>JAOXJM010000033.1:28996613-29012650 GCA_026413425.1 Tringa solitaria
GCCCCATCCAGCCTGGCCTTGAACACCTCCAGGGATGGGGCAGCCACAACTTCCCCCGGGCAACCTGTTCCAGTGCCTCACCACCCTCTCTGTAAAGTGAGCTTGTAATTTGGTGAGAAAAGGTGAGCAAAGTCAGGCAGCTGCCATCGCGCTCATAGCTACTGCTTTTTTATGGCAAAGTATGTGCATTTTAATTTTCTTCTTTTTTGGCACATTGACCCCCAGACTGGAAGGCATGGGGTTCAAGACCCAGCTAGCTGGTGGCTTGTGGGAGGATAAGCACGTGTACTCCCTGACCACACGCTCTTACCAATGGGTCAATTGCACTTCTCCGGACATGAAAGGTCTGGGGAAGGAGATGATTTAAGAAAACTGAACCTAGTAAACAAAGCAGCCCTGTGTGAGCATTGTGTAGACTCAAACTATGACTATTTAGCAAGAAAAAAAAAAAAGGTTGAGGTGTTTGCTGTGAGCTTTCACAACAGCTGGCACCGCTGCAGCCCCGATCGTGCTGGGAGGAGGCCCTTGGCACTGCCATGTTGCTGAGGGGAAGGCATTCCACCTTGGCTGGCTGTGCGGGACAAAGCGTGCAGATGGGGCTGGACCAGTGGGTCCTGAGGTTAAGAGTAATTTGGAGAGGGTGGAAAAGGTGTAGGCAGCAAACGAGGAACCAGCTGCAATGTCTCAGTGTCTTGGGGCTGGCTGCTCCGGGCCAGGCACGGCAAGGGGAGGGAAGAGCAGCGTGAGAAGTTGCCACATTGAGATGACTGAGGCTTGGAAGAGCCTTTATAGAGGATTATGTTTTTATTTTAATAGGCAACCGAATGTGTTCTGTTATCATTTACAACTAGGAAAGAGTGGTGTGCCATATGCTGAATGTGTCCTGACAGCCACCAAAGGAAGACAAGCAGTTGTGGTATAAAACACCTTGCAGTATTTATCCAGCAGACCTTTTCCTCACGGTGCAGAGTAAGCGCTCGCTGCTGAACTGCCGGTGCCCGCAGCAGAGAAGGGAAGTGTAATGACCTGCCATCAGTAGGGGTTTGGTTACTGGGGGAGCGGCTTGGCGGGGTTCCTGGGGGCTGTGGAGCAGAGTGGGCTCAGTGCTGATCACACGTACAGCATCCTCTGCCCCTCAGGGTCCCGGGCCCCCTGCACGGGTTGCTCAAAAAAGTGCTTTTTTGGGAAGGGCAAGGGGAGCTGTGACCTCAAGCACTGGCCTCTTTATTTAAGACTGATTTTTGCACTTCGAGGGGGATGCCCAAGCTAGTCTGCTGTAATTAAAAAAAACCAACCCCAAATGGGTAACTATAAAGAAATACGGCTGCTTTATGTTCATTCATGTACAGCTTTGAGACTGAGGTATGTGAGCTGTGCGGCAGCGTGGCAGGGGCTGAGCAGCCAGGCACGCTGCCTCCCACGCTGGGGGCAAGTAACAGGGTGGCATCCCCCAGCCTGCCTCCTGCTGTGCATTTACTGTCCTGAAAAAAAAAAAAAAAAACCAAAAAACCAAAAAAAAGCACAATGGGCATGTGATCTTCTCTCAGTTATTTAATGCGTATTTTTCCCTCTAATGAAGAAAGGCAACAGCTTAGACTGAACACCATTGCTTACTTGGGCCCCATTGAACGAGGAAGCCCTTTCCAAATACAGGTTGTGGCTGTCCTGGTGGCACTGATGATGGAGTGATGCTCCCTCTTCTAGGAAAGGCATAAAGGTTAAAGTCCTGGCTCACAGGGGTGGTGAGAAGTGATGGGGAGGGTGGCCAGAGCCACCTCAGCACCGGGCAAGCAATGTGCAGCTCAGGTTTTGGCTCAGGAGGGCGTCGAGGCCAGTGGGATAAGCACTGCTCTAAATAACATGCCGTATGGCTGGAGCCAGCCTGCAGGTCTGTGCAAATCATGGCTCCAAATTAATTCTGAATTAATTTAGCTGAGTGGCATGGGAGAAACACAGGCTGCTCAACGTCCTCCAGTAGAGGGGCTACGGTGACCGAGGGTCATTACAAAGAGTGGGATATTGAAAGTAGACACCCAGACGTGGTGAGTGGGGTGGTGGAACATCACACTGCAGTGTTTCTCCCCTGGTAGTGCGGCTCCCAGGACTCGTGCTGCACGGGTGGGAGTTGTCCTCCGACCCCTGTGCCCTGCGTGCCTGAGAAGTGGCATTTGCAATTAGCTCACGCAGTGCTGCAAGTTGTCTTCTGGCCCTTCTAGGGAGGTAATTTGGACATAATGAAGATCTATAGTAATCAGATAATTACTATTGATTGCTCTTTAGACATCTTGATGAGGTAATTAGGAGGCACTGGAAAGAACCTGGAAGTGATTCATTGGCGTAACCTTAATCTAAAAGGTTTCCTGATTTTGTTTCATTTCCTCTAATGGCTGATAAACAAACATCATTTTAGCTTCAGGATCTTCCAGGTGCTGTGCTCACCAGGGACGGGGGGTTTTCTTGTATGCTAACTAGATCCTGGACGTGATCAAGTTTAGGTAAAACTGAAGCTCCTTTATTAGCCTGGGGTAGCATCCTGGTTTTGTGCGCCCGTGTGCTCCTTGAGCATGTGCATCCTATATGTGATCGGCTTTGACCACCCAAGACCGGTTGGCTCTTGTAATTAAATATGACTTCATTTGCCTGTGTTGGTTTCTAATGGGGCTTGCATAGGTGCCTTTGTACTTGCATCTTCATGTGGGCTACAATTAGACTGTTTGTAGGCAACGATCTACTGTGGTCTCACTAGTTACAGGCGTGCATTTCCTTTTAGCAGCAGAAAACAACCGGATTATTGGTTTACTAGATTTTAATTACAAGATCAGTATTTCAGTAACCCTGAACCTATGTGTTCATATGCTCCATCACAGTGTCTTGCTCATGTTTTGATACCATCCTGCTTGATGGTTAGTCTCAGAGCAGGCATTTGTTACATGTTGTGTATTGCTCTGTCACAGAGCAGTTTGCTAGAAGGCCACAAGCTGAAGGACCAGCAGTATGCACAGATCCCATATCAGTAGGACTGATGCATGAGAGCATCCAAAAAGCAAAATAGTAAAACTACCATTAGATTTCCAGTTTGGTGAGCAATAGAGAAGGCTGATGTATTTCCATATTCAAACAGTACCTGTACACAAAGTCTTTCTGTTCAATATAACCGCATGCAATTAAGCTTTCTGCTTACAGGACATGCCAGCTAACGGTCTGTCTCTCAAAGGAGATATGGGTGCCTGCTTCCCTGCTGGGCTGCTGCTGTATGATGAGGGTGAGGGGGTTATACTCAGATCCACTAGTGCGATTCAGGTTCATAGGGAAACACAACTCTGCATCTTTTCTGTATTACGCAAGTTAAAGCATCTGCAGCAGTTGATCTTGAGGGATCAGAAGACCAGTGAGCTGCCTTGATGAAACCTGACTACTTTCCTCTTGTTATCGCAATGCTGCAGGAGGTCCTCCAGCTCGAGCGACAGATGGGCGGGCAGCTTTTGGAGGAGCCCAAAGCTTTGCATTTTAAGGGAAGCACCCACAACCTCCGCTTGTCCATTCATGACATTGCCCACTCTCTCTGGAAGAGCAAACTGCTGGCTAAATACCAGGTGAGCTTCGCAAACCATTCACATTGGATCCTAGCAGTGAGGCTTAAAGAAATACAGTGACACAGAGGGGTGTTTAAAAGACAGCATGTACCAGACTGCAGTCTCGTGGACATTTTTTCACCTGGACCATTTGCAGTGGAGCTCCATTTGCATGGAGCCCATGGTTTCTGGTCATATAGCATCCATGCCCTGGTCCCGCATCCCTCTCTGACTATACTTTTGGTTTGCTTTCCTCTGCAGGAGATTCCATTTTACCACATCTGGAGTGGATGCCAGAGGAACTTGCACTGCACCTTCACACTGGAAAGGTTCAGCCTGAATACCCTGGAGCTGGTATGCAAACTCTGCGTGCGGCAGGTTGAAGGAGAAGGACAGATCTTCCAGCTCAACTGCTCCATCTCAGAGGTAAATGACATTGATGCATTTCTCTAGCTGACTGCAGGAACGTGGGAGGGTCGAGGAGATATATCCTTTCCCATTGCTACCTGTTTAGTGCTTCCCGTTTTCCTCCTGATTGCTGGGATGGACATAGGGATGTATCAAGCCATTGCTTTGTATCTCCTGTTGTATTTTCCCTTAGTTTCCCTTATCTGGAAGGAAGCATGCCCCCTTCAAGGAAGGGAGGAGGGCAGCTATGGTCTCCCTGCTCGTGCCGCCTTCCTGTGTGGAGGAGGTCTTTGCTTACCATGCTATAAGATATCTGGTGAAGCACCACATGGTCCTGTTTCCTGGCAGTCTGCAAGACCATCATGCCTAACATTTCCCTGGAGAGGGAGGAAGGAGAATAGGAAAATGCCATTGCCATATGTTTGCATGAGCCACTCCACTCTAATCCCATGCAATAACTGCTGTGCAATAGGGAATATCAGATGATCTAGTTGCAGTAGACTCTTTGCCTCAGATTTTGCTGCTGCTACAAATCCTGATCATTACCTTCACCAATTTTTCTTTTGATGGCTGATATACTCCAGTTGAAAAATTATCAAGTTTTGGAACAACTTTGCTGATGGAAGTAGCATCTCTAGGTAGCACCTGGAGAATTTTCACTTCTTGGGGTGGTCAGGCTTGGGGTTGAGGCCAAGGGACATGTTGAGGTGTGAAGTGGCATTGACTTTAGCGGATGTGCTGGTGGGTACACCCAGTGGCTCTCAGGCAGCAATCGCTGCTGGCTGACTTGTGGAAGGGCTCGGAGACCACAGACGAAAGTTACTTGTGCTGTAGGACCCTGGCGGCGTGCACCATTACCCATAACATCTGCTTGGTTATTGGGTGTAAAGTTACATATTCAGCTGGGAACCACACAGCATTAAAGACAGATGGTAAAACAAGTATCGTAAACAATTATTGTAATAAGCGCTGCATTGAGGTAATCTCTAATTTAACCTCGCAGAGAAGAGAAAGAACTGAGAGGAACTTTAATGAAATGCAAGTATACACTATAATCATCTTCAGCTGCTTGTGTGTAATAAGGCCTGGTAATAGATTCAGAGGGAATAGGATAATATTCTTGCCTTGTGCTGCAATCCCATCCGTCAGGGATGAATAGAGGGAGTGAATAACACCACCGTTAGCAAGGCTGCCTGCCACAAAATTGCTCCTTGTGGTTAACACCTCATGATGCTCCCAAGCCCCAGTGAGGGGCAGGAGGACCCAGGACTGCTAAGGGCTGGCATATTAGGGTTGTGTCAACTAGAAAAAAAAAACCTAAAACTCAGATGATCTGATAACAAAAGTGACCTGGAAGTGTAATAACAGCAACCTGGAAACTGATGTTTATGCCTCTAGAGGTGTGATAAACACGCCAGACCAGACATCAGGAAACTTAAGTGGTGGTTCCTCACATTTTCTTCTGTGGCTAGTGGTATCCAGCTAGTGGTCAGGCATCGCAGGAATGTGCTGGTGCCTCTCTTTGTTGCTGGATCTACCTCTATGCCTCTGTCACCCTGAAGTTAAAAATATAGTAACAGTTTCCTGCACCCTCCCTTTATGGGCTTTCTTCTTTGTCCCCTGTGAAGGATGTAAAACTTCTGCGGATTAAACTGTTTTGTTCTGGCTTTATACAGCGTCTGCCATTGGGATTTCAAAATCAAATGCAACGAGTGCCAAAACATTCACATTTGCGAGGCAAGAGTCAGATTGCAATGAAGGTCTCCCACTGTTTGTTTTTGAAGCGCCCCTTTTATCTCACCTGAAAGAGCCCCAGGGCACGGGTACAGGTACCTGGGCTCCTTCTGCAGCGATCCTGGTGCACCTGGGGCAGCAGGCCACCTTGAGAGCTGGGGCAGCCCTGCCCGAATGTGTCACTTGAGTCCCTTGGCCCAGAATAAAAAGGCAAGGGTGTCCTGTCCGTCTGCGATGCCACCAGTCACCACCCTACGGCCGCTTCTGCCCTGCCAGCAGGGGGGAGCCTGCAGGCAGCAGGGGTGGCGTGTGAGCCATTTTGGCAGCTCCTGGGCAGGTAGAGGACAGTAGCTTGTTGCCTGAAGTGCTGGGGTTGGGGCACCCAAGTAAGGATGCTGCATCTGGCACTGCTTTGGGTGTGTTCACTGAGGACATTACAGTGTGGCATAAAACTTTCCTTGGTTTGGCATTTCACTGATTGTATAAAATGCCATTTATTAAAAAAAAAAAAAAAAAAAAAAAAAGCCAAAACGCTAAAAAATGCATACTTAGAGAGTGGAAGAGAGCTAATTGGTGTGGATAAGAGTGGGGGCAAAAGAGGTTTAATCTGTTCATCGCTCATGAATACTGTGTCTCCCCTTTGCATCTCTGTGTACTTTTTTTTGGCAGGGGGCTGGGGGGGAACACCAAAGACTGTGCATGACTGTGAGCATCTCCAACAAGCTTCCTGGGGGATTTGCAATGGCAGCTTAAGCCAGGCGTTACCTGGTTTTGAGACAGTTTGGGGTTTTAGAGAGCCTTGTCAGCAGCCAGCCTGGCATGAAGCAACAGGGCAGCTCACAGAGGAGCGAATAAATTGACATTTAATGATGAGTCTTTTGCACGGGTGTTTCTGGCTACCCAGTGCCGTAATCTGGTACGGGGAGAGGAGAAGCGGCTCCCCCGTTTCTGCCTGAAAAGGAGACCAAATTGAGAAATAGAGTTAGAGGCTTGAAGGGAGAACCAGCCACGCTCGCTGCTTTTTCCGTCCTGTGTTTGGTGGCTGGAGGTGGGAAGTGCTGTGTGTGGGAGGAGCAGCCCTGCTGCATGGTTGGATGGTCAGTCGGCTTCTATGAGGTTCGGCGGGACTTTCAGCCACCCTGCAGGACCTCCTCGTTCCTAAGCAAACCCAACCGTCCAAATTGACCAACTACCATTGCCCTACCAGCTACCAAACCTGTGGGTGCTAAATCCTTCCAGGCCAAGGAAAAGACAAAGTCCTTGCCCAGAAGAGCCAACTGCTTGTTATTGCCTGTGGGGCCACGTTACAGCGGTGCCATGGGGAGCCTCCCCAGCTGGGAGAGCATCAACACCATACCTGCAGGTGACAAGCTGACTTTGGAGGTGACTTTCCCCTTGAAGCACTGCTGCCACGCTGCCTTTGAGGGCAGTGCTGGTCTTGGGGAGGAGGGTGACAATCACCCCCAGGAGCCCACACTCACCAGCTATGTCCAGCACAGTTAAAGCCACATAAAAATGAGGGATCAGCTTGTGCCTGGGATGGTGTTAACCATCTCTCTGTTGTCTGCCTGGCATCACAGGCTTCAGAGAGCGTGGGTGCTGTCAGGGGGAGCCTGGTGCTGGCTCAGTGTGAGCCGGGGGGGGCTTGGAGGGCTGCTGGGAAGGGGCTGCTGCCAGGCAAGCCAGGAGAGCCCAGTTCTGCCCTAGTAGTAGCAATTTGCTCTGAAATGTGTCAAAGCGCCTGATCTTTCATTATTTCCAGTAAGCAATTAATTAAGATGGGCTCAATTTTGTCCAGCCATAGTAATCTTCACCCTCCAAAAAAAAAAAAAGACAAAAAAAAATCTTCTGCCTATCCAAAGTTGGTTATAAATATTTCTCTTTTTCAGCTGACTAACATAAATGCTTGATTAGCAGAGGGCTGCTCCCCTCTAATGCAAGTAAAAGCACCAAGTCTCAGGGGATAGACTTCTACAATCATCTCTGCACTCATTAACAAAACTGCTGGGTTTTTTTTGGTTTTTGTTTTTGCTTTTGCTTTCTTTCCAACCTTAGGAACCTACTGGCATCGATTACCCTCCTATGGACTCAGCAGGCACCATCACCACCATAGTAGGGCCCAGCGCTTTCAGCATCCCCCTCCCGATAAGGCAGAAGCTGTGCAGCAGCCTGGACGCGCCCCAGACCAGGGGCCATGACTGGCGGATGCTGGCCCACAAGCTGAAACTGGACAGGTGAGTGGGGCTGCCTACACCTGGTCGGGGGGGGGAAAGCCCCCTCACCCTGGGAGGGATGTGCAAAAGGGTCGTGGTGAAGATGGTTGGCCAACCTGGTTTAGTGGGAGGTGTCCCTGCCCATGGCAGGGAAGTTGGAACTCGATGACCTTTAAGGTCCCTTCCAACTCTAACCGGTCTGTGATTCTAAGATGAGTGACAGGAGATGTGTCAACAAACTGCTCAGGCTGACCATGCAGGATATGAGCACCTTGACAGCACCAGTAATGGGGATGGGCTGAAGTCATATAAATTCAGGTGGCCTAATGCAGCTGAGAAATTTATTTTCCTTTTGGTTTGTTGCAGATACCTAAATTATTTTGCTACGAAATCGAGTCCCACCGGGGTGATCCTGGACCTCTGGGAAGCCCAGAATTTCCCTGACGGGAACCTGAGCATGCTGGCAGCGGTTCTTGAAGAAATGGGAAGACACGAAACCGTTGTTTCTTTGGCAGCAGAAGGCAATTACTGATGCGGCCTTGGCGTGAACAGGAAGGACGGACGCAGGGAGTGGTAATGCCCTGTTATTTCAACCGAGAATTGAAATGAAAACCCAGACCAATGAGTTACACAAGAGACATTTCAGAGAAGAAAGCAAGCAAACAAATGAAAAAAAAAAAAAAATAACCAGCCCTGACCTTCACACTTGCTCTCCTTGTACATTATCACAGGATCTAAAAGAAATCATGCAAAGTTATACCTTGAAAATATAAATCAACCTAATGTTCCTCTCGGCTTGGCTGTACGCTGCTTGGTACAGGATTTTACAGTTTCCTAGGAAACGCTTTTTATTGCTATCCAGATATATGGATAAACTTTCTTAACAATCCCAGTTTCTATGGATGTTGTTTACATCAAATTCTGGACAGGGGTAAGGAGACTGTCCATGGCTCTTTATATTTTTTGTTTAAAGCCATTCTAGACAAGGCTATGGACAGTTGGTTGTGGCTATTTCAGCTTATTGGTTTCTGGTGAATTCAGATTTTGGCTACAATTCTGCATATCGATTGTCTCGCAATGATCCTCCTGTCATTGTTCTGTTTCCTAGACCTACTTGTAAAAAAAAAGAAACAACAAAAGAAAACAAGAAAATCAGAGTTTAAGAGATGTGCATCTGGAAAGCAGGTACTCTGGGTGCTAAGCAGGAACACATGTAAGAACCCCTTCCTTCCCCAGTTGAGTCCCACTGAGCCTGTGTGGAGAACAGCTGTAGAACAGTGGGGAACATAGGATCGGAGTTAATTTTCAGTTCACAATGTAACACCTTTCCACCCCTCTGTGACACGAGGGGGCTGGATATGCGATTCAGAGTGGTTAGGGGAAAAAAAAAAGAAACCCAGAAAAAAATAAAAGAGAGAAGTTGCTATGATAATTATTTACTAATTAGTATCTAGTGCAAGGATTATAATTATTATTATTATTATTATTACCATTATTACTTTATTTCTAATTTTGTCAGCAGCAGAATGAATCATTCCTGTTTTTATGGACCCTGTTGTCCCCTTTCTGAAGGTCTTTTAAGACGTGTCCCTCTACATGCTGTCTGTCCTTCCCCTCTCCAGCCATTGTGCGCCTCCTCCAAAGTCCTCTGCTAGCCCACAGGGTTGCTCACTTCACGTTAGCATTGCTGGGCTTCGTGCCCAACGCAAAGGTTATATTAATTGGTGATGCTCCACTGAAGTCACTGATCTGTACCTGCAAAGGATCCAACCCAGCATCCTTCCTTGGGATGTTTTGCACCACTGTGGTGCCCCGGGTTGCTCCAACAAGCAATCCTGTCCTGAGGTGGCTGTGAACCAGTGATAGCCTCCCTGTCCAAATACATGTAGACCACTGGTTCAGGAGCATGAGTCTAAGCACGTGGAGGCATTGACACTGACCACCTGATCTGTGCATCCAAGGTGGGCCTCCATATGTCCTGCTTTGCTTTGAAGTGGTCTGAGAGCCAGCAGCTCCCATTAGCTTCCCACAGAGCGGCAGGCACTCGCTCTTAGTGAAACCCACCTCCTCCCCTAATGTTGGCAGTGGCCAGGACTACTGGGAGTCCTCTGCTGGGTGAGATGCACTCAGTGCATCTCCACAGATATTCCCAGGCTTGCTGCAACCAGCGGAGCCTCCGAGGCCTGGGTCAGTGCAGGGCGATGGAGTGGTGAAGTCAAAATCCCATGTACTGAGTTTTCTGCCTGCACTGTGCTCCGGCCACTGCCACCTGGGCAGGGCGGTGCAGGTCCTCGCTGGCTGACTGGGGTGGGGGGACACGTTCGTCCCTCTCAGCCACATCACAAAGAGCTTAAGTGGGAACTTGGCAAAAGGAGTGAACTCCTGCTTTTTCATTTGTCACTGCAAACACGTTTTATTTTCTGTTCAGTGAAAAGACTGACTCTTTGGTACACGACAGCAACGTAGGGTCACGGTAGTTTCACTGCCAGGCTTGTCAGTCCTCTACTTCTGGTGCACAAAAGGCTTTCTTCCCCAGCCCCTCCACTCCACGCTTCCAGCCAGGCTCTGGTTGTTGCTGTTGTGCACACACACGTGCTCCTGCCCACTCCATGGGCTTCCTGAGACCCGAGCTGGCTTGGTTTCTTTTGTGGTTTTGGTTTTGTTTTTCCCCCAAGGCTTTCCACATTGCGCCTTTAAAGGTAACTTTGAAAATGTCATTGGTCAAAATGAAAGGAAGATTTCATCTGACCTTTTTCCCACTTGACATTTCCATAGGCTTGGGACTTTCTGTTTTTAATTTCCCAGCTCCCTGACACCAGCAGGTTTTTTGATTGACCGCTGGGCAGCCATTACCAAGCGCTCCCTTCCTTGTAAGAGGTAACCTGGCAGTTTGCAAACCAGCATTTCATGACTGCCAACCAACCAGAAGACACACATTTTAACTTTCAACATCTGTCTGCATTTTGCCTGAGTAAGCCCCCACCTACTCTTAATGTGGAGAATGCCAAGGGCATCCTTTAAACAAACAGCCATCTTCTTTTTCACCTTGGGCATCTGATGTAGCCCATTGAAATGCTAATGGAACCTCCAGGAGGCTTTGACTGGGGCTTCCAGCTCTGCCCTTTCCCTACTTTTTTTTTTTTTCCCCACTCACCTTGGAACTGTAAAATGGCTCCTGAAAGCTAGGTCTCAGCTCTTTGCCCTCCTGTGACATCTTCCAGTGTAACCAGTTGTATTTAGTTAGTGCTGCTTCACCCCCACTCATCCATCCTGTGTGATTCCTCTCCCAAGGTGGGTCCATGAGCTGAACTGTCCTTCAGCCCTGTCCCTTCTTCGGCTCAGTCGTTGTTAGCTGGTGCCCAGGCTCCCTGGTACCCCAGGCTCGAGGCTTTTGCCAGTTGGGCAGCGTCTGCTCCCCTCTCACAGTGGCCTTGCCAGAAAGTGTTTCATAATTATCTGTATTGCTGTGAGTCGATGCTCCTTTTGCCAGCTCTCTGACCTACCCCCTGATGCTTCCTTCAAGAAAACTAGATGATCAACTTTCTTAAAATATTCAGAGGCACTTTCCTTTTACGGCATCACTGCAAAGGGGCTCTGTTGAGAGGCACGCTGAGATCAAGAGGAGCAGTCACAGAGGTAGATGGTGGCCGAAAACACCCCTGCCAGCAGCAGCATCACCTTCACTGGAGGGGGTGGAGCTGCTCTTCTTCCAGCCTACTGCTCAGAGACCTTCCCTTGCCTGCTGTAATCACAGGCTGGATGGTTTCTCCAGCCCCTGCTCCATCAGCCTGTGCAGGGTGCCAGTGCAGCGCTGTGCCAGCTGCCCAGCAGGACAGGGAGCAGCAGGGGCTGCCGGGGACGAGGACTTTTCCTTCACAGGGCCACACCTTGTCCCAGCAGCTCCACACTCGTGCTTTGCTACCGCTGCTACCGGCAGCTCCCACCTCACCTGACGCTCCTTCTGCATTAATTTTGCTCAGATTTTTTTTTTCCCCTTTTTTTTTTTTTCTGTTTTCCAGGGGTACCACGCCGGCAGGGCGTGCGGCTGGAGAGGGGGCTCTGGGATGGGCCAGTGGGACGCACCCCTCAGCTTCCCTGTCCTGCTGCCCCAAAGGGAGAGGGTGGGAAGCAAAGGGCGGCCAGATCCGCTCGGGATATTATTTTTGGTGGGAGGCAGAACAGTAGCAGTAGCTCTGCCTGGCTTGCGTGGACACAGTGCCATCTCGTGGGGCCGAGCCCCAGCTCCAAGAGGCCGCCGCTGCGGTGAGGAACAGCGCTCTGGGAAAGGCTTCCCCACGGGGCAGCTCTTGAAAATGGCAAATAAGTTTGGCAGACAGAACCGACTCTTAAAAGTTATTGTAACATTTTATGTCAGGTAAGCACATCTGCTTTTTAAAAAAAAAATAATAATACGGCTGCAGGCTTCTTATCCTCCAGTTATTACTACTTTTTTAAGTGCTTATCCTTTTAGTTGTCCACCTTCGGCTATGTGCTGTAGCAGTTTTACTGCTCTTCACACCATCTTTTCATTACATATTGATTGCTAGCGCTATAAATAATATATATTATATAAATATATATAAAGTATCTACTGACTTCAAGGAAAACCTTTCATTTCCAAGTAAGAAACACTATTGGAGGCAGTCCTTTTCACCTGATTTTTCTTCAGTTCTTCTTGTGTTGTGTTCTTGTAAAGGTGGCTGTCGGTGTATAGGATAAGTTTGGGGTTTGGTTGGGTTTTTTTTTTTCTGAATTTTCTGATCACAGCTGATCCACTGTATCTATCTGGCTAAACAGTGCAAGACGTAGGTGCTGTTTTACTGAATCTCAGAAGTTTTGGGGCAGTGAGGGTCTCTTCAGTCAAGATTTGTTTCCATGAGAGACCAAGACTTTTTTTTCTGTATTGCTGGCAGAAATGCAAACACTCGTGAGACATGTTGGAATCTGGGATGCCTACAGAGCAAAACATGTCTGTTCCTTGGGTTTCTTGCTATTTCTGTTGCTTACATATAGAATAAATGTATTTACAAGTTGTAAGCCTGTCATTGTGGACAGCGTCCTAATGTCTTGTATTGCTACCTACAATAGTTTCTTTTTGGTTCTCCTTTTCTTCTTGTTTTGAGGGGTGGGAGATATGGGGGAGGGAGGGAGGAGGAGCCCTTAGGTCATTGTATGCTCTAGCCAAGTAGTTGCCACAGCTCCGAGGTTAATTTTAAACAAGATGATACTGTTGAGGTTGGTTTTTTTCATCTCGTGTCTGGGGCACTTTGGAAATAATCTTACTGAGTGAGTGTTCGTAAGTCTTTTCAGGTATTACTCCAGCTCTCATCTGGCCACGAAGTAACTAATTGTTTGCAGGCTGGCTTGCTTAATATCAGGCAGTTCAAAGATGCCAGTGGTTTATAAACAAAAACCAAACCTTTGACCCTTCTGCCGCAAGGACTCCAATGAGGTATTGACTTTGGGGTCACCAGCACAATCCGTTCCTAGCTTCTGTGTGAAACCTTGAGTTCATAAAATGCGCTGCAGACTTTTAAATGCTGAAGCATGTATCTCGGCCAACCTTTAAAATGGGAATTTAACAGAAATGCAAAGTGTATATGTGTGTGTGTGTGTATATATACACACACACATATACAGACAGAGAGGAGAAAAGAAAGGACCCTACACCTGGAGGTCTTTAGCTGTGATCTTAGTTGTGGGCATCCTCTTACGAGCAATGTTTGTTTGGGAAGGTGAAGGTCAAAATTCAGTGCTGTATCATCACTGCAAGGTCAAATAGGCAGTACATCAAGAGCCAACAGAGTAAAAATTGGCAAGGCACTAGAGTTGGACTTGAACCAAAGCGACAGACATGAGCCCTCAAGTTTGGCAGGTCAAGCTCCTCGCTTGAAATAGGAGCGTTTAGTTTATTTACTTACTTGTCCTTTAAGCCTGCCACCTGCTTCCTGAAATCTGAAAATCATTTTCTCTGAAAGTCTGCCTGTACAACAAAGCAATGATAATCCAGAGTTTCCTCAAACCTCTGTCACCAAATAGGTATTTCACAGTTTCTGTGATGGTGGGTATTTAACAGTGTTTCAGTCTCCTGGACTGCTTACAAAGAAATTAATTGCTGTGTGTGCTGTACCCGGGGCCTGCCCTTTTCTCCAGAAGCATCCCATGCCATGGCACGCGAGTGACTGCTGGATGTCGGTGAAGAAGGGGAATGTCATCACGCAGGGCCCTCCCGCAGCAGCGAGGTGGGTCTCTGAGTGGTACTCTGGTCTCCCGCTGCTGGCTCGCAGCTGGTGGGACAATAGTCCCCAGATGACAAACGCTCACGTGGCCCCGAGAGCTTCTTTGGCTGCTGCCAGCTGGCTCTTGCTGTGGTTTTGCCAGTACATTTGAGAGCTTAAACAATGCAAATAAAAAAAGCAAAATCAGTCTGGAAAGTAAACAAAATTAGGAAGACGATTCTTCTCCCATAGACCTTGCAGAGCACCTTGCAAAAATACCCCTGAGCCATGAGCCAATAACCTACTTGGAAGCAGGGTGCGTTACAGCTGAGAGAGAGGTTTTGGCACTGCCGTTTTGGCACATCGGTGTTGCTAACTTTTTCGCTAACGCATCTTCTGTCTGCTAATGTAGAACAAAAAAAAAAAAAAAAAGTTGTTTCCTTCAAAAAAAAGAAGGAGGGCCATAGGAAATGAAACATGTGTGTGACCTGGGCTGAGAAGGTGTATTGCGTTTCTCCCTCCTCTTCCCAGTCTCAGCTCTGCCAGGGTTCGTGGGATTTGTTTTCTTCGCTATTCAGATCTGGAGAACTATTTTGGTTTTTATTTCCCTATTGCTGTATCTTCTATGCAATTCCTTTTCTAAAGACTGACTCACTACCAGAGAAGTGCTAGCCATTGCATTATTTGTATTGCTGTACAGTGGAGGTGTGGTTTACTAGTTCTGAGTGTGCCTCTTACCCCCCTCCCTTTTTCTCCTTCCCTCTGTTTGTAAATGCCTGCATTTATTCTGTCAGCCTGACATGTACAAAGTGTAAGAAAGAATTTTTAAACAGGTAATAAATTATATTTATAAGCAACTGGAAAAAAAATAAAATACACCACTACCTTGTGTTCAATTGTTTAGTTCCTGGAAGCCTGCAAGGAAAGAGGAGCCTTTCGTTTAGGTTCTTTTTTTTTTTTAAAAAAAAAAAAAAAACGGCCACCACAACAAACACCATCTGCTCAAAAGAGATGTTTCCATGCATAAGAACTCCTTGTGAGGTCGTCTCCCTCATAAGATGCCATTCTTGACATCCACATGCCCACGCAGGCTGTTTCACTGCACTCCATAAATCCTCGCTCCTCCCCGTGGGCTTTTACCCCGGCAGCTACAGGAGGATTCTCCCCAGACAGGTTTTCCTGGGGTTTGCATTTTGTGGCCACAGTCAAAGGTGGCGAAAAGCAGCAGGTGAGACACTGCATCTTCGGCTGCTGAGCTCAGCTCCCATCCCTACATCCAGCCCTTTTGCTGGCGTGGGGAGCTGCCCACTGGGCTTGTTGCAAGGTCCTGGGAGGCAAACGAAACTCCGCTTGGGCTAGGGGATTTTGTGCAGCAAGACCTGCCCACGCCTGATTTAGGCAGGTGGATACACGGACGGTCACCCTTCTTGCACCCACTCCCCACTGTCGGAGAGGGCGGTTGGTTCTCACCGGCCTCATTAGCCCTGTTGTGCTCAGTATTACATTTCTGGGGCTCAAGAGCCAATTCCCCAGCCTGGCCATGCAGCTGTTCCTCCCAGCTGAGGTGTGGGGTGGCAATGGCAAAAGGGTCATCTCTTACAGCCAGCCCCTTGTCAGAGGGTCAGCCCTCGGCTGAGGAGCTCATTCTGCCCATGATGGAGGCGATAGGGGGGCCTGTGTGCTGCTGGGGACACCATCCCATCCCATCGTGCCATGCAGAGGAACACTCAGCCCTTGCCATCCCATGTGCCAGACCTGCAGCCTGCCAGCGTGGCCACACGGCCTGCTCCCTCCTGCTCTACCTGCAAGGGGCAAGTCAAGGTTAAGTTATGGGATCACGGAATTGTCAGAGTTGGAAGGGACCTCTAGAGATCATCTAGTCCAGCTCCCCT
>JAOXJM010000033.1:29018097-29034526 GCA_026413425.1 Tringa solitaria
GGAAGGAAGGAAGGAAGGAAGGAAGGAAGGAAGGAAGGAAGGAAGGAAGGAAAGCCGAGAAAAGGGAGACTTGTCTATCATCCTGGTACCATACCCATCAGATTTCCTGGAAACACAAATCGCTCCTTCAAAACAAATGACACTGAAACACAGTCGTACGGCTCCTGATTATCTTAAACAAAGCACAACCTCCCCTGGGACAGGCCACCCACAGGAACCCGGACACCTGTGCTAAGGGTGGCAGGGGTGTCACCAGGCTCCATCTCTATACCGTAAGAACCGCTTGCACATGCAGAGCTATGGAAAGTCATCTCTACACGTAGGCAGCTTGTAAGACGGCTTCCATTAGAGCTCCTCTGAGCTGCTCAGACCCCACTCCCCATTTTTATTTTTTAAATGCTGGAGTGCAATAGTCTCTTTATAAATGAAAAAGTCGCTTTGCTTTAATTTTCAGAACAGTTTCCTCCAATTTTTTTTTAATGTAACAATATACGTCTTTTTTACTTCTAACCAAAAGTTTTATTTTCATAAAATTTAAAGCAGTATCTTTTTAAACAATCAAAATAATAATAATAATAACAATAATAATAATAAAATAATAAGTGGCTTTCATGGAAAGCAACATGCATAATCTTAAACCAGTTACTAAAACTGTATTACCCCGTGTAAACAAGGGCAGACAAGCCTCTTCCAATCTTGTATGTCAAAATTCAACTGACTTTTGCAAAGGGTAGTCTCCTCAAAAGGTGTCAAACAAACTTACAGCTGCTCTTAAGCACGACTGCATTCAAGGTATTTATTAGCAAAGACTCTGAGTACCTCCTCAGGACTTCTGCCTGCACGAGAAAGTCCGTTTCCATGGGCCTTCACCAGAGCTGCCTCTGGCCGCCTCAGAGTTTAATGTCCTGCGACTCTGACATTTTGGCAAGTGTTTTCTTGACCCGCAGGGCTGTGAGCCGAGAGGCGGGGTTGTGAGCCCAGCACTCCATCATCAGCTTCCCCATCTGCCGGAGGCACTGCAGAGAGAAACAGGAGAGAACGTCCCCCCCTGGGTCAGTGGAAGAGGAGACAGCGGGTGGTGGCAACACCGAAAAGCTGAAGGGAAAAGGTCCTTTCTAAGGGCAGCCAAAAAAAAAAAAGACAACGCACTGGCTGGTATCGCTTTTCAAGAGCTTTTGTTTTCTGTATGTTATAAAGAGTTCACCAAACATGGCAATTACTCTTATAATTTACGACAAGTTATAGTCTAGATGTGTCTGTACACTCTAAAAACCCACTTATTTCCCCTTCCCCAACCCCCTGCAGCCTGACCCGCACAAGTGTGGCTCTGTACAGCAAGCCCTTTCCACAAATTCAGTGGAATCCCTTTTCCTCAGCCAGTGGCCACCCACGGCTCCCGCCCAGCTTGCCCCCTGCGAGCACCCGGCTCTGCTCTGCCCTCTCCTGCTCCATCCCCAGCTTGCTTCCAAAACACAGCCAGACTCTCCTCCAGCTCCCAGCAACAACTCCCTGGCTGACAGCATCCCCACGTTGCCTGTGCCATGCTGGAACAGGAGCATACATCCCTGCTCTGCATCTACCACCTTCTTCCAAACATAAAGCACCACCTAAGCCACTGCAGCCAGGTGATGACCCCGTCAGCCCATGGATTTATGCTGTCCAAAGGTTTGCTTGCTACAATAAGAAAAGCTTTCCATCTCATCCAACCTGCTCTCCACTTTCCTGAGGCTCCTGGCCCAGAAGCAGTGCAGACCCTGAAAGGCATTTACCGTAAACACCACCAGCAGCCCCGAGACCAGCCTAATGTATTTCAGATTAATGCAGGTTTTTTACAAAGGCATTTTGGCAAGGGAGAGGATGGGGCAGGTGATAGATCTTCCCACACTGGCTGTACAAGTCCTGCACAAGTCCTCGAGCCTCCCAGGGACGTTGTTTTATTTTTTCCCTCGCATTCCCAAATTGCCCACATCTCACACCACCTAAATCTTTCATCTACCTACAGAATATTAATCTACACACTGCTATTCCCAAATGGCAGCTGTCTTCTGTGACTGTAGAAAACTTTACAGCATTAAACTGTACTAATTAACATGATTAACGATCCCTCCTCCACAGCATCTAGAGAGCAGTCGGCAGGTTCGCCTGTGGTACCTCAACTGTTTGTCTCTGATCCCACGAGCACAGCTTTGCTTCGTTAGAGATTCTCAGCAGGGAGATTCAGTTCAGATCTCAGTTCAGATTCTCCCACCTCCTCGTTTTATTCTGGAAAGCATTTTGTGGATCCTACATCTCCTCTGAAAGGCCACATCTGTAGCTCTCTCTGCTAAAAGGCGAAGAGGTACCTGAGCACTGTTTTCTCTGAGATGTAAAGGGGTGAACAGTTGGTGCTCCTCGGTGCAGCCCAGTGACTCTGGTCAATACTATTGCCTATCAATACCCTAAGAGAGAAACTTAAAATCTTTAGCTCATGTTGCCATAAAACCACGGTAAAATCATGTTTCCAAGCCTGCACTCCTGAGAACAAAGAGAAGCTGTATCCTCATTTCATTTCCAAGAGACGAGATAATTCCTTCTTTAAAAAAAAAAAGGACAAAGGTTGGAATTATAGCCCATACCACATGCTGAAGTAGCTGCCAGTACACCAAGTACGCTGCCACTGCACTTTACACTACAAAATAATTTCTCTTTCAAAAATTCTGGTTAGCCACTGATTTAATGCTATTAATGCCAGGAACAGAAAGCAAAATGAGTGCAAGAGGAAAACAGAGAGGCTAAAAACGTCTGAGCACTGCCTATCGCTGTGGGATCTTGTAGACAGCACACGAGAAACCTCCTTGCAAATATCGTAGGCTACGGGCCCTGGGGTTCTGAACACCTTTGGTGGGGCTATTCAAGAAGGTTACCCTCCTCCCCAAGCCATTACACCATGACTGGTGCCAGTGCCAGTGGTAAAGCTCCTCCTCACTCAAAATGATGCAGAATTGGGTCAGCCTTGCTCTGATTAAAAACTCGCTCGCTCTGATTAAAAACACAGGCTGCATTTTAAGAGGGACGATACCTCATCGCTGCTCCATCTGTTGGGAAACGAAGGGCGTAGCCTCTTGATGCACACAATCTCCCGCATGTCCTCGTACGACGGGTCGCTGGGCACAAGGTCGTGGTATGGAAGTTGGTATTCCTCAACTATTCCTGAAAGAAGCAATAAGTCGCCCATCACTTGCAGAAGACACCTTCCACTACCTTCTTCCCCTCTCATTTTATAACAGATTGACCATACTGTTTAACAATTAGAAGTACTTCTCCTTAAAATTACTTCCCTGCCCTAGAAGTTCATTCCACAGTCAAGTTCCAATGTAACCATGGCCAAGTCAAGGCTGGCCAGGTATCTTAATCCAAAAGTGTAGTTACCTGCCAAGTGAGATGCTTCCTACCACTGACGTCCAATCCAGCAGTCTCCAGTAAGTTACCACAGAAAGAGCCACGCACAGGGCACAGCACGGGGCCCGCATCAGAGCAATTTGGCAAAGAATCAACCTTGAATTAAGTCTCCTTCTTATCAGTGGACCTGGCACATACTAAAGGGCATTTCTGGGCCTTGTCAGAACACGGCAAGCTACTGTTCGTTGTGCACAGCAACGATGACAATATTACAGATTTTACATTTGAACATCATTGCAATGCACTTTAACCAGTTTGTAAACACAGGGATCATGTTGCTCATCCGTGAAATTCAGCTCCTCCAGGGCAAGCGCGGAGCGAGCATTCAGCACAACACTGCAGGCTTTAAAGCCCCATAAAGTCCGGTGAAGGTAGCACAGACCCAAGAGAGACATGCTCTACTCTTAACGTGCCACCAATCTGGCACGTAACTGCTGCCAAGCCATTTCTCTGCATTAACTTTTCTCAGTGGCAAAACAGAGGTAATAACACCGATCATTTTTGTACTACACCGAGCTCTACATTCAGGTAGCACACATGGATGCATCCAAGGATGGACCTGCACCCTGAGTCTGCAGCTGGCTGCATTGTTTTATGCTTGAATGCCTGACACCAGAAGGAAATGAGGCACATCACCGGTATGACAATCATGTAATAAGAGCCATTTCCCTCTAGGTTTTTTCCACTTGTCTTGTAAATAGATTATTCATTTTATATCGTGAGACAGCATACCCCCACATTAATTGTCCTTCTTCTATTTAACTCTAGCAAAACAAAGAAATCACTATTTTTCCCCCCTAAATGAGCTGAATACCCCCAGACAAAAATGTGTTGCTATTGGAAAAGACCCCCAGATGAGTTCCATATTCCTTCTTCAGTGCTGGCATCCTCTGCCTTCAGACAATCCATTAAAATACAGTCTAAATCTTTGCTGTTGAAATAGCACTGACTGATGCTTTAAAATAAATTCCAACAAGAGAATGGATATTAAGGGAATTACCTGTATGGTTTATTCACATCTGTTTATAACAGTAAAAACAATTATCCAGGGAAAAGGATGTAATGGAAGATTTGGGTTATAAATTGGGTTCACCGACACAATTAAAAGCGATCTCCCAGCTCTTTACCTCCTGAAACACATCTCCTTGCTATCTCCCAAAGGATGAGTCCAAAACTGTACATATCAGCCATGATGTACGACTGAAAGTGATTTCTATTCAAGCTTTCGTCCAGCACCTCAGGAGGCATATAGCGTTTTGTTCCTACACGGGTATTTGGAGGTATGTCTACCTCGTTCGTATCACTGGAAGAAAAAGAAAGGGGGGAAAAAAAGGCATCAAACATGCAATAAAGTGGCTTGAAAAGAAAGCAATTTAGATGGGAGAAGTAGTAAATTCACACCACATCCACTGTCAAACAAGGTCAAAAGTAATGCATAATCTTAATGGAACAATTCTTACAAGGAAAGCCTCTTAGTGGGAAGGCAACCCTCCTTAAAAGGCTGACCTGCCTGAGGCTACGTTAAGCATTCAAATGCAGAACCTCGACAGGGATGCTGTAACATTTGTGAGATTTCATTAGCATTAGCCTGAGCTCTAATGCTGATGATAACAATCAAATCTTCATTAAATGCTGTTTTCTTAACATACTCCACCACCTAATGCTTTAGTCTTAGCAATTAATGGAGGACACTAAATAGCTGGGGCAGTATCACTTAGCTGTAGCAAATCACATCTGCAAGGAAGACAAGTCTATTTTTTGTGCATGCATTATAGTTTGATCTCTGCCAACCTTCACACATCAAGATGTGTAAACGCACAGATGTAAATGTGTAAAAAAATCTAATCAAATGTGTCACGCCTCACACACAGACCAGAAGAGACAACATGTATCTAACAGGAAGCAAATTATGTGACTGGATTTCTTTTTTTCTTATAAACTCAAATTCAGCTGTATCTGTTTCAATGTTTTTAAGAAGTTTAATACACGGCATATATTGTGGTTTGCTTAGAAAGTTATGTTTCCCTTTCCCCATCTTCAAAAGGTAAACATTTCAAATGTGATGAACGCAACAAAATCTCATAGAATATTTATACAACAACTTCTGTAATTTTCTTCACCAACAGCAATTTTCTTCACCTACAGTTAGGAAAATGACAAAAAGAGCTGAGCCTGAGGTACAGTCATTAAATCATACATATGCTGGTGGCATTTCCGTATACCTCCAAGAATGTAACATAAATCTAGTGACCTGCACTGTCTTGCAATACGTCGAATAAAATGCGAAATGCAGAGAACTTTACCAAACTGATAAGCTTCAGCAGAGCACCCCCCTTTCAACTACTTTTTTCTGCTCTGAGAAATGCTGTCTAAGGAAAGATTCAGTATGAAAACAAGCCAAGCATGTCCCGTAAATTCCATTTGGACTGTGACAAATACATATTACACCTTCTTTTACAGGACCACTTAGTAGTTCCTAGTTCTCGGTTCATACCTAAGCAGTGTGCTGTTCTGTACTTGTCAGGGAAGGTATACCTGCAGAGGGTGAATTTCTTCCCTGAAACTTTTACAGCAAACATTGTATTTCCAAGTTGTCGTTTTTTAGGCCCCTGTTCCTCAAAGTAAAAATACTCCTTTCTCATCTGCTAAAGAAAGGTCAGGTTCATAAAGGAAAAGCCTCACCAAGAAACCTGGTAAGTGAATGGCGAGAAGAGCACATAAAAACTGCCTTTCCTTACACTCTGAATAATTTCAGTTCAAGATTTGTACAGAATTCTTGAAATTTTTTGTGATACTTCAGGGAAGCCATGGTTTCAAAGCTGACCTCTGAAACTGAAGCCTTCTGTCTGTGGCCACACTTCTGTCTGCAGAAAAATCAGAGACTTTGTACCACTCGTCACCACCACCAGGACCAGTGCTGAGAGCTCCTTTTGAAGAGAGCTGTCAGACAGCGACGACTCCTTTACGAATCCCAGGAGTGCGTAAGCCCTACTTGTCTGCTCTTTCTAAGTTGTTTAAACACACAACCACTTTTTAAAAATCAAATTTAAAAGCCATTTCAAAAATCAAATCTGTACTTTGGCAATTTGATTTGTGGGAAATGAAACAAAAGGCAGCCAAATGGGGTGCTTTCCAATAAATCTCAACCAGTAACTTGTGCAAATGATTAGTATTATTCTATCTAAGTTGTGAGTGAATTATCTTGGGATCAGACAAGCTGAAAGCTTCAGTGACAAGTTTACCGACATGACTTCGACCTGGCAGTGCTATGTCCTTTTAGCACATGGTAGCTATACTCAGGGTGCTATTGAGGATGAAGTGATGAAAAGTGAACCTTTATGCAAAATGCAACTGCTGTGCTCAATAATTAAAAAGTGTTTATACACATGCATCATGTGTTTATGCGACATCCTCACCTGCGTAGGTAGCCCCACCCGAAAGGTATGCACATACACTGCAGGTGCTTACACATCGCTCAATCAACAACTAAATCAGTGTTTGCACCTAATTTACCAACTTTCCCTCGCGCTCCTCACTTCTACTCACCTGATAAACTTAACAGCCAAACCCAAATCTGCTATACAGCAGGTGCCATTCTTTTTCACCAGGATATTCTTACTTTTCAGGTCACGGTGGGCAATAGCGGGTTTGCCCTGAGTACTGAAGATCTCCGTGTGCAGGTGGCACAAGCCACTAACAGAGGAGTAAGCCAGTTTTAGCATGGCTTTTGTGTCCAAGGTAGTAGATTTTAGATAATCATAAAGTGAGCCATTCTCATGGTAGTCTGTGATGAGATACAGCTGGGTCCAAGACCCTGTACCTTTAATGTCTGCGGCAATGAATCCTGCAAAAAAAAGAAGATTTTAAAATTAATACTTCTCAAGGGTTTTTTTTGACTGCTCAGAACTCTGGACTGTCAGCCACTGCAATAGTTTTATTTTAATCATGTATTTAATTTCTTTCATCTTACTTCCATGCAACTATGCCTCGACTCTAGCCTTCAACATATTTTCAGAAAGCCCAGACACAGTAATACAGGTGACAGAAACAGACATGTGGTGTTTGGAGTAACAGCCTCCAAAACCTATTATTTTTTAACTTTTATCTATGTTTCAGTAATCCTTGAAATATCTTCCCTTTGAAAAGTGCTGGGTGGCCAATTGCAGAGCACAGCAGGTAACAAAGCACATAGGAAAGGGCATCAGGCAACAGCAAATGAAAAATTATTAAGCTTAAGAAACGTTACACTATCAAATAATTCTCTTTAATTTCACTCACCAAGAATATTTTCATGCCTCATCAGGACAGTCTGGTAGATTTCTGTTTCTCTGAACCAGCTGGCCTCTTCTGTGGTAAAAAACACTTTCACGGCTACCTTTTCGCCACGCCACTTTCCCATCCAGACTTCTCCATAGCGACCTTTTCCGATCTGCTTTACCATCTGAATCTGTTTTGCGATGGTCCTTTGAACCTGTGAAAAGCAGAGATGAGGAGTCAGGACTTGCTCTGCAGAAACCTGCTGCATCCACCTCCCTCCTTCTGTGTCTCCTTCACAGCAAGCCCAGTGAAAACAGGAATATGCAGCCATTGCGACGTGGGTGTCAGCAAAGCTCCTCAACATGGATGCTCCCCACTTCCCCCGGGATGAAGCACTAGGGAGCCATTCCTGCCACTGTGAAGAAGCCCTTCCATACATTCCCAAAAGGCACCGTGGCCTCTCAAGAAAGTAAGTCTGTCCACGTGAAGGAAATGTTCGACTACTAACCTTGAAATTTTCATTTTCCTGGGGGAAGTTGCCATTTTGTGGAATTTTTTTTGTTATTTTTGAAAAAGCTTTGGCAGAAAACACTCCTGTCCATTCCAACCCAAATCAAATTCCAAAGTGGTAGGCAACACATTTTTAATTAAAACGAGGAGTCTTAACACCATTGAGACTCAAGGCTAGGGTTCACAAGAGCCAAAAGCATTTCAATGCTCCAAAACTAGCAAAAATACTGAGACCAGCTTCCTACCACCTTCCTTGACAATCCCATGCCTTATAATTTCAAAATATAAATTCGGTTATAGGAACATCAACCAATACTTACACAGTTAGAACCCACATGCCTACATTAATTTTAACAAACATCATTATTACATAGTAATAAAAATTTTCTTCCAAAGATATGGAAGCACAGCTTTAAATCTGCCCTTTTTAGTGTTCATACCAGCTTTGCCAGTGGCTGTACTGGGAACTGATGCCAAAGTCAAACCTCTTGTGCCACTGTAGCAGAAGATCAATGTAGTTGGCAGCGTTGCAGAGCTACCCTTCATAAGGGTGGCAGACTCCACGACGCAGATGGACCGATTCTACGTTTAACAAGCTTTTACAACTACAAAATATCTTGGACAAATGGAGACTAACATATTCTCATAGGGTCGAAGCATGTCTGCAGATCACATATTTCTAAAAGTTCACAAAATAAAACTCAAGTAGATGCTGCAACACTGGTATTGATGGCTGGCTCAGCCCATCCTAGTATAATTATGCTTCCATATTGCCAGTTCAATCCACAGCTAACGATTTTTGGTTCGGTAGGATTTTACAAGATTTTGAAAGAAAATAATTTTATAGCCTCCAATAAGAGGAGGTTTTAATCTGGCCCAAGCAATTGGCAGAATCTGGACAAGCGCAGATTCAAGGTCTCTCAGTTTTGCCACCATCCATACACAAATTTCAAGCAGTGTATCGCAGCAAGTGTGTGCTGTTTGAATCCCTATGGAATCATACACATTTCACGTAATTCCAAGTATTTTTGCAATCTTGGCTGACAGAAATGATCAAAACCGGATTTTAAAATCATTTGCTTCCTCTCCTACCCCTGGGAGGTCCAGTGGAACCTACCAGTTTGGTAATGGGGAGCAGGACTGCCACAACCCCACTGCACCATGAACGTATGTCAAAAGAAGAATTCAAAACCTATTAGGTAAGGTCTATCATAATTTCTTTTGTAAATAAATTACTGGTTTTCATATTAGACAATTTAAAGAAGAAAAATATACAAGTGGCATTTATGTAAAGCTATTTCAAAAGTCCCAGCTTTCTTCTTTTGTCATTTAAACAGAATCCCATTTTTTCAGCCCTGAAATGCATTATTAGACTTCCAAGATGGTGGCTTCAGTGCCATTATTTTTGATTAACATCAGTAAAAGCCAAGATCAGAGATCAGTCATAATTTTTTAAATTGATTTATTCTCTTTTATACTCTCATATGGTGATTGAACAATAGTTATATTACATTGGAATTTTGCTGTAACATTTTGTAATGTCATTCTAGCATTGTTGCTTTCTATTTTGCCCATTTAAAAAATGCATCCTGAACAATAATGCAGTTATATCAAATAACTTAATTTGTGTAAATATATGTAATGGCATCATAAAGTACATGGAATTATAATACTTAATGATGAAAAGTTCCTTATTAAATTACATTAAGAAAATGAAAAACACATTTCTGTTATGGGTTTTCAGGCGGCAGAATACTATGTGAAGGGCCTTAACCTGGTTTCCTCTTGCTAGAACTGGTCAAACAATTTCCTATGAACAATTTATTTTATTTTAAGGAATTCAGCCCTTTCTTGAATCATAAAATGATTACAATTTCTAAAACAAATTGGATAATCAAAACTGTTGGACAAACTGATTTCATAAGCATGCTGAGTGATGTGCTCATTTGAATTATTTACAGAGTGAGGTTTGGTTTTTTTCAATTCTTTTCAAAACTGTATATTTTGCTGCTTGAGCTCTATGAACAGCCAGGTAAGGTTACATGTCCCTTTGCTTCCTATCCCTGACTGGAATAAATCCAATTAACAACTATTTCTATTTTCTGCATTCTATTTTTCTGATGTTCAGCTAAGTCTGTTCAGCTACCACAGATGAAAATTCAGACAATCAACCTTTTGTAAATTCAGTATTTCAAACGGGGAACTTCATATCCCCTATGGCTTGGATGCAGTGCCTTGAAAAGCAAAATTCACTGGAAGAGAAATTAGGTAAAAAATACGTGAAAAGGTAGAGACCAAGCTGTAATTCACAAACCTCTACATATAGACCACTGAAAAAAATGTTCCCAGCATCTAATCTCCTTCCTTGATTTCGCATGTGGATTCACGGTGGCAACAGCTTTGCCTACACCTCTTGCCCTGTCAAGGCCAATGGGGTTCTCCTTGATTGCACAGATTTGATTGTGGACCCCATTTTATTGGCTCAAAGCCTTTATTTACAACTTAATGTATTTTTTTTTCTTGGTTTAAAATTTGATCTGACCTGCAGCACAGTTTTCTCTCAGAGGTATGGACAGGTCAGAAGAAAGAGTGCTTGCTGAATGTCAAAGTATCGATAAAATCTTGGTTAATGCTTGGTTTTTGTATAGTATTTGTACTCATTAGAATAAATGTTCTGCACAGAAGGAAAACATTACAGTTTAGCATAAAGTAACGTTTCGTAATAAATTTGTGGCTTACTTTCTTGAAATAATAACTTTGGATGTTTCGGTTTTTTGCATAAGAAGTAATACAGCTAAAACCAAATTCTTCCACAATAAAGTCTAGAGCGTTACTGCCAGGCATTTTCTGTATATTTGTTTTAGACGTGGGTCCAGAGGTATTAATCTGTGCGTTTCTAGTGAGCCTGTAGCAGTTGTAGCTGTCTGGGAAATGCAGTAAACATCTATTACCAAGTGCAAGATTCATTATAGCTCTCATTTTTCTTCTCTTCCACAGAAAATCACTACTTAAAGGGAAAGGCTGGAGGAAAAAAAGGTATGCATTTTCATAAGCAGAGAGAGAGGGGGGGGGGAAAGAGCGGCCTCAGGAAGAATGCTTGGTCTGAAGACTGCAAAGTCTTCAGGCTTGAGAGAGGAGAACTGGCAGAAGACAGGATAGTTTCTGCTTAATGGAGCAATGGCACTGCTCTGAGATCAATGATCCAGTTGGGATGCCATCTCAGCTAATACAGCAGTTAATTAGGAGAAGTCAGTTTTTCTGTCCACCAGAAGAGTAGACCTGGGGACACCAGTAAGACCGTAGATCCTATCTTCAACTTGGGACAGAGGAAGGCATAAAGCACAAGCAGTCACAACCAGCGTTGCTCCAGCTTTTTTGTCTCAAGGGTATCTTGGGATGAAGTATCGAGCCAGAAAAGAGAGGATGCCGTGGAGTCCTTAGAGAGGCCTTCCAGCACCTAAATGGGGGCCTACAGGAAAGATGGGGAGGGACTCTTTGTCAGGGAGTGGAGCAATAGGATGAGGAGTAAATGTTTTAAACTGAAAGAGGGGAGATTTAGATATTAGGAAGAAATTTTTGACTGTGAGGGTGTTGAGGCACTGGAACAGGTTGCCCAGAGAAGTTGTGGATGCCCCATCCCTGGAAGTGTTCAAGGCCAGGCTGGATGGGGCTTTGATCAACCTGGTCTAGTGAGAGGCATCCCTGCTCATGGCAGGGGGGTTGGAACTCAATGACTTTTAAGGTCCCTTCCAACCCAAACCATTCTATGATTCTATCCAGTGCTACGAAATGCCCCAGGGCATCTGCTACCCATGTGGGCTGCTGGAATCAAATCCTCTCACAGAAGAAACACGGAGCTCCTTGTGTTTGCTCTAAATATTATTTCTGTCACTGTAACAGGTAGGAGCACTAAGCACTGACCAAGACCTTGATGTGGCAGGTGTTATGCAAAAAAAAAAAAAAAACAAAGCAAAAAAAGGAAGAACCCTTCACAATTAAACCAATTGGAAGCAATCATTGGGACTGGTCTTAAACTGTAAACACGATCCCTCCCTTTGACAGATATAACAGAACTTTCTTAAAGCCTAGACCTAAATGATGGAGTTTCTCTCAACAGAAAAATAATGACCATAGGTTTTCTGTGTTCAGCACCGGTCACAGCACCCAATTGGCAGCTTGCTGTTTTTGCTCCATGGTTATGTTGATTGTCAGAAAATTGGATTTTTTTTATAAAAAGTCAGTACTTTATTTAAATGGGACTCTGAGCACTTACTCCTGCCAGAACAAATTTAGTCAGATTTTTGCCAACCACTCATCCTGTTGCTTCACTTTAAGGAATTATAAAACTTCCCATTTTATTTCCTCTTTAGGGTGTAGAAAAAAGATGCGTGGGCAAAACCCAGATAGATAGTACATGGTACCTGGAAACTGGACAACATCTACAGTAATAGGATCACTACAAAGTAATAGGTTTGGGGGACAGCAGGGACTTATCATCTCTGAAAAATGAAAACGAAATCTAATTCATTTTCTCAGAGACAATATTTTAAATTAGGAACCTGACTTTTTTTTTTTTTTTTCAGTGCTAAAAAGCAACGATGACACCCAGAAACAAAAACCTCTCGTGAACACAACTGTTTTGCCACAGAAGGTAAAACTTCCGCCTTTTCAGCAGGGGTCTGAGCTCAGGGGGCTCAGTCATCCTGGAGTCACTTCAGAAATAATCACAAACTCCATCCCTGTGCCTTTAACCTTTGAGATTGCCACACTACAAGGGAAACTAATTTGCTCTCGACTTCAGAATGTGAAGTGAAGTCTACATATAAAAAGGTTCCAGGTTTGATGAATTACAGTTCCCTTTAAATAAAGGCAATGTGTCAATGTTTGAAATGCAATTGTGTGTTGCACATAAAAAGCAAGATAATAAGATCAGCAGGCCAGATGCTGTCCTGTACATTGGCGTAAATCCTGATGAATTTCTGTGAGCTCTATTGGCCTGTACTTACCCTATGGAATCTAAAAATAAGAAACGAGGTGAGGTAAAAAAAAAAAACCCCTAAGCTTTCTTGGCTTAGTCTACATGAAAAAATGTCTCCCGTTTCTAAAGCAGCTGTTCTCCAGCTTAAATCCTTGTCATCTCTGGGGAAAAAAACCCTAAAAACAACACCATGCATAAATATAATTACTTGCGTCTCATTTTGTCTTCTTTATACTTATTTTTGCCTTTTAAACTTGCATTAAAATAATATTGGATCCTTACCAGGAGAGGGAGCCCGGAGCCGCTCCCTGAGCTCTGGGACTGCTCGATCAAATCCTTCAGGGACTCTCCAGGGGGAATGTAGGTCTCATCCTGCTCCAGCCCGATGCTGTAGCGGGGCCTCGTCTCTTGGCGTTTGTATCTGCCGTTTTACAAGAAAGTGAAATTAGCTTTGAATACAATGAACACATGTGCAATGAATAATGCACGTCGTCCTTCACATTTGCTTCATTTATAGACTCACAGCTTCCTCTGCTTCCCTGAGGAATATGCCAGACTCACTGCCCAAAATTTTCTATTTTATTTTTAGCAAATGTTTTCAGCATCAAAACTCTGAGTATAAAACTCAAAGACCGTGCAATCTGGTGTAAGTTTGCAAAGCAACCAAATGTTTTTCTTTCAGAAACTTAAATATGTTTAAAACACAGACCAAGTCAATACCCAGTTTTATTTTACTGACTGCAGTGGATTTTTTAGGAGCCAGAGGAGGTAAGGTCATGGAATCTGAGACTACATAAAAAATGTGACAAATTATTTAAACATAACGTATGTAGATTATGATAACATTCTAGACATATTTACTTACATTCCTGTGTCCCCCTGGTTTTTTTTATTTGTGAGCAGTTCTTCACCACATAAACACATTTAGAAGCCTCAGGTTTATTTACCCCATATAAAATTTGTCCTGTGACTTTCTTAGACTCAGTGAAGAATAATCTGTACTTCTACCTGATTGGCTTTTTTGGATGTTGGGCAAAAGACGATATATAAAATACACCACACAGGTATACCTGTGATTAGCATGAATAAAATACGCATTTTTCTTCATCATAAAATAACAGCTTCTCATTTCTTTTCCTTAATGTCCACTTCAATTTTTTTAAATTCCTATTTCTACAAAAAGATAAATATTGGGAGGAATATTAACAAGCTGGTAAATACTCCTTATTTACCTGAAATAGCAGAATATGATGATAAGCACCAGAAGTATACTGCAAACAGTCACTGAGATCAGCAGGGCCTTGTGGTGAATGTTTCCTTCAGCAAAGTCTGGGGTTAAAAACAAGGTGGAAAATTTGGGAAGGGATGTGGCACAAAGTGAGCATCAAAAGAACACATACCTTAAAAAGTGAAGAAAGCACAAGATCATTTCTTTTCTTTCATAGTGAAGTCCTGTGCAAGTTACCCCTGGATTCCCCAGGTGTGCTCTTCCTCTTTGACCCTCACTGACCAGGGCAGAACTGGCACCCCCAAAAGCCTATGTGATTTTTCAGCCCTCACTCACGCAACACATTGTCTTGATTTGCAATTCCCTCTTTGCCTCTGAATAAAAAATCAATTAAGACCCATAGTTCTATGTCTTAATGTCAGTGATCAGCCAGAACATGCAAAAATTATTGCCTCTATCTTAAATTACTCTCATTAAGTAGCATCCTATCGAGCGGTTAATATAAAAAAATGAATAAATGCATTTATCCGAGGAAGGAAGACACAGTGGATTATCCAACCCCCAAGTAGGCAGGCCACGAGAGACCTTGAAGGTGTATTTCCATCACTGCAGAATAATCCATCTCTTGGATCCTGTTTTTAAACACCTGAGCAGGAATTTCCTCCTCCATTCTATCTATAGCAGCCCTGTGTGCCAGGAGGTCCTTCCTATGTCGGTGGGCAAAACTATCCTTCCAGAAGCTATTCTATAAACACTTTGAAAACGAGATGTGTGAAAAACTTGCAGAAAATGCCCTTATGTGAGAACTATTAAAACATTTCAATCCTTGCATGGGAGACTCATACTCTCCTTTAAGGTACACCGTTAATCTCAAAATTTGTATTCTAAACTCAGGCAAGCAAGTCTGACCTTCGTGCCTGCTCCTCTGCTGAAAAACAAAGAAACCTAGCACTATTCTTCTTTAACCTCCCCTGCCCCCCAGACTCTCACAATTATGGTATTTTAGCCTATAGATACACATACTACCCTCCGAAAGTTGCTATCTGGTATAATGCAAATGAGAACTATGTTTTCTGAAGCTCTTCCAGTCGTGTTCTCTTGCATCTTTCACGCAGGCGCCCAACACATTGTAAAATGCAAGAAATCTATCCTTATCGACTCATCCTGGAACGGCGCTATCACTTTTCAGATTTACAAGGGTAATGAGACAGGACATTCCTCCGGGACTCTTGGTTTACTGTCAGGCTCTTTTATTTTAGAATAAGAAGATCCAGTTTCTCCTTCTGTTTTTGCCCCCAAACTATTTCTTTCCTTCCCCTTTCCACTGCAAACAGAGATTACCTACCAACGCACCTTTTGATCACACTGGTCATGTTTTAACCTGCCATTACCTGCTCCGGGAGCATTAACAACGTAAACATTCAAGACACGGCCGATGCCTTTGAAAGGGGACACTGACACGATGCCTCTCAGGAAAACACCGGAGCCCATCATTCTCCCATGCCGCAGCAGATTTCTACCTGGCCTGCCTCTCCGAGCGGGCTGAGAGCTGAAACCGAGAGCCCACCAGGGAATGCAGACCTCTCCGGGGAATGCAGACCTCTCTGGGGAATGCAGACCTCTCCAGCGAAGGCGATGGCTGCTCGGCAGGGCTAAAGGCTCAAGCTGGTGCTTTGTAAGCAGCCCGAGTCGGCCAGCCATTCCCTCTAAAACGTGTGGCTTGTAACAGTTTAAGATGTGGCAGCCCCGTCAGGTGAGGAGAGGATCAACAGCACGCAGGGATAGAGAGTGGGATTTTATACTTGGGAGAAACCTGGGTGTTTGTCCACAGCAAGGGTTTTCCCACTTCACGGAATAAGCCTGGACGGAAGCCGGGCTTCTGTGCTTCGCAGTGGAGAAGGCTGATGTCAGACACAGAGGGAGCAAGTCAGGTCTTGCTCACACTTGTGCATGCTGGACAGTAAGGGCTGGAGCACCTCTCCTATGAAGACAGGCTGAGGGAGCTGGGGTTGTTCAGC
>JAOXJM010000033.1:29046117-29071307 GCA_026413425.1 Tringa solitaria
ACCCCCCACCCCCATACACAGCCCTTGCCCAGGGGCTCTATTTAAGCACAAGTCTGAGCATTAGACCCTGAGTGATGGTACAGGAGTGTCTGTCTCCAGCTCCTGCCTGGATCCAAATGGCTACTAGCCATGCGTGGGGCTATCAAGAGAGCTGTTTCTGCCTGTTGTGCTTGGGTAAGTGGGGCCCTGGTGGGTGAGGATAAGACTGGTCCTAGCATCACCCTCAGCTTCTGACTTGCCTCTCTCCCCTTTCACTGCTCCCTGACACTAACTCTTGATGAGATGATCCTTTAAGAGGTCTTCCAAAACTTGTTGTTCTTACAGGATTGCCCCGTGTTTTTAAAGCACACTTTAACTAGAGCTACTGCTTTTTCTGTTGATACAGAAAGCAATCTGCATTTTAGGCTGTGGTGTTATCCTTAGCTCCCTAAAGTATTACAGGACTTAAGCTGCGGAAGTATAAAGAAAGGGAAACTCTGTATAGGAACACAGCAGGCTGTTAGAGGATTTGATACAGATGTGGTTAAAGAATATTTACTTTTCAATTTCTACAAATACAATTATGAAGGGGATTTTAAATGGCCACCAGATGTCCTCATTTTTATATAAACACTCAAGACTACTAGTACTACAGGCAGGATCTGCACTTTAACAGATAAATACCCATGGTAGCAGACCAAAATCTTCAGGTGGGATGGCAGGCTGCTTTTTATGAGAAATTTTTAATGGTAACTGCAATAGGACTAGCTGTTTTATTCTGAGTTTTAATTTAAACACAGCTGGAAATGCTTTCCCACTGAACTTTCAGAGCCTTCCTTGCTCCTGTGCATACAAAGGGCTTCCCTGCTTTGGTGAGAGTCCCAGTGGGGGCAGTGCCTGATGCTCTCCAGAGCCCAAGCCCTGGGTATGGATGTGCTCAGTGAATCTCCCAGGTGTCAGGGTGTCACCAGGCCCTTGGGTGTCCCAGCACACGCTGACTTGTCCCTGCAGGGTTGGCAGGTCCAAGCACAGCTGCTGAGAGATTTAAATTTTTTTTTAATATAAAATGTAAAAGGCTTTTAGTGGCTACATCTGAGGGAAGAAGAAAATTAATGCAATAACTTGTAATCTGGAACAGTTTGTTTATTCTTCAGACCAATACACTGCAATCGATACTGCTTGAACTTCAATATGGGGCAACTTTATTTATAGTGAGGTTCAAGGAGAATTCCTGAGTGCTTAAAAATTGTGCCAACGGTTGTTCGGGCTAGGATGAAGTGGGAAAGTTACTGCCTGACAGTCCCAAAACACAGGGGAAACAAATAATCCCTACTAACCTGATTGATCTTTGTCAAATCTTTTGAAACCTGGTGTCAACCCAGCCAGCTAACTGGGGACCTAATAACTACTCTCCCAGCATCAGACTTAGGACCCTCTTCTCACTGTCATGTCCCATTTCACCTTTCATCCTTAATTCCAGCTATGTAATAGGGAATTTAAGCAGCAAAAAGATTGCAGACTAACAATTAAGCAGATGTAGGGAAAACAAGGGGTGTTAAGTCCTTTGTACCTCACTGCAGCTCTCAAACCAAGGTAAGGTGAGTCATAGCAATGATCACCATCCTGAAAAGGATTACTGTTGACAAGCCAGGAAGGCAGGGTATTTTATTTAAGTTAATTTTTTTGTTTTATATTACTCCAAACTCTTCAGCAATTTTTCATTCATACCAGGGCAAGTGTCAAGGTGGACAGTGCTCAGGCGACAGACAGGACAGGAGAGAGAAGTAGCTTTGGACAAAATGCAAGCCTTCTGACTGTCTCCATTTTCTTGGACAGCAAAGCAATTAATATTTGATGGGTAAATTTCTGTTTCAATAATTATTTTGATATGTAATTGGAAAAAATAACTTACTCAAGTAGAACAGTCAAACCTGAAATATGAAAATATTATGAAGACAACTGACACTGCTAACTGACACTGTAAGGGGGACTCTGAAGAGAATTTCTTTTAAAGTATTGCAGTGAGGGGAAAATGCATAAATCCATTTTAATAGGACACTTACTCATAGGTCCTAATAACATGAAAAATACTCAATGTCAATGCTGCCTACGAAGCAACGTGCAACAGCAGGCCTACCTAGCTGGGGTGTAAACATTGTTCAATGGGTTCCTTAGCATGGATCCCTTTGTGCTTCCTAATTCTTGGATTTAAAAGTCATCTGCAACTTCCCTGTTACTGCGTGTGTGAGACAGCACATGTGAAAGCAGTGGCTCTGGCTGGGCAGGAACAGGAAACAGCCGATTGGCGCTGCAGGGGATCTGCAAATTGATATCAGAGGGGGTTTTTACAGCTTTTTAAAACTGACTGCCATGTGAGCGCAGTTAGCTCCAACTCCTGGCTAGGGAATGGGTTTGAAGAAAGACGATAGAAAGGGGAAATGGTATTTACAGCTGTCGTCAAAACTTTGATGCACTTCAGCATGAATCTGCAGGCTGAGCAGAATTAAGTCAGGCTACAGAATGACACCCACAAAAATCCAACAAAGCCATCAATATCTTCAGCAACCTTAGGCTTTCCCCTTCTATCTTTTTAATGCACTACCTTGAAGACCTGAAACCATGTTAGACTGTCTCACCCCAAACAGCACTGCATACCCAACCGGCATGTCCAGCTGGGCTTGCATCTGTGCCCTGCTTCCGTGCTCCTCACATTCCCACAACTCCACTAGGCTAGAGCTGAGGGTGAGTATCTCCAGTATCTTACCTGCTCTAAGCAAGCGGTAAAGTTTAAATTCCTCACATGGAACATGAAGGCTCAGCCCTACTTTGCTGCAGCTAAAGAAACTGTACACGCACCTCAAGCCAAGACAGAGGTGTTTGACCACTGCCCTCATTCAGCAGCCACAGCATGTCTGCAGAAAGAGCTGCTTTTGGGTGGGGGAAGAGCAGCTTGGTCACACCACGAGTACCCTCAGTCACCTCTGCTGCTGCAGGCCTTATCAGTGCAACACAGACCAAGGTGGCTGTGTACTGCTGGACGTACCTCTTCCCCCTGAAAGTAGGATCTGAGGAAGCAGAATCCAACCCAAATGAGGAGTTTGTAGTAATCAAAAACCAAATGGGGAAAACTATCCCTAGTATAAAAAAAAAATACTGAACACTTCACCTCAAGAAAAAGCAGCATGGAAGCAAGATAAAAACCAAAGCCTTTATGACCTACAAAAGATAGCTCAGCTATTGCAAACACACACACCAAGAGCAGGGTTCTTATAAATGGTGTTCCATAGAGAGTTATTAGAAGTTTATAAGTGTTTACTGACATTTCAATGTATCTCCATTGTCTCCTCTCATTAACTGCATGTACTTTTAAAAACAAACTCCTACCTTAAGATTTCCTATGCAATGAATTAATACAAGTATTATCTAAAACTGTAAAGAATTAAATACCCTAATAGAAAGATATAAATATTAAGCTGATATCTAGGTAAAAATTACCTCTGATTTTTAGACATGATGTATAAACAACTAAGTTACATATTACTGCTTGAACAAAAACTGCAATACCCAACTTGGGACTGCTGAGCTACCACAAACAGGTTTTCCCATGCTTTGTCACCAAATGTACATCCCACAAACCTGCAGGTGCTGTTGACTGAGTCCTCAGGACAGTGGTGGTGGCACTGACAGGACAGTTTCTTCTGCGGAGGGGCAGGTGCTGTGCTCTCACCATCTTCTCTTCTGGTCTCCATGCTCAACTTGCCAGAACTTCGCAAGGGCATGTTCTCTAGAAAACTGGCTGTAAATATAACAGGGAGAAAAAAAGAAACAGTTCTAGGCTGGATTGCAAGGCTTGGAATGAAGGCTTTAAAGTATTTCTACCCATCAAAATTTTGAGAAAGTTATTTGAGCTGAGCGGTTTTCTGTAGAAGTGTCAGAAATGGTCATCGTGTTTGAGGCTTACTGGGCTTCAGTGGCATTAGATCAAAGGTGCTGATGTTCAAGTTCTGCTGCTGCCATAGACTTACGTTGTTCTTTTCCAACTGCAGAGTACAGCTTTACTCCTATTGCATTATGCAGGTCAACTCCTTGGTTACACCTTTGCGCTTTCTTTGTCTCTATACTTGGCACACATCTACATCCACTGAAACCCATAAAAATGAGTGGGATTTATGGTACTCCAGGCAGAGCAGAACATGGGCATACAATTTAACAAAGATTTAACAGAAACTGATTTCTTTCAAGTTCAACAACACTTTGTCACTGACTTGCATAAGTACTACTTGGAAAACAAGGAAAAATAGTTTGTTTCTATAAAAAAAACCCTATAAACAAAGTAAAAGGCAATGTGTTTTAGAATGAACAATGTTGAAGTATATGGAGGTGATTGCTTCTAAAAATATCAGCATACTGAATCTCCATGGAGCTGGTGGAGTACAGCTAGATATGTTGTTGATAGGCTAAGGAGCTGTTTAAGGAACAGCTACCCCCAGCTCTACTCATAAATACCAGCTTCCAGTGCTTGTGAATATTTTAAGCCTCAAAGACCAAAATGAGATCAGCATGAAAAGCTTCACTTGGCAGTTTCCCACTTTTCTTTTGCTTCCCTGTAAGAAATCTTACTAAAGGGTCACTTACAAACAGCTGTCTCCAACAGAATAGTTGAAGAGCTGGCTTGAAAGTCTTGATTTACTGTTAAGTCTTTAGAAACTATTGGCATTATTATTATTATTTTGATTGGGTCCTGAACTGCTGCTTTGACTCTAATTAAAACCTTACCCGAACCTCCACCATCAGGACTGATATATTGTGGAGCTGACAGAAAACAGTATCTTTTCCAGCTCCCTACAGAGAGATGGAGTGGAAAGAAGTGATGGGAACAAGTAGTAACACTTCAGAGCTTGGCTGGCAAGCAACAACCAAGGTGAGAATAAGCTGAATGGTCACAAAACACCGAAAGGCTGTAGGAAGAGCAGGCATGTTCAACCAGCCCATAACCAGAACTAATGAAATCCAGCCTGTGCTCCTGGGTGCATGGGACCAGCCAGTGCCCCAAGCATACATGTGCACATCACACCTCCCAACTACGCACCCCTCCTTCTCCTGTGCCAGCTCTGGTAGCAAAGCCCTACAAATAGACAGGCAGTGGCAACAGCTGGCCCATAGGTTCTAGCTTTCTTTAGTGTAATGAGACATGCAAGCCTGTCCCTTGCAAACTGGAGAAAATTCTGAACCCCATTAGCTCAGGAAATTGGGGCTTTACACACAAGAACAGCTCATTTAGAGAAGCGATAGCTTCTTTAATAAGGGTGTGTGTGTGTCTAAGCCCTTCTACTCTTTCCACATTCCTTGCATAAAGGCATACTAATAATATTAAGGTGATACACATGAAATGTAATCGATTCATCATACTGGGCTATAACACCTAAGAAATACAAAACTCATATGGCTTGATCTTTGCCCAGTACTACATATCCCACTGAAACTGACTGGAGTTTTGCTTAGCTTACCTTTTCTGAAAGTCAAACTAAAAAACTAGTTACAGAACACATACGAGCTATGGGCTTGTAACCCTTGTGCCCAGCATCAAGGTATTAATTGGATTCATGACACAACTGGATGTCAAAGTCCCATATTGTTTTTACTAACACTTGGCAAAATGAAAACTAAATGGATTAGTTCTCAACATGCACTGTGTATCTGTGTGCTCATAGCTGTACCTTAAGATGCTGTAGGTGCTTAGATAAAAATGCACTGTTGTTTGTTTCTCAAAATATAATTATGATAATTGAAAATGCAGGCTGCGTACCACAAATTAGTATCAACAGATGTTTACTCACTGGGTCACAGGATTAGAGATTAAGCAAATTATCTTTCAATCAGTCATCCTTGTCTGTCTTACTTTGTTAACATTCAATAAGGAATATTTGACTATTAATATTCCTGATGAGGATTTTCAGACTTCTAGCTCATGGGCAACTGAGTGTAATAGTTTGCTCTGTGTATCATTTCCATAGTTCTTTCTACAAGCTATCTACAGTTTCAGCAGGGATCTTGCCTCAGCAAGGAATGAAAAAACAAAAGCATTTTACAACTAGCATAAAAAAAAGGAAGGTATAATCACATATTTTAAAGTGTCTGAAGACATTAAATTCAGACAACTAAATACCTTGCTCATAATACACACAACTGTAGGTCATTCCTTTTTTTCAAGAAATGTGTAAGGCAGTTGTTCTCCAATACAATCTGTGCACATCACTCATCAGGGATGTGATCGTGAACAGCTTCTGCAGAACTTGCCATGAACAACAACAGCTTACAACCCTAGACCTGCTTGTAGTCTTAGTTAAAATAAGACAGGTGGGAGATGCTGAATTAGAAATTGAAATCTGAAGTACTATTAAAGCATCACAGGCATTTTTTTAGAGATGTAGCTTGGTTTTCAGAAAACTTCGGACAAAACAGGATAGCATTCAAAGTTGCACTTTCCAAGAGTTTGAAGTAGGGATGTAGCCTAGGATTTTGCTTTCAGCTCATTCCCAGGGTCAAAATTAGTGGAAAATTGCTGCAGTTTAGTGTTGAATACATCAAATCAAATATAGTTTTAAAAGGTAGGAATAAGATACTCTCAATCGGGCCCTTTCCTCTTTTCTAAAAAGAAAAACTCTTATTCCATTCTCTCGGTTTTTTAACATCTTAAATTCCCAGCTCCTACCTAAAAAGACAGGCAGATTTTTTGCCTCTGAAATTTGGCTACTTCACACCTAGCAGATGACAGTGGAACATGTAGTAGATCTTCCACTCAGGAAGAACTACTACAATGTCTTTTGACTATGTCTGCCTGACTTCGGAACAGAAAAAATTTTCAGCAGTCCCTTCCCTATGTAATGCATAGGAAGAAACCCACAAGAGCTTTCCAGTGTTTGGCAACGAGTTCTTCCCAATTTCAGGTGGGAAATGCCCTGTTTGGGATGGTGAACAGCCTACTCCTCTCGCATTTGCTGCTGTGCTGTAACAAGCACATGTTGGTCATGCAGCCCCGGCTCCATCTAGGGATTAGAAGCCCTTGAGCTTTTGAAAGCTCTCATACAAATGCCCTGAAAGCAAAGGATTTCAGGCTACTTAAATTTGGCTGCTTCTCTGTTGTAACCTACTCTGCTCCAGTCTGCTTATGGCCAGCTTCCAGTCCCTGATAAACCAAGCACAGCTTGGGACAACTGCAGAAAAACAGTAGTATCAGAAATAAGGTTATTGTAGTCTCCCAAGAAACTTGCTGACTCCCATCGGGGAATTAATCAAAACAGTTCAGAACCTGAATGTCACCATCAGAGTGGTATACCTTAATCAAATTTTGTTTATTTTCTCAACTTATCCCTCTTTTTCCATTAAAATTCACCAACATGTACAAAGCACCTTCCACTACAAAGATGGACAGGCCACCAGCAGAGCTTTTACATTTATTTGGAGTACTGCTCCTGAGAAATATTTTCCTCTGTAGGACTGGGATCACTCAAAATTGTGATGTAATGGTCTCTGTTATGGTACCTGAGAGAGGTGACTGTGTGCTCAGAAGCCTGCTGCTGTTATCTTTTTTCCAAGTGTGTTAGTCTCTCCACATGCTTGGCTTCACCTGAGCTCCTTTATCATATCCTAAGGCAGCCTTTACAGAAAGGCACATCTACAAAGATCCTGAAACCAGGAGAAGGAGAACGAGGAACATATAAAGTGCTGTAAATTGAAAGAATTACCCTGGATGACCATGGGAATGACTAACGTCTAGCCTAAACCCCTACTACCCTCTATGCCAAGAAATAAACCTTCTTGGATATATTCTTCCATTTGCTTCCCGTGCCTCCTAGATTTCATGGTAGTCTATGAGCACTAAGCCTTTGCATCTAAATACTACCTCGTGGCAAATCCTTTTGCTTATTTTCAGTTCATTTTGCTGTAATTTTTTAAATGATAGAAAAGTGATCACACATCCCCACTCCATAATCACAGTGAAGTAACCATTAGGGCAAGATATATATCAGTTTTAAGTAGTGCTGTTTAGCTGTAGACAGTGGTACCTCACACACAAAAGGAAAATCACCTATTTAAGCTCTGCATTGACTCATGTAGGGGCAAAAAAAGTTTGATCTAGACAGCCCATCTCTTAACGTACATTTAGTCCTCAGACTCTCTGCCATGGCTGCCAGTAAGTACCCTGCCAACTGTAGCCATAGTTATGCAATTTGGACGGGAATTTCTCCACTAGAATCTGGATAGAGCCCAATAGCTCATTTCGCACCGGCCCACAGCCATGAGACGGTAATGACTTTTGGGCACTGCTCTGATTCAACGAGTCCGTTAATGTAGGAGGCGAAAAGCTCTGTATTCTGTTACTCTGTATTCCGTAGTCCAAATCTTAAGCCATCCTGTTCCCAGAGGATGAATAATTAGCAATAGTTGTCTCAACAGCCATGTGATTTACATGCTGTCTATGCAGTGAAAAAGCAGATCTATTTCATGACCTTGCATGGTTTTGTCAGGACTAAAAGTCAGACTTGCTCCTTCCTGAAACAGATACTAAGGGCCACAAACATGTCTATTCAGGAAAAAAGGAGGAGCGCTGTGCTCATTCTTCTTTCTACATAGAGTATTTGAAGCCTCAAATTAATGCAGTTCTATCCATTCACAGACCAGTAAGAACCATATTTGGCTAGCAACAGCACCCACTGATGGAGAGTGGTTTACTGCTCCAGAGAAGGAACATCCAGGAAGCCTTGCACACCAGTCCAAGGCAGCCCTTTCAACTCCTGCTTTCGACTGGAAATGAAGTACATTCGTACAAAAGCATCTGAACAATAATTAAGAAAACCCCACCCAAACCTCAAAATCTACTTTGGATTAAAACGTTGCAAGAAAATCAGTCAACTGGATAAAGCTGTTGGATGCAAATTTTAAACCACAAGGTTACTTCATCTATACCCTGCACCAGCCTATACAATTAGTGTGCTTTTACTAAAAAGTGAAACTATCATACAACGCCCTGCTAGACTTTCCTCTGCTACATCATAAACTACAGCCTGATGACTTCCAACCAGGCCAGGGTTATACCATCGACGTGATTGTTTTAAGAGAAAGGGAAATAACTAACTGTTAACTCACTGTACTTTACAGTCATCAGATAAAAGAATTTCCATGGGATATTTTTTGGCAAATAGTCAGCAATGAAAACACAGCACAGTTAAAGAAGTTGAAATAAATTACACCTCTTAACTCAGCCTGATCTACTGTGTAAAATAGTCAAGAGGTAACAGTAACACACTTTTTATTGGTGACAGTCATACAACAGAGAATGAAAAATGGATCGTGACAGGTTCTCTTTGCTGGATATTCGAGACTAGCATGAAACTAAAGGAAGGGTCAGATGCTGGGACCTGTACATTTTTAATCTGAAACCACAATAAACAAAATCTGCCATAAAAACACCAAAAAACTGAAAGCAACATGTTTTTCTTTTCAGTGCATCACTGTATTGAACTAGTGAGCCCCAAATGAGGTTGGTATCAAATGGTGTTTGAAAATAGCTTTTCCCTGACATAACCACTGTAATAAATCGGCATACTAAAAAAATTGCAGTGTTGTTGGGCTTATCATGTATGATTTGCTTCCTTTCCCACCTATGCTGGATTTCTCGTACACCAAAATATGTAAAACCTACACGATGCTCCTTCTCATCTGTTTATTTCAAAATTTGGGGTGGTTTTGCTTCTATCAATGATGAAAATAAATAAGGGTTATGATCTGATATTTTTTTAAATAATCTGTCAATATGGTTTTCTAAAAAACTGTTCCTATCCATATTCATAGAATTGCCCAGTGCCAATATAGCTACATGTATATAGCACTACTTAAGTAATGTATTTATTTTTCAGAAACTGCTTTTGCATTTGGTTTGAAAAGGATAAGCACCCTTCTCCCACAAAGTCTATTTAAACTATCTTAATCACATATGACGTTATTAGCTAAATTAGTTAAGTTCAGCATGGAATGTAACAAGCTGGGACAAAGCCACCGAGAAAAGACCCTTCTAATACTCATACCACACCACTCGCAACATAAAACCGCAAAGGCTGCTTTGGTGTCATAGACCACGGAAAATGCAGATGTAATTTGCTGTCCACCATTACATCACAGTTTGATTGAGTGTTACTTTTCCCCGGTTTCCTCTCATTTCTGCTATCCACAGTTAATCTTTGACATATTTTTCATTTGGAAGAAAGTGAGAATTGGTTGGCACATTTTTCATAGCATGAGATACCGTACCAACAGAATGAAAAAAAAAAAGCACAAAAGAAATACTTCTCTATAATTTCCAAAGGAAAGTACATGCAAGGTGTTTTAGCCTGCTGGCTTGGACACTGTGAAGTCTACCCCTATTTCCCCATTAATAAACACTTTCCTCAACTCTGTCAAGTCACTGAAGTCTACCTTCTACAATGCTTTGGTTCCATCTACAAACGTTCCATGACAAAGAAAAGCTTTTACAATGTAAGTTTTTAATATTTGCAAACATGGAGGAAAAAGTATTTCATGTAATTCTCATTAAGATATAAACATAGTTTCTTTATTTTCAATATATTTTCAAGAGCCACATTTTACACAGCAAAGTTAGAGGTAGCATGTGTCGAAGCTACCACTGTTCTTTCCTGAACTATGTGTTCTTGTACAATTCAATATGAACAAATATTCTGCAGATATTTGTGTAAAAGCACTACTGTTTGATGCATGTATGAGGATAACAGGTAATAAAACTGGAACAGTGAGATGCAAATATTTCAGGAATGCTAAGGTGAGATCCAAGGCCTGATCTGAGAATTACCAACTCTTTTGACTTCATCCTTAGAAGGCTTTTGAGTCATAACAAACAGACATCACTTGAAAAACAAAGGAAATGCAGATGCGGCTACATCAGACCTCTTCTTACCTCCCCAAAGTGTTAGTATTTAAGGTACCACAAAATAATTAGGAAGGGATATTTATTTCAAGGGCACACTAGCCTAGCTTTGTGAGATAACATGCTGAAATCTAAGTTTTCCATCAAGGCATTGCTTTATACATTGCTTCATTTACCAGTTTGGTTCACAATTTGTGCCCACATTTACTACATTACTTACAGGATAGCTTCAGATAGAAAATAAGCTACTGAATAGGTTCAGTGTACAAAGGCATATTAAAGGATTGTCTCATTTCTTCAACTTACAATATTCCTTACCACAAAAAACAAAATTAACTATTTCAGTGACATTGCTGAGGCAGTTTCTTTGAAAGAAAGAGATTATTGTTCTCTCTCATGTTTTTTATGTACCTGAGCTTTTTCATCTCTTCCTCAAGAGTACCTTGGTAGGACAGCTAGCTAAATGTAAACAAAACTTATGAAACTATGCCAGCCCAGGCTCAGCTGCAAAACCCCATCTCCCATCTATGAGCATCTGCTGATCAAAACAGGGAATGGAAGCTCAGGTACAAAGCTTTGAAACAAATAATCTGGATATTAAGCTACAAACCGTCTGTGCCACACTCTTCATGTAGAAAATTTTTACATAAAGAAAAACAGGAAGATTGTTGTTAACATCCAAAGATACTTATTTCAGGTCTTAAACTGCAAATCCCCACATACACTTACAGTTCCAAGCAGCAAACACGGAATGCCACCATCAGGAGATTATGCAAACATCACTACAAGCAATCTTGAAAACTCTCCTGAACACTAGCAACAGGAAAAAAAAAAACCAGGCAGGAAGCAACACAGTGTGATACCATTAATACTAAACTATGCTTTGCTAACTGATCTGTAGGAAAGCACCAAATATTGCAATGGGTAAGCATTAGATTTTAACTTATAATTTCAGATCATATTTAGATTGAGGCAACCCGACAATGGCATTTAAAAGAAACAGCAATAGACAGCTTTGATCCTGTGGCTCTTTTAGATATGTTTAATAAATCATCAACACTCCTGTTCCCTTTTCCAATGAAAAGAAACCCAAGAGCACCATGCCAGTAGTCAGGACAAAAATAGAGCCTGGAAGATAAAAATATCAGCTCGTTATTCTCACCCCATCAAAGATTGCACCTGTATATTAAAATATAATTAGCATGTGCATATGCCATGCTTGCAGAAGACAGTGCCAACACTATTCAGAGGTGCCAGTGCCCTTCTGACTGACTGGATTTGGCTGTTAGTGAGTAGATGTGACATATCACCAGCTCAGCCAAAAGAGTAACCTACCTCATAAATCACTAACTCCTTTCTCAATCCTACTACACTGGAGTTGTTCCCTCTCACTTCTCATAAGAATAAATTAAACAATGTAGACATTCACAAAAACAAAACTGTCATGTAGCTATCTTACGGCATCAACATGCTATATTTTTAATCGCTTTTTAAAATTTTTCTGGTCATACATATATAACTTTCTTTAAACTTGGTTTATTGATTAGCTTACCACAAATGCTTCCCGAATCATGAGGAGGATGATGCTGCCTACCTACTTCCCTCCCCACTTTTCCTCAAGTGCCTGTCTATCTCCCAGACGGACAGATTACTTAGTGTCTGAAAAAATCACTAAAATATTTTGAAAATTTTTCATGGGCGGATGCCATCGGCATCCCTAAACCCCACATGTTTATGACACACTCAGCAGCTAACTGTTGTTGAATGAAGCGCTCAAGAATCTGCAAGAATTTTTCTTCCTGGAGGCAAATGCCACCCTGCCAAGTTACCAGGTCAAGTAGTGTTTTAAATAATTGAACAACTGACAGTATAAATTCTTGCCCTGTTCAGCTGCCAAGCCAGGGACTGAACTGAACTGACTGCTGCTACTGTTGGCCTCACCACTCACACCAAGGAGGGATTTGAACTGCGTATGTAGAAATTGTAAGCGATGAAGAAGATCTTTGTGTTCACGAAGAGGGGCTGAGGCACAAATCTTATCTTCTGCAAACATGGCCAAACGCAACAGAAAGTGTCTCCGGCTTATTCTCTTCGACAGAAAACAAATAAATCCATTTAAAGGAGGAGGAAAGCATCTCTCTTGCAAACCAAAATTAATTGCACGCGTGAAACAACAATAATCAATTTTAACTGCACACGTAAGTGCTGTATGGTTTTCCTGAAGCGTTCAAGCAGCCTAAAAGCCCTTCCCTGTCTGAATGCTTCAGAGCATCTGCTGAGCTTGTGTCCGGGCGGGAGGAGGCACATGCCACCCACGCCCGATGACACTGCACCCAAACCATCATCTGGTCCCACGGGCACGCTGGGAAGAGTAGGAACCAGCTGTCAGCCCCACCGTTTGCTTGCTTTGTTTTTTTTTTCCTGTGTCATATGGCTACATCTTCAGAAATGCACTTCATAAAGCACCTCAAAGTCTAAGGAAGGAAAGGGAATTGCAAACACCCTTAAAACTTGTATCCCACATGCCCTACTTATTGACCAGAAGTTTTCAAGAGCTGCGCGACTGCATTTCTCTCTTTAAACTTTCTCTGTAGGGTATGGAGCAAGAAACAATTGTTAAACTGTAGGGCTTTTTTCAGCCCCCAGCCATATAGGAGTAGTGATGAAAAGTTTTAGGAGAGAAAGTATATTTGGTTTTATTTTCTGGATATTTTTTCAATTAAGTAGTATTTAAAATGTATAGAACAGATGAAGCATTTCAGTAAGCATTATTGACGTACACATGCACCACACATTGCCAAAGTACCTTTAAAATTAGAAAGGGTTCTACTGCTCAAGCTAAAATCAGTCACAGCTCTGTAATTCATCCTCAAAACACAACCCTGGCATCAAAATTGGTCTATTATTACCAAAACATTCATTTTTAAATTAACTTCTAAACCAAAGATTAATATGAAAGTAGATTTCAGGAGAAAAAGAGAACTGTGCTTTTAAATTCATTGTCATGCTCAATGCCAATTACCAGATCTTCTAAAAATCTCTTTTTTTTCTCCTTGTTCCTCACCAGAAAAGGGAATAGGAAATAGTTTATCTGCAGTATTTTTTCTGCAAATCTACCACCTCTCCCCTTAAAACTAAACTAACCAAAGTGCACCTAAGGGTTTGCAGCAGACCCCTGACACCGTACAAACTCTGACTCCCAGTCCGAGCAACTGGAGATCTCCCGTACGTCCCCCACCAGAACTGAACCTCCAGACACAAGAAGGCGCACACCACGAGCAGCCAGCTCCCCTCCGCCCGGTGGCGACCCCGCATCTCGCCAGTACACCAACGACGCTGCTGGTTTTTATTTTTTTTTTCAGTCACACATTTCCCTCTTCGACCTTTCCACAAAACCTACAGAACTTGATGGGTTTATTTATCTTTTTTCAGTCTCTTGGTTGTTTTTCTTTTCTCAAACCAGTCTTTTGAGGAAAAACAATAAAAGAAAATAAACGAAAGAAAAAGTAAAAAAGAAGAAAAAGGGAAAAGAGATGGGGAAAAAAAAAAAAGAGCACAGTGCTTTGTGAGCTGAAAAGCTAAGCCTTCTACTTACACTGGGTTTCCGCGGGCTTTCTACATTGCTGCCAGATTCCCCGAAGATGAGAGTCATGTGAGGAGGCAGAGGGCGGCTCGGGGGGCTCCGCTAAGCAAACACAGCACCGTACGCCGGGCTAATCCTGCACCTGTGGCGGGTTATTCGGCAGTAAAGAAATGTAGTCCAGACTGCCTCTGCCTAATACGGCTCAGCTGTTTTTCTCTGTGCTCCCTTTGATTGTAAGCTGGCAAACAATACCGTTTCAGCCAGGCGCAAAGCAATATTCAGGCTACATAGGATATGACAGTAGAAAGGTGGAAGAAAAAAAAAATAATCCTGGAATTAGAAATAAAATAAAGATTCTAAGCAATACAGTATTTGTAACTATTTCCAGATGGTTGACAGCAGTATCCAAGGTCAGTATGTGAAATGCTCACTGGAGCTGGAACGTCCTGCTCCCCACCTCCCTTTAAAGTGGGTCTACCTGTGATATGGGATACAGCACAGTAGCCTGGCTCTCATTTATCCAACTCAATACATGTTTTCCAATGCACGCAATCACGGGAAGGCTTCAATGTTTTTAGGCTTCCTCATGTTTACTTTATAGGCAAAACAAAAAATGCTGATAGAGAACAGGCTATTAAAAGTGATGGCACAGAACCAGCAATTTGAGATTGGGTTTTCTTTCAGAGAAAGGGCCACCAAAGAAATCGTAAAGTTGCTACCAGGATGGTTTTACATAGGTTTCATCATAGCATGTCACAAAAAAGACAGGAAACTTGACAAAAACTATATACAAAAGAGTAGCAAAATTTTGTCCTGTAATGGAAAGACAGCAGGAGTTTCAATCCGTGGTAGAGACGTAATATAAATTATCTTGGTATTTGTCTTACAAGTTGACTAACCATTGTGAAAAATTCCCTGTAATTGTGATCCGCATAGATATGTACCAAAAGAATATTATTTAAAATAAACCCCACAGATTATTATTTCACTGTCTTGAAATAATTTAGTTAGCTTGCAACCTTAATGCAAGGAAAAGTAATCTGGTAATTGATAGTTATTCCAGATAACACAGTCATTTAATATCTCACACCCTTCCACGTAACACATAGCATCTATCATTTCCATGCTAATATAAAACTGTTAGAGATGACATATAGCTACTGTTACTGATCAGCTTTTTTTTTCTTCCTGATGTAACCATAGCTGTAAACATCAGACATTGCAGTCAGAACATGCTCACAACATTTTGTACTGATGTGCTTTTCTCTACAAAATGATACTTCAGTTTCTGCTCCATCATTCCCTAATCTAATTCCATGTTTGGAAACTGGTACCGAAAATAAGAGATATCTGCACATTCAGAACTATGTATCCAATTTCTTGTTGGAAGGTTTATTGTTGCTGTTGTTTACCAATGGGATTATTTCCAAAGAAATAAGAGCTATATTCCTATGAGAAAATGCTCAAAACTAATCTGGAACTATGTGAACTTTCAACTGATTTCGTGCAGAAGAGCTCTTTAGGATGCTGAGTGAAACTAGTTTGATTCCTAGTGTAGAAACCAAAGACAGGTATCTGGATATTTGATTTGGTCTACAGAGGAAAAAGGAAGAAATAGGTCTTTATATAACATCAACATCAAAATAAAAAAAGTTGCCTCCGATTTCCTCTTTTAAAAAATTTGCATATATTGTCTTTGTAAATACTTATTTCCTTCTTTGTAGCCTTACACATGCTTTTTTAAAGCTATTTGATACTAGCACAGCCAACGATTAATTTTTTTCCTCTTCACACTGGAGGTGTTGGTCCAGTCTGGACCAACAGACTGTCTGTTCCTGCTGCATCCCTACTTTAGAGAGCTACCGGTACATGCTAACAAGAGAATACATGTCAGCATAGCATGTGAAAAAGATACATGGCATGCAATCCTTTGCTAATGCAATGTTGTAACATGGTCTGCCTAGAGACCGCTTGTACTGCCTGGTGGTACTTCTGGCAGCCTCCTCTTTATCTCTCTGAGGGCATCCTGCTTATTCTACCTTGTGTCTCTTGTAGTCCATTCATGGGAAGTCCAATAAAAACATCTTCAGAGCTGTAAGTAGTGTTATGGATTTGCTTTCTCTGTATAGTGTGGCCTTTGCACCGTATGTGGTGTTACCCAGACTGTGCTCTGTACCAGCCTCCTGTTCTCCAGCCAAGACAAAGCTCAAAACCTACTTTTAAGATAACGTGAAAGCTCAGAAAAACAATGAAAAACATGGAAGCTGAAAAATAAACAAGACTGATACAAGTTTCTTCAAGCAGGAACAGCTTTCGTATACACTTCCTTTTACAACTGATCACCCACCTAAATGTTTACATTTAATAAGCTTTTCAAAACAGTGGACTAGATGGCTGTGGAGACATAGGAATTAGGTACGGAGACTGCTTTGTATATCACTAGCTAAAATTCACCTAAAGACAGCAAAAGCTGGCTGCTGGATGGGTGGTTTGAAACCAGAACTTTGTCCTGGCTGAAATTCTTCAATATCATCTCACAAGATACTGCAATTTCCAATAAATACTCTTCTTGCAAGTTAGAAAATCTCAGGTAAAAGATCATATGAACAAGTTGACAGAAGTATAGAAGAATATTAATGCTTAAGGCTATAGGGCATTGTTGCTCACCATGTTATTTAATTTTCATGGATAAATAGGCAACTTTTGTTCCCAAGGTAATAATACCATAGCATTTCTCATAAGTGGTAAATTTACTCCTTTTTTCATTCTTTCCCCTCTCTCCTCCTGAAGCATGCACTTAACCCTATTACAAAGGAAAGCCACTCTCCATTCAGAAACTAAGCCAAAGAATTTGTCAGGAAAATATAAAAAAGGCATCTTACTTTCATTAATACATTAAAATGTCATTAAAAAAAAAGCCCTAGGACAAAATGCAGTAATTGCCAGCTGCCCAATTATTTTCTCATCCTCTTTCAGCCCTCAACACAATGCCTCCGTTAGTCTGCCAGCCAGTGATGCACATTGAAAATATCCCCAATTTCTGCGGAGATTTCATGTCGCAAAATGTGGTCTGATGGGCAAATCTGAAGCAAATATAAGAGTAAACTAGTATTATTTATGTTTAATGATGAGGGAAGCGAGACTTGCGTGCTGTCAGCTCATTCTTGGGTCCGTATCCATATTTGTAGGAGAATAGTTCAGTGATAGGAGGTTAGAGGTGGCAGAGGACAATTTTCGGTTCCCAATTAACACTACTGAGCCATGAAAGCCTTGTCTACTAGGCGCCATCACATACAAACTATCCTCCCACTGCACAGGGCCCTTGCTCTCTGCAGAGTTCAGTGTCTCCTGACTTGCTCAACAGTGTAAGCAGAGGGATCATTAGTTATGACTGGTAGAGTCTAGGAGATAATGTTGACTCTTATTTCAGGAACTATTAAGCTATAAACACTGCTCTGAAAGCCATTTATCTGCATTTTAAGATAAACAGAGAAGCTACTCAATTAAGTAGGTTGCAAAAAATAAGCTACAGATGCCAAAGTGAGCGACTTTTAAATTCCAAAAAGGAAAATCTGTGCATTTAATAAGCACAATTTTATACTGCAGAATTACTGACATGGAAGTTCATAAGCAGCACGGCTTAACCACTCTGCGATGTCTGATAAAGAAACACAAATCAATATGTAATTGCAAAACAGTTAATTCCAAGCAATGCAATTTACACGCACTTAGAATTTGCATGTTACTACTGCAGATACCAGTTTTGAAGTATAACATTATGAAGTAGCAATCCTTGCAGGGCAGTATTTACATTTTATCTCCACATTGCTACAATTTGAAAATAAGATGCTATCTCAGACCTTTGCAAATGAGATAAATGCCGACAATGTCACGCCTGGATCTGCACTTGCTAGGGAGAATGTTCTTAACCAACATAAGCAACAGAACATGAAATCATTTTCTCCAGTTTTACCAACTAACCAAAATTTTTAACTGAATACTATCAATCTATTTGGACATATCTCCATGAGATCTAAGACACTAGTTGAATAAATTTTAAAACAAAAAAAAATAATAATAAAAAAACAACAACCCCCCCGACCACTAAAAAACATACCTACAAACTAGTTTCAAGTGTCCTTTAAGAAGATGTAAAATACAAGGCACTCTAAGTGGCAGGAAAAAGATGGATTTTTTTTTTTTTTGGTCACAAAAATGAAAAACCTGATCTTTCCTCACACTTCCAGATGCCAGAGCTTTTCAAGCCCGCTCCGAGGTCAGACAGGGGAACACGCAGGTGCACCGCGTGCCGGCAGCTGAAAGCTTGCAAGGTTGCGCTGGAATCCGATCCGTCCCCCCTCCACATTCCTGCAGGCATTATAAACGCTCCCTGAAGGAATATTTCCCTAATGCGGACTAATTTTCCGCAAACAGCCCCAGCCTCGTTAAACCTCTCCTTTATCAGCATTGTTCAAAGCAGTTTTTCTGGTACTATTGAACTCCCCTATGCCCACCTAAAAAGAAAAGAAACTCCTTTTATGTTCTCTCCAGTATCATTTCTCCTATTCAGGTCCACTGGCACTACACAATAGATTCACTAAAAATATTCAGTTTCATCATATGGTAGAAATGCCCTAAAGACTGTGGCACAGAGATTAAGAGAGAGAGGTTACGTTCCCTTAGGTAAATATAGAGTAAAGAGACCACTCCCCAAACAGGGTTTGATAGATTTCTACACGTGAGTCATCTCAGCAAGCAGGCAAGCCCAAGTGAATTAGCAGGACAGTATTCCTAAAGCATGTGTTTTCCTGGACCTGCAATCCCTCACGCTCCTGAAATGTCCTTGTACCCTTCCCTAGGCAAATCCTCTTGCCTTCAGCAGGATCACACAGAGTCTGTTCTCTTAACATGAATAGCCATTGCCATTAAAATGATTATAAAATTTGAAAGTGCTTGCACCTAGCTTTATTGCGGAGCCAAAGGAAGAGCTAGTCTGCATTTAAGCACCCTGCAAAGCAGCACAGTGTAAAAGTGAGGTTATGATATGCAGAAACCAAAAGTAGATCCTCTTCTCAAAGCGATGACTACCTATGTGACCTTATCCCAGATGCTCTGCGATGAAACTTGCCCATCTGCAAATCATTGATGCGAACAATAATGTTCATTTATAAGTGTTTCTGGTTTGCAGATGAAAATCTTTATTGAAGGACTGGCACAAGAATACCATCTGCAGGCATTCCTTTATCACCTGCTCCATCCAGATTGTCCTGAATGGCCTGAAACTCCAAAGACAGCAGAGGATAACAAAGTACAGAAAGGAGACTCAGCCAGAGGATACCTGCCTGTCCTAACCACACACACCAATAGCAATCCTGAAACAATAAAACCAGTTGTACTGTAAATTGCTTGTTCTGAGGAAAACAGCAGAGCAAACAGTGCTGTATTTTCCAGTGATTCTTTTGCCTGCTGTTCAATGTACAAACACTCAAAAGGGATTGCCAGGAATAAGGATGCTGGAAAAGGAAACGCAGGCAAAAGCACTGGGAGAAGGCAGGCCATGCATCTAGTCTTTAGCCAGTTCAATTTCAGCTGGTAGGAATTTTTTGAAAGAAATAAACAAACAAATATTTATATTATTTATATATTAGATATATAAAATCCACATTCTAGCTAAACAATAAATAAATAAATAAATAAATAACCTGTGGGGGCTTCAAACTGGGGGAACAACGAGTTAACTGTGAAAATGAAATTATTTGAAAAATGAAAATACTGCTACTATTCAATATGACAATGCCAATATAAGCAACGTAAGCGTGAAAGCTATGGTCCTTATTGCCACTCTTCACACACGCATAATGAACACAAATCTGTGGTATAATATTTTGATCACATGCACCCAACTATAAAGTAAGGAACTTCTTAAATGAGAATTGCTGTTTATGAACAAGACTTACTCAACGAGCCAAAGCAATAGCCCTGCACAGGAAACCAGCCACTCCCCACTCTGGACAGCTGAGATGCAGACCGTACTGCAGAGACACAACGTGCAATACTGCGGAGTGCATGTGCTCTGATGTCCGTGTGGTGCTAAGCACAGCAAGAATGACTGCTTATGCCCTCCCTACCATGCTGAAAAGAAAAACCCAAGTATCGTATTTTAAACCATATATAAACAAAAATAAAATGTTTCCCATAATTTATTCTTTTGTTTTTCAAATCACTATCTCTTCTTTCCCATTTTCTTTCAACCTACTTTCCTTCATAATGTTTTAGGCATTTAATTTCTCGTTCTCATTCTATTTTTTAATATTTGTTTCTTTCTTCACAGAGTTTTCTTCTAAATAAACCAAGTAAGTTTCTTTCAAAAAATTAATTTCCCCCCCCCACTTATAGTCCCCTGGACTGCTTCGCTCTCTCTCTGTTGCCTTTCTTCTATTCTCTTCTATAACCTGATTTCATCTCCCAGTCCCTCATTCCTCCAACTTTCCAAAGATGCTTTGACAAGCTCACAGGAATTTTTCCCCTTTCTCACTTATGTACTCCTCACTTCCTGAATGATTTATGTCAAAACCATCTGACCCCGACTCCTTCCTCAGCCTTTGTGCACCTGCCCTACCTTCACACCCCTTTAAAAGCACATGCAATATGGACTCCTAGTCCCAAACCAGTTTCCCCCTGGGAAGCCCCTTGAAATGACTGCTGTGGACCAGAGCAAGGGCAAGAGCATCACTGCTACCCCTAGGAGAAGGAATAGCAAACTGGAAACACAACAACCCTCTTGATGTGATGCATTGCTTGCCATGTCATTAGCTGACATGACAAGCTGCTTTGTCTTCCTTGATCAAGTTTTTTGGTTTTGGATTTTTTTTGGGTTGGTATGCTTTTTAGAGAAGACCCAGATAAGAGAACAGAGGCTGTCATCCACTAATCTCAACTGAGATCTTATCTCAAGTTCACCAAGCTTCCGTTAGCCCATTAAAATTAATTAGAGACATTAACCTCAGCAAAAGCTAATGAGAAGTCACAACTAATACCAACAAAATACAATAGCATGTGCCTTTTTGATACCTCACATGAAATTGTAAGGAAGTGGCTATGCTCACGGATATGAATTTAAAAAATCAAAATTAGATTTCTCTTTCCCTGTTCTTCTTTTTACCTATTTTAAAGAGATGGAAATTGTGATCTAGCTGAAGTTTCATTTCTTTCAGTTCCAGTCAATCTCTAAAAATACTCACAAGTCATAAGAACAAGGGGCCTACAGCAAATATGTTTTCAACCTGGGATGCTGTGTAATTTCAGAGAGAAAGAAAAATATTTTCCCAAGCTTTCAACTTTTCATTTGTATAAAATAGTTTATTTTATAGCTAGGTAAAGATGTAGAATTAAACTTCTTCATTAGTGTAATGTCCTGTAACTCACTATAAATACTGTTAACATAACTAAATGCATGAATTGTGCAATATTTTCCATCAGAATATGTAAGGGAATAGATGCCAAATATAGGGTAAAAAAATATAAGAAGTCAGTTTTCTTCTACAAAATAGCAAAATTCTTAAAGAATGTGCTGGTGGTCAAGTCTCTGACAAATAAGAGGTTGTTTCCATCTACACAGCCCAATTATTGGTCTGATCAACCTTTACTAAGGAATAAGAAAAATTATTTGGATATTCTGTAAATAAGCACAGGGAGTATTCATTTCCTGTAAAGCAATCTGAAATTATTCCCTTGCAACTTGTATTTCTCATTGCTGTTCTTTCAATGCACCACTGCTAAATTAATTCCCTACTCAACTCTGCAATAGAGGAATGATTTTCTAAAGCCCTTTCCTGGGTGGAGACAATACTGGATAAAACAACCAATATCACTGAGTCGTAGCCAGATGGAGAAGGAAAAGGGTAAACCCAGTTTTTAAGGATGGATGTCATGACTATAGGCTTTCATACCCTCTCCTACATGTAAAAATGTGTGTTTCTAGACCGCTTTGTTTTCCGAAGTAGCTTCCCCTTGGCCTGAAGATGGTCAACAGAAATACTACCTCTGTGAGCTAAAGAACTGGGCTGATCTCCATGCCTAAGGCTGCGGAAAAATCCTTCAAAAAGGGCCAGTTGATGTTCCCCAACACAGAGTTCCCATTCTTTGCCTCTAAGTTACCACCATGCCCAAAGACACACAATTAAAAGATTTAGTAATGCATTAATGTAAATGCTTAAATATGTGTGACATCAGAAAATATGTCAGTTTTAATAATTTTCTTCTGTAAAACATACTGTAGTTAGATTGTAAGTAATTAGTAATCTTACTCAAAAACTGTTTCTTTAGAATACTGCACTTGCAGGTCCGCATATCTGCAACGCCTGCTCTGCTCACTGACAAAACCGACACATGACACAGATGGCACAAACCCAAGAATGCCAATCGGAAATTCAGCTGCAACAGTGACTAATGTTTGCCAAATTGACAGCGAGCTACGGTTGTACGATCTTCTTTAGGAGCTGAGCTGCGAGTCGTGCATTCCAGCTGCTGGGTTGCATCAAGAAAAGTAAGAGGGAGTATTACTGGGGGTGGAAACATCATGAGTACTCTCTGTTACCTTTACCTTGGAAGTTGTCTTAAAACTGAAGTTGAAAAGCCTGACTCCTAATGTGAGAAAACCATGAAGCTCAATATCAAGCCTAGAGATTGGGGCAGTGTTGGTAGACTATACACATTACTTCTGTACTAAACGTTAACACACCTAATCTCAAAACAAGCAAGAATTAATCTTTTAATAATCACTTGAAAGAATGAGTTGAGTACATTTATGTTCAGAATATACTCTGAGAGGAAAAAAATACTCTCTTGTACAATCATGTACATATTTTTGCTACTCAGCAACAGAATTTTTTATATGAAAATAATTGTCATAAATCAACAAACCTGGGAAGCTACCCTTAAAGAAGGAAGAAGGGCATCAAATATCCATGAAAAAGTACCCAAACCCTTCCAAAAGAGGAAGAGTTAAATACAAAAATAACTGAATTACCACTTTATAATTTATTCTACATCCTGCTGGCTGCAGTTTCACTAGGATATGATACACTCCGGATAAAAACAACCATACTTCTTCAGTTTTATTCTCAGCAGCGCTGTTGATGTGAGTTATTAAATTTGGGTGGATTCAATTCCAAAGCTGGCTATGTTTCAGAAGAGAATCAGTGATTTCTGCAAACTGTTTATACATCTCTAATACAGGACATGATCTCAAATCTTCACCCCTTTAAAAATCCTGAAGCTAGAGAACGAAATCCTGGCTTTACTGTAAGTGTTGTTAGTTTTGCCAACACCTCCAATGGGTTTAGGATTTCAAGGCAAGATCTCATATGTGCAGAATTCCTCTTGCTTTCTCTCTGTCAGTTAGAGAAAGTCAATTAAAACATTTACCTACTGAAGTAATTCCCCTGTTTCTCACCTAGACCTTAGTTCCCACTGAACATAAACTGAGTTCTGATGTTAAAAATGAAGGTGAAATTAAGCCCACCATGCCCTGTAATAGAATTATAGGTCCCTTTTGGATTTCACATTCATTGTTCTGCAGCCTATGAAATACCAGGGAGCCTTGGGAAGAAGTCAAAGCCCTTGACTTTAAAACCTCACACCCATTCAGAAAGAGATTATTTGGAACAGCAGTATTCTAGCATCATATTTCTGGTTCCCTTCACTAGTATAAAAAGTTTTCAGGTTCAGCAATAATATTAATCAAGTGTTTTAAGACCACCTTTTCCTTTCCCTGCAAAATTGCTCCCTGTTAGAGCTCTCAAGAGTTTTTATTTCTGCCAAAGGCAAATGCAGTTTCTGCCCGTAACAATGGTGGCAAAATGAGGCTCAGCACACTTCTAGCAAGGACCAGATGTACTTTATATAGATCATTGTATTAGAATAGCTCAAACCAAAACACTGCCAAATTAAAAATTAAAAAATCCCATGCTTTTCAGACATGCTTACAAGAAACCAGCAAAATCAAATTACTCTGTCTGTATGTTGTATTTTTTCCACAAGTCAAAAAAAGTCCAATGAAACAGATTCTTCCTCTTTTTTTTTCTCCTATGCTTCTTTTAGAGACCTTTCAAAATAATTATGTGAACAAGAAAAAAAAAGCAACAAACTAAATATCTATGACTTATACATCTTACAGAGATGTGGTGAGAACTGGGGAGAATTATTTACAAAACAGATGCACTAGAAAATTTGCCTTAGAGTCATCTCCCCATCCCCCAAAGAATTTCTCCCTCCTAATTTTTCTCTATGTTGATATGCTATATATGTTTCTTAGTTTGTCCTATAGCAAACATGCTTTGTCCCAATGGTGTTTCCTTTCCAGCCCTGCCACCCTCTCTAGGAGAATGTCAGCTCAATACTCCTTCCAACTTGCCTGAGAAAAGGGTCACCAAACTCTCCCAAACTACATCACGGGACTGTCTGACAGGTGGGGGCCAACCTTTTCTCAGTAAAGCCAGCCCTGAGATTTTAAGAAGATGACACTCAGCTTTATCTCAATAAAAGGTTTCCAGGGGTTCATTCAAGGAGAAGAGATGGAGGACAATGAGCTCAAGCAATTAGCCCTGCTTACGACCTTCTAAACCCCCCTCAGCAATTAGGATATGGACAAAGGACACCAATTCCACAGTGACCCCAACTAGGGAGCTC
>JAOXJM010000033.1:29071407-29087674 GCA_026413425.1 Tringa solitaria
AGCTCCTCTTGCCAAAAGAAACACCTATTTCAAAATTCCTCGGCCAGCAGGGATGTGCAGGTGTTTCCCCCCTCCTAATTTTCTAGGCCATTGGTTAAGGGACCACTTCATCTTCTAGTCCCAAACCACATGTGCAGGGACTTCCCTAAACTGTAAGCATTATTGTTAAAGAAAAACAAACGATGGAAATCTAAACCTACATAATCCCCAGAGATCAGATTTATATCTCATCCAAGATGTAAAAAAAGCAAAATTGGAGGTTGGTGGATTTAAGGTAGATTTCCTCTCCTCTCATTTTAGCCATCAAAACCTGGCCACCAAAGTTTCCTTCCACATAACTCAGACACGTATTTCAGATATAAACTATTATTTTCTGGACCTATCTTTCAAAAATATCTAATGGTTTCTAAAGCATCTTTCACTCTCTTCTGGCTATGGACATTGGGCAGACAGCTAACCTTTAGGTAGTAAAGGAGAGGTGACATATTTTGTACCCCTGTGGTTTAGATACACTCTTCACTTTTTGGCCTTTGTGGTTCATAGAGGTATGAATTAGAAGCAAATCACTCCCCTCCCGCTTTCACTTCACACACACACAAAAAAAAGACATAATATCTGAAACGTTCAGACCCCACATACTGTTTTGATGCCTGTTGCCAAAGCCAGACATAATGATGGTCTTTGGCCAGCCGTGGTGCACGGGACATTTGTAGAGATCTTTCACCACAAGAAGCTGTCTAAAGCACAACCTCTCCATCCTCCCATTCCAGAGGCATGTGTTTCAGGCTGTGGCAGATTTGCTCATTTCAACTAGGAGCTCCGTGACACAACCCAGAGGCCGAAGGAGATGTAAACTATTTACCCTGCCTCTGCGTAAATTATTTTTGCAAGCCGGCAGACTGGCCTCTCTGGGCCGTGTTTGTTTATAAGGCAAGCGTTCCCCGCTCCCACAGGGAGCTCATCGAAGGAGACGCCTGGGAATTTCTGTTTGAGGAAAGCCACTAAGTGATCTGTATTTTTGGTGTGGAAGATGCTTTGTTTTAACTTGAAAATAGCATTGAAAAGTGGTACAGCATTTTCCCTGAAGAACCTGGTGTCACCAATGTTGCTGCCATACAAGTAAGAGGAGAAAACATTCACAAGGAGGAGTTCATATGGAAATGCTAAGAAACCTTGAAAAGCAGTCAGTTATAATTTCCATGGTCTGTTTTCACACATGTTATCTATCTATCTATCTGTCTTTCACTCCCACCTCCATAATACTTCTCCCTGGATGGTGACTAAAAAAGGCAACCAAAGTTGGAAATAACCATAAATAAGACATGGAAGCTTCCTCCGATAATGCCCCAACCAAGCTGCAAATGTCACTTTGAATGCATATTGTTCAGTCCAAAAGATTTAGTTATTTTCTAGATTATTTACTGCTTCTTGAAATCATTGTATTTTTGGTTTTGTTGCTTAGAGCTAAGTCAGTGTTTACACGGAAATGTTATTTTAAAAGAAAATATTTACATTTTACTGAGAAAGAGTTTTACTAATTTTCAAAAAATCCTGCTTTTATTTAGTTAAAACTGTAAGTCAAGCATAACTCAAATTTGTGAATACTTTGGGCCTAAACCCAAACATTTTTCTGGCAATCTGTACTGTCATACACTTTTTAATTGTCTTAACTTTTTCAATCAGCGCTACTAACCACATCACTTTCCAGTTTTCTAGGAGATAAACTAAGGACAATGATGAAAAGTTAATTAAGACTTTCCTATTGTATATATAACCTTTAACAGGATTTTAAGGTCGCATATTAGACTGAAAATAAAAACAAGATAAAACTAAATAAAAGTTCCCTTTTTTTCAAAAATAGAAATTCTGTGGAATTATCAGTTAGAAAATTCATAGGAAGTCACTGCAGATGCTTGTCACCATGAAAGCATCACTTAAATATCTACAGAGTTATGATAAAAATCAAAGAAAGCCCCACTTGGATGTGAAAATATATTGACATAATGGGTCCTAGTTAAAACAAGTCATAATTCCACCATCCTCTCAATATTCAAGACTTTATCACCATAAGCAGTATACCATTGGGAAATACTCATTTCACAAATTCCGCTCAGAAGTTTGGTCTCACAAAGATGCCAATGATTCATTTAGAAGTAATTCTGGGTTTTATTGAGGCTTAATGCAAACCACTCTCTGTTCTTTTTTTTTAAATACATAAGGAGGCAGCAGCTCCACATCAACAGTTGGACCCCAGAGTTGAAACAAGGGTTTCAGCCACAGCTGGGGCCAGCCCTGATGGATAAGAAGTATCACAGAGGACACACCAAATATTTCCCATGGAATCACAGAAAAGCGGCGTTTTGGGAGGGAGGGAAATATTCTCTTGTAGCTCTCATTCAGAGGCAAAACCCACAGTCAATCACTCAAGTCTTTTCAAAACATCCCACTGTGTGAAGGCTGACTTTGCTACTTTCAATTTACTTGTTAAGAGACACCAAGGAGGAAATAACTAAATCATGCAAAAACTCATGTAAAATTCAGATGGGCCGAAAAACTAAGGGTAGCTAAGGATCTTATTTCCTTTCTCACTAGCAGTGACAAAGTTTCACGCAGCATGCAAACTTCTTAGGGCAAATTATTTCCATTTCCACTGCAGCTTCACTTCTATTAGCACAGCACTGCTTGAGGTTAGGATTGAAGGAGAAGGTTCAAAGATGCCTTTCAAACTCTGTGTGGTGCTCTATGCAACGTGGCTACGAGCATTTAACATCTGCTTTTGGCTAGCAGAACAACTACCATCTTTAGCTTCAAATACCAGACAAAATTAGCCTTAGTTAAATGGTAGACCTGGTGCATGAATTGTCCACTAAAAAACAGGGCAGCCATAAGAAAAGCCTTCCCGTTCTGACAATGTGCCTCATCCCTGATTTGGACTTTTAAGGGCAATTTCAGCATGTTTCACATAGCACACAACTGTCAACCACTCCTCTATTTTCTGCCCACCTGGCCGGGTCATTACTTAAGGCAGTAGAAATAATTTTTTCATTAACATTTTCAGAGTATTAAATACCTTTTCAAGATTAAAATGTATTAGATGTCCAGCATTTGTTTCTATTTTTCAACATTTAGTGTTCAAAATGTCAGTCTTATGCTACTTTCTGTGGGATATTTTGCTGTTAATACAAAAAAAATATTTAGATAGAGTACATGTAAAGTCTATGGAGCAAATCTAAAATAATTGCTACTGACTGCAGTGACTAGAAATGCTAGGAAACTTAAGGGAATTTATAGCTTTACTTTGAATGGTTTAATATATTACTTTTCATAAATGCTTTCCCCTGAAAATGGGACCAAATTATGCAAGGGTCTTTATTCTCCAAAGAGATCTGTACTTTGCATTACTATGTCCTACTAGGATAAGACTGTATGAATGTTGCTCCCCATGGAATAATATGAGAAGACTGAAGCAAATCTTAGCAGAAATAGAGTTAAACACTGCCAAAAACCACCTACAAAGAACACCTCTTCATTCATCAGCTTGGACATTAACCCTCATTTATATAAGTTTAAAGGAAAGCTATAACCTGAAAATCGGAGTTTATAAGTATAATGCTCATTATAATAGCATTATAAATGAAACTTGCCCACCCTGGAAGTGTTTCTGCTTTTGAAAAATAATTGTCTGTACTTCAACTTCTTGTTGCCAACTGCCCAGACTGAAAAACAGCAGCAAAGGAGCAGAAAAGAATGGCTCCTATTTTTTCTTTTGGGTGTTAGTTTCATGTGTTTGGCAGTGGGACTTACTTCCATGGTCTATAGATCAGAAGCAAAACAGCTATTTGAATTCTTTCTCTATTACCACCTTTCTGTCACCCAGAGGTTCACCTTTATTCATTAACAGGAGGAAGAGATGGACTATGGAGAGCTGAAATCCGCTCAGTCAAAACCGCCTTTTGTTTCTTACAAATACACTGGGATTATTTGTGTAAGAGGACCGAATGCTGCCCTTTGCTGAGATTTTGTACAATAAATATCATCTTTTATTTTATGATTTTAAAGGAGTTGAAACAAATGATCATTTGGGATAACTTCTGAGTCTAACCAGTTGAGCTTTAAATTGTTGTGCATGTCTCTACTGTATCTTTTAAAATGAGATTCCAGTTCTCCTGTCAGTCTCCTATGTGCTGACAGAAGTACAGCCTTCAAGTCAAAAGTCTAGTGTGAGTTCTCATACCCTGAATTGATGCTGATGGATACATTTGTGAACAGACACGTTAAGTGTATAGAAGCAGGGAGATACATTACAGGAGGTGCTGAAAATCAAACTCAAACTCTGGCACTTCCTTCAGAAGAGATAAAACAACACAGCGATCTTAGTGAGTATTATTGTGGTAAAAGAATCCAATTGTACAGCTGTGTGAAAAACCCTAGACAAATAATCCTTGTTCGGTTAAAATTAGATACACTGCTAAGTCCCTTTACACTGCTTTGGTGAGAAGACCATTCTCCAGTTCCTGAATAGACTAAAGAGATCTTAGTGTGTTTAGAAGAGTCTTCAAATTATTTAACAGATCATCAAGACATTAGGAGGTTTTCTCCAACTTTCCAAAGCAATTAATGTGCATATATTGACAGCCAAATCTTCCAAGGGAGCATGAATGCCTTTGCATGGGAGATCACACCTCATTCCCTTCTGCACGCTACATGAACGTTCGTACTACAGATTTGAGTAAAAGGCAAGTTTTTGCATTGCTGGATTGAAAAGAAAGTGGCTGGATTGAACCATGTGTAAATTTACCCCACAGTGTTTTGTTCCATCTACTGAATGGTAAACAGTCACTTCAGTCATCCTTTCAAGCAAAATCAACAAAGGAGCTAATCCTGATTAGGTCTAACATTGTCTGAATCACATTTATGTTCACCCCGGAGAAACAGGTCACAGAAGTTAATCCATCCTGTAAAAACATCTAGAACCAGAAAACCTATTAGCCAAAGGACAAGTCATATGCTCAGTCACCTGACAAAAGCCACATGACCAGTCTTGGCAAGAATTTAACTGCTGGCCACCTCTTCAACATCCTTCCATTCCTCTGTCCTCTTTCCTAAGTTGCTCACCACTGACAAAGAGCTAACGATACAAAAAGGAAGGTGAATTGCATCCTTGTGTCGGTACTGAGTTATTAAAAAAAAAGAATTTTGCTGAAAAGTCTTAATATAAAGGTCTGAAAGAGCAGAAAGACCCTGTAGGGAGAAGCTTCTGTTAACAGAGTCTTTCAGTGGAAAGTGAACAGGGAAAAGGAATCAGAAAAAGCCTTCCAGGAGAGCAGTGTATAAAAGTGAGAAGTTCTCTGTAACAGCAACCGGGGAAGCCCAAAGCGGATCCAACGGAGACCAGGTTTTATTCCCCTCCAGACTTGACCAGACATGATATTTCACTGCTCACAAACCAGCTAGACAAGGAAATCACGTCCTGAGAGTTTGGGTATCACCAAAATTAAGTTGTCAGCCTTACTCTGAGATCACTCACCTGATGATCTTAGCTCACCGAGAAGCGTTTCACTGCTAATGGCCAGCAAGCAAAGTTGCTGGCTTGCTCATTTCCATCTATGAATATGCTCCAGAACACCGAGATTTTACAGCAGAAATAAAGGAAAATCCAGAACTCTGCCGCTAAACTTACTGCTTATAATAAAATCATGACAAGATCTTTTTTTGCAGACCTTTTTTTGGGCCATTTTCCAGGATGAAGCAACAGCTGTCTTTGCCAATCTCCTCACAGCCCAAGAAAATTTTCAAGACTAATTTCTTTGATAGAAAGCAGAAGTTTGGGGGTTTTTTCTTCACTTTGCCGGTGTTGCTTCTCCTGGAGTCAAGTTTCTGATCCTGGAGGCACGTCCAACTGTGCATTAATTACAGGTTTGATAAACCATGTACCTGTTGTTCATAGAGATCAGGAGTGGTAAATTTAAAAAACCCTTTTATTTCCTAGAAGTCCATAAAATTAATTTCCCACTTCTCTAAGTAGGCTAATGTGAGGGAATCGCTGATTTCTTTCTATGGTTTGAAGTGTAGCGAAAGGAAACCTCAGCTGTAAATTGGGCTTTGGCAGAGGACAAGGGCCTGAAAACACAGCAGCCCTTGCAGGGAAAGAACTTCCAACTAATTTATGAACCAAAGTAGCAGAGGCCGGAGTCCTGACTGGTGGATGAAGTGGGTGATGGGTGAAACCTAGGCTCCTCAGGATGTCATCCTTTTTAATTAGGACATTTAACAGATGAATACAGCCAAGAACTAGAATTGCCTGTTCTTGTTTAAGAATAAGCTCTCCACCCAAATAAAGTATTAATGTGTCATACTGTATAATAAATACATGACTTGCTATACAAAGAAGTATAGTCGAATGGCTTTGGCCTTGTCTCGAACTAATTTATTTTAAGTCTATATATAACAAGTTCCTCTGACAATGAATTGTGTAACGTCTACAAGACAAAAAACGGCACACTTTGTTAGCTACAGAAAGACAGGTGGACCGACAGAAACTTCCACTTAGTGCTTTATTGGCTGCCTGCCATGGTTTGAATGGGGGCAATTATGAAAAAATTGAGCACATGACTTTAATAAGCTTCAATATGGATCGCTGTCTGGTGGAAACAGGGTTTTTACAATAAGTTACTCTGGGTCTAGTCTTTGCTGCTAGGAACAAATTTGTTGTTTTAGACGTCAATCACATATTCTCAGTACTATTTGAAAAGGTTAGCAAGATCCCTGACGTGTGAAACTGCGAATGACAGGAAACAGCCACGGCACCGATTTCCCTCCACAGCCTGTGAGATAGCAGCCTCCCCCGTACTGGTGGGGGAGTACCTCCCTGAGCACAAAGGGGATGTGGCAGCAGCATCCAACTCCAGGAATGCACGGCCGAGAGCAGCCACAGGTGCTGTGGGGGGCTCAGCGGCAGCCCTTGCGAATGCACTCCTCTGCTGCACAGGGAGCTGTTAATATGGTGGTGTCTCCCCACAGCTCAGCACTGAATGCTTTCCAGATAAACAAAAACTAATCGTATCAAATATTTAGGATGTACATGTCTTGACGCCAAGATGTCCTTCACGTATTTTAGAGTTCAAGCTGCCACCTTTGGCATCCGAGTTAATTACAAGTAAGACAGCAAATAAGGCATCACTTGACACAACCCACGAGGTCAGGGAGGCATTGCTGCAGCAGTTCCTACTTGTTCCATGTTTTGAGTAGTTTAAATGAAAGTTGAGGTCTGGATGAAACACCAAGTCTCCTTCGCAACCAATTCTCTTCCCTCCCCCATCGAGAACACCGTTCCTTTTAGAAACAACTCCCTCGTACGTCCCCGCAAGGGGACTGCCGTTTCAGCCATAAAGGTCTGCGGGGAACTTCTTCAGGGCTGAAGCAGCACGCCGATGGGGGATGCAGCCTGGCATCAGCCCTGCTGCCCGCCTGGCTTACGTGCAGAGAAAGCCGGGCTTGCTGAAGCCTCTCACACAGGACTGGTGGCCGGGAGCCTGACCAGAGCAAGAGCAGCAGCAGTCCCAGTTCCCCGTGCAAACTCTCCCCGTGCCCCGGCAGCACAAGTAGGAGGACAGCTACTCCCTGGTCTCCCATCCCCACTCCCACCTGACAACTCCAGCTCCAGCTTCTTCCCCTGCCAGCCCTGAGGATGCACCAGTGCCTGTATTGCTAATAACATCTCGGGTCAGCTCTGCACTACTTCACATGTGGATTTTTTTCTCTGTATGTATACATACACTCATCCAAATATAACACCCACCATAACCGTTTAATAACAAAGATGTGCTTAAATGGCCATATCTAGTAGTACATGCTAGGACTGAAGGCTTCTGTTTCCAATCCTATAACACCTGTGACAAGTCTGCTAAAGCAACTGCAGATTATTTTACCTCCTTGCAAAAATCAAAATCAAACAAAAAAGGAAAAAAGAAAATCCTGTTCCATTCACTGAGAAATTCTGGAAAGCTGCATCACCTCTAGAGTGGACATTAAGAGCAATAGGAGTAATTTTCAATGGCTTTGTCTTTGAGGAGAACCATGCCATCAGAAATATTTTAATAGCTTAGGATGCTCAGCTACAACAGTGTCAGAACTGCTCCTCTCCCTGCAAATTTCTTTCTGAATGCCTGTTGCTTCTGCCTGTGTTGTTCTTGCCTGCTTTGGCCATCCTCCTTGACATGCATTTGAGAGGAGCTGTGCACGGGCACCGCACCCTTTCGTATTTATGGGCTGTTTGTTCTTAAACCATGTAAGTGCATGATTTATAATAATCATGCACAATATAAAGTAATTATTTCTATCTCTTGGTTACCACTAAGTGATGTTAGCAATGGTAATTTTTACTTTCACGGGTGTAATGCATTTTCAAGTGTTACCCCACAAATTATTATATTCTGTAATTTCAACTTGACCCCAAACTACTTCATCTGTAAAAATGGTAACAATTATTAACAACAGGAACAATGTGCATTGAAGACAAATCCATACAAGACATTTCTGACACACTATAAATTCAGTAAGGACAAGTCCAAACAATGCACAGTCATAATTTGCCACATGTATTGGATTTGCATGGCAAGGTTTCGGTAGCAGGGGGCTACAGGGTTGGTGTCTGTCAGAAGCTGCTAGAAGCTTCTCCTGAGTCTGATATATGGACTCACCACTGGCCAAGGCCGAGCCCATCAGTGACGGTGGTAGCTCTTCTATGATAACATATTTAAGAAAGAGAAAAAAAAAACCCTGTGCAACAGCATTTGCTGGCAGAGAGAGGAGTGAGACTATGTGAGAGAAATAACTCTGCAGACATCAAGAATGAGGGGGAGGAGATGCTTCAGCCCCCAGAGCAAAGATTGCCTTGCAGCCTGTGGTAAAGACCACGGTGAGGCAGCCTGTCCCTCTGCAGCTCATGGGGGTTAATGGTGGAGCAGATATCCTCCACCTGCAGCCCCATGCCAGAACAGGTGGATACACAAAGGAGGCTGTGAACCCATGGGACGCCCACGCTGGAGCAGGGTCCTGGCAGGACCGGTGGATCAGTGGACAGAGGAACCCAGGCTTGTGACCCTGCAGGGGACCCATACTGGGAACAGCTCACGAAGAACTGCAGCCCGTGGGAAGGAACCGTGTTGGAGAAGTTTGTAGAGGACTGTCTCTCATGGAAGGGACCCCACACTGGAGCAGGGGAAGAGTGTGAGGGGGAAGGAGCGGCAGAGACAATCTGTGATGAACTGACCACAATCCTCATTCCCCATCGCCCTGCATCATGCAGGGGCAGGTGGTAGAGACTCCGGGAGTAAAGTTAAGCCTGGGAATACTGCAGAGAGGAAGATGTTTTTAAGATTTGTTTTTATTTCTCATTATCCTACTCTGATTTGATTGGTAATAATTCAGATTAATTTTTCCCCCAAGTCAAGTCTAGTTTTGCCCATGACAGTAATTGCCTTTTGTTATATTTTCTCTCCCCTTGTCCAGTGGAGAAGGGGAGTAAGAGAGTGACTTTGGTGGGCACCTGATGGCCAGCCAGGGTCAACCCCCCCCACTGCACAAAGTGGAGAAAAACTGCCTAGTCAATAATCTGCAGCATAGACAGTAGGTCACTGACTTAACTCCTCATCATCAGGGTAATAATTTGTCACAGAATCACAGAATGGGGTTGGTAGGGACCTTTGGAGATCGTCTAGTCCAACCCCCCTGCCAAAGCAGGTTCATCTAGAGCAGGTTGGGCAGGAACGCATCCAGGCAGGTTTTTAATATCTCCAGAGGAGACTCCGGGCAGCCCGTTCCAGTGCTCTGCCACCCTCAGAGTAAATAAGCTTCCCTCATGTTGAGACAGAACTTCCCGTGTTCCACTTTGTGCCGTTGTCCTGTCACCAGGCACTACTGAAAAGAGTCTGGCCCCATCCTCTTGACACCCACCCTTTTGATATTTCTAAGCATTGCTGAGATCCCCTCTCATTCTTCTCTTCTTCAGGCTAAACAGACTATGAGAAAGCAGTTACTGTATCAGGAGGTATCCACTGACTCTTCTGTTTAAGAAAGGAGAAACGAGCCTCATGCTCAGGACTGAGAAGCCTCGTCAGGAGCAGTGTTGTGCTTTGGCCAGCATTGCTTCCCAGAGGAAGAGAACTTGTGAAAAAGGTCCAGAAAGGTGCACCAAGCACTCTCACATATTTGAAAACAATGAATTATGAGGAAAGATTAAAATGACAAAGTTTGTTTAGTCTAGAGACAAGGGCCACATGGTAACAGCTCGGAAATAAGTAAGTAAAAGGTCTCTGCAAAGAGAGATTAAATGTACTCTTGCTCCATGTACACTTGCACAGGACAGGAAATAATGGCTGAAATTTTAACACTGAGATCTCAGACATTCAGAAAATCAGGGTTTCTTTGAAAGCCTAACTAAGAATGGGAACAGATTGCCTACAGAGGTAAAAGAATAAACCCCTCTTCCCAAAGAATTTAAAAAACATTTAGACAAATAGTTATCAGAAATGGCTTAGGTGCCTTCATGTAGAGGGATGGACTAGACAGCTCAAAACTTTCTTCCAGACTCACTTTCTGTCACTCTCTATAAATTTACCCTAAAATGCAAATTCAACTAATTCAAAAATTTAATCCAAACCTCCTAATTTTTAAAGCATCAAAATGTTTTTAATGTACTTTCACTTTTTTATTTCATAAGACTGAAATTCTAACCTGACCTAATGAACAACAGAGAAAATAATCAAAAACCAAAATGTTTCAATGTAATTCTTATAAAACACTTATTGTGGTAACTCTCTGTATTACCATTAGTGGTCCACCAAGCCAAAAGATCCATCCTCTGCAGAGCTCTGCTCAAGCTAATCAAGACAACCCCGTTATTGGAATTCCAAGATTCCAACAATATTGTTCCATATTGTTTCCATTATTGTGTTCACATCAGAATATGAAGAGAAGTTGGATCAGTTATAGTATCAGCCTTGGTGACAGGCTGAAATCCAGACAGTTATCACCAGGGAGAAGAAAAAAAGGAAAAAAGGAAAGCAGCAGCTGAAGAAATGCTAAGGAACTCAGGATAAAGTTGTTCTGAAGAGACACTGAAGCTTTGGAAATAATGAGACTAAAGCATTCTGCTCTTTCTTAACTCTGGAGAGTAAGAATTTGCAGCAAGCCCTAGGCTAAATTAAAACATATTTTTATTACACACTGAACCTGACTCTGCAGTATGTTTCTTCGGTCATGATATCTTAATTTCAGAGGAACAAAGCAACATTAAAAACTGCTCTGTAACTCTATCCATGTTGCCTAATCTCCTCTGAGATTATTTTTAATGAAGGCAAGAAAACTTTTTCAAGTAAAATAATCCATAGCACATTTGTCTCCAGACATTTAATTGTTTAATGCAATTTCACTCGGAAGATGTTAAGTTTCATCTATACGATCTTTTTTTACAAAAGAATAATCAATATTTTGAAATATAAAGCTACTTAGCTTATAAATTGCCTTGCCTTTTCAAAAGAGTCAAACTGAAGTTGTAAGAAACAATACCATTTACCCGGTCTTCCCCCATTCAACATATGTGACTCTCTTCCTTCTGCCAGGTGGAATTTTGATTGTCAGACTAGTAAAGTTTTGCTTTCCAAAGCTCATTCTTTATGCACTGCTGGAGAACTCTGTATTTATCATAAAATTGCCATGTATCACACGCAACTGAATTCTTAATTTATACAGGGGAAGGTAGAAAGCAATATTTTCAGTGCAGAGTGAAAGAAGATAATAAATAGTCAAACAAATAAGGGCCATGCATGAGAAAGGAGATGGAGAATGGGGTAAAGCCAGTCAACTCTGCTGGAATGAAGCTGCCAGGTGATACCGTTTCTTTAGCAAGAATAATAATGCTCTATGTATATCCTAGATCCCTAACAAGCAAAAGAATGTTTCAAAAAAGGGAGGAAAAATACTATTTCAAAGAGTTCCTTCTTGTCTCTGCTCAAGGGGTTTAAGGAAACAGATACCAAGTGCTCACAACATTGCAGAAATGTCTTGAATTTCTTTACGGTCTGTCCACCGCCTTTCAGAGGAAATTTCCAAAGAAGCAGCCCCGGATGCACCACTGGAGCGCGATACACCGCAAAGACACCAAGTTCAGCTACATCCTTTGGGAAGCACACACAGGTGTTTTGGAGGAATGCTTTGCCTGAAACCTGCCTTTTGATTATTATGGCTTTGGAGACTTTCTGAAAAGAGAGACCCGACAAAGGTGCTGAGCTTTGTTTAGAGAACGTAATCCTCATTCTCCCAGCTGCTGACAGGAAAAGGCCATGTTTTGCTTAAGTAAAGAATTCCTTTCTTAAAATCAAGGGATGAAAGTGGTAGAGAAGAGCAAACACCCTCCCTGAACAGCAGAGTTAAAACACCCAACAGCTGACTGTTAACAACAGCAGAAACAGCTTTTTCTGTACAATATATATCAAAGCGAATCTCTCTGCCAGGTGCCATTAGGCATTACTGGGATATGAAAACTATCCAAATAACCTGATCCTGTGAGATACTGAGTTCCTCTCTCTGTCAAAATAAGTGGTGCGGAGGGTGCTATGGATGGAACCTGAGCAGCGAATCACATCCCAAAGCCTACAAAGCATAAGCCGTTCCAGTGCTATACTGAGCATTATTTGAAACATTTCCAAAAAAGAGAAAAAAGCACTGTTCATTTAAACTAAAATTCAGATATTGGATGTGCGCATTGCCATGAGCTTTGATTTCCATTACTCCTACAGTCCTGATAGTGTGAGACCAAGGAAAAGATTGTTCAAAGCATTCACAGATTGATTTTTTTTCCCTTAAAGACCTGTATTCTTCCAGCAGCACACAGACCTAAAGACTTCCAAACATATTTCAATATTACAAGCTTGTAGTAAATATAAATTGAAGCATCGCAGTTCATTCCGTGAAGCAGGTCTATTAACCTTTTCTTAAACAAAATCTTTACCTGTGAGCTGAAGAGTTCGTACTAGGTGTGCATTAGCTGCTCTTCCTTTGAAAATTCAACCTAGATTGACCAAGTAATAAACCAGTAAACCTCCCCAGGATGTACTAAATCAGACCCCAGGGACCTGAAGAGCTGAATTTCCTGACAATGTCACCTCCAAAGGGAATATGCCAACTCAGCAGGACTTTTCCAGCAACCTCAGCTCCTGCCTGTCCCAGGCTATAGCAGGCTGTGTAGCAGCACAGGTGATGATGCACTACTGTTCATCCCAGTCCTTGGAAACACAGGCAGATCTGATGAAGAGTCAGAATGGGCAAAGAAAACAGACCGAGCTGAGCTGAAATGTTGAGAAAAAACCATTGGAGGTAGAACCACAAGCCCGACAAGCAGCAGAAATGAGCTAAGGAACCAGGCCAGTGGGAACTATATAAACTCACTCAAGAAGGGGAATGGGCTGGGGGCAATTGAGTCGAATGGGAGTGAGAGTCACTGGATGCTTCTCTACAGCTTAGCACGGCACTTTGGTTTGCTGGACCTCATCACTCCTTGGTGGAAAAAAATTTCTGCAAGGCCTTGGCAAAATGTCCTGTCCCTTCCAAGTGCTAGACACATGGAGATTTGTAACCTATTATTTGTGCCACTTACTCTGTTCGCTCAAGGGAAAAGTTTTGTGCGGTGGACATGCATGGTCATCGTGCTTTGGCACGATGGGTCTATGCACTACATGACGGAACTTCTGTTTTCCATTTGTTTTTTCAAGTCTAAACAATCACAAATAAAACCACAACATATTAAAACCACACTTAAAAAAATCAACTTACCCACCCACCCACTCAGGAGATTACTGAATTAGTGTTTTGCAGGTTTGTTTAATAAGAGTACTTATTGTTGTCTGTAGAACCCTTTTTCAATTTTTGCTAGAAACTAAAAAGGTAGGTAAATAACTAAGAGTAGAAAAAAAACTATTAAAAAAGGAAAAAGAAAAGGAACGATCTCTGAGTAACGCAGCTACATGCTTTGCCGTGACCTATCTCTCCCAGCACTACCTGGCTGTGAAGCCAGCAGAAACATCTGAGGCACTCTTTTCTTCAGGCGGCGCCCAGTTCTTTGCTCCAGTTTTCTACATGCTCAGCCTGAAAACGTAGGGCCCACTGGCAAAGCACACCGAGCACTCACAAGTACCACTGACCTTTACCGTGTGTAAGTGCATGACAAAAAGGACTGAGGCCAAAGTGCCTCAAATTGAACAGATGGTAGAACAACAGTGTAATTTCACAAGTGGATTTAGCCAATGTCAGAACATGCTTCCATCGAAAGAGACAGTTCCAACCAAAAATTGCTTTTCCTTCTGTTTTGGTGGGGCTATTTTGCAGTCACATCAGTGACCTGCTCCACCATGCAGTTGTCTAAGTACCAGGGGCAAGGGGAGAGCTGGACCGATAGCAAGGAGGTATGCACTGCTGGTCACATGCTAAATTAGGCTGGTTTTACCCAAATGTGAAGCTACAGCCTTGGTGTCTTCTAGTCTGAGCTGTCCTCTGCCTTAATGCTCCATCTGCAAAGTGGGGGGACAGATATCTCTTTGTCTAACCACGGGGATTTGTGAAACTAAACTGAAATTAATGAACATTCAGATACTATAATGATGGGCATCTCAGGAAAAAAAAAAAAAAAAAAGGCAAGGAAATGAATAATTATGGCCTCAGCAGGGTTTGAATAGCATGCAGTAAATAAGGCGATGGTCACACATTGAACAATGCAACTAAAACAAAATACTGAATAAGGGCTCATTAAGGAAGTGCTGCCCATCCTTTGGACTGAAGAAAGCAGGGGTCCAATGGGAAAACTAATCTGTTATCATGCAATTAAAGACTACATACACACAGAGGTCAAACAAAGGTTGCATGTGCAACACAAATGCAGACATTTTAAATGCAACACTACTAAGAGCATTTTCATCCAGTTTCATTCTTGTGTAGTGTGACTTGTTTTGAATATAAAACTTACCAACGGTGTTTACAGACTTGCCATCATTTTAGAACTATAAATTGTCTTTCTAAATGCCATGTTACTCCCCTTAAAATTTATTAGCTTGGGTGCATTAAGCTCTTGGAAGGCGACCACATTAACAGATTCAGTTTGGAGTACTGAGGTTGGCACACACACCTTTCTCCACCAAATCCCTCCTACAGTTCTTGTGATGAGGTCTTCCCTCCAGGAGTGAAGATCCTGCCTGTGAGACAGGGCAATGAATGAATGACTAAACTCTCTTTGCCATTCTGCAATGGAAATTTATTCAGTATTATTTTAGATTAAGCTGTCCTAAGAAAAACAATGGGCATGTAACGTGAAACTAACTCGTAGCCTAAGTGGGCTGCCGTAAGACCAATCAAATTTTGAATACCATTTGGCCCAGCATATGGAATAGCAACATTCTGTCGCTGTTTGTATAGATATCTCTACAAGTATTCCTACGGCCTTTGTCAACAGTGGAGACAGCTGCTCCTAATTAATGTTTTTCATAAACAGCTCTATGAAGTCAGACTACATTATTATTTCCATTTTGCAGGAGAGAAGGTGAAACAAGAGCAGACCAGATTCACAAAGCTATCTTTGTGCTTAACTCCCACTGAAATCAGCTGAACTTGGTTCAGCAAAAAGAACTTCCCTAGATCTGGATCCAGAAATCAGATGTGCATCTAGGTAGGATTATACTACAAAGCTGCAAAATGAACTCAAGATTTTTAATTCCCACCCTGGTTTTGTATCTTTAAAAGGTCATCAGTGAATTGAACACATATTCAGAAAACTGGGCTGTATTCTTTCCTTTGGTCAGGTCCTCTTTTCTGTCACTGCCAAGACAATATTAAACAGACATGCGAAATTTGGGGAGAGAGGAAAAAAAAAGGGATTTTTATACCAAATGTTTGCAATGATGGGTTTGATGACTCTCTTTCATGCTGCCTGTGACTTATTTTTGAACTAATATTGTCCATACATTAGAAGAAACAGTATGCCAATAAACACTCAAAAACTAAAAAAAGTCATTAATGCTGTCATGCAATAAGAAAAATCTTGTCATTTTAGCCAACAGTTTTGGAAGCACAAATTTCTATACATCTTTTAGAGCTATACGACAATATGATAAAGATTTATACCACCACCTTTAGTTAGCTCTGAAAAATCACAGAATCACAGACTCCTCTAGGTCGGAAGGGACCTTCAAGATCATCTTGTCCAACCATCAACCTAACTCTG
>JAOXJM010000033.1:29087774-29097854 GCA_026413425.1 Tringa solitaria
CACTCTGCCCCAAGCCTGTAGCGCTGCCTGGGGTTGTTGTGACCCAAGTGGAGGATCATTTTGATGTTAGACATAAGTGTTAAACCGAATGACAGGATTAGAGAACTCTAGCTCCTCAAGTCCAAGCGTAGAAGCTGTGTGTCCACTAGCAGAATCATATCATTTGGAGAGAAGTGAGAGCAGCGCACCGTTCAAGGGAGTTTTTTCATCAATTCTCATTTTTGCTATCTGCCCACTGCTTACCAGCGCGTCCATGGCAGGGTTGCAGCCCTTCTCCAGTATAACACCCATCTAACAACCGCCCACAGAAAGCGCGAAGGTGCTTCCCAGAAGCAGCAATGTCATCTTAGCGCCAAGACACGCAAACATAGAGGTGGAAGCATTTGTTCTTAGCGGGTGCTGGTACCCAGGCTTGTAAAGCTAGAGACTACATTCCCTCCTCGCTCTCTAAACACACACTCTGCAAAAAGTCCTAAACGGGACTCTGCAAACTCGTCGCTCACAGAACTCACAGGAAAAAAAAAAAAAAAAAAAAGGAGTTCCTTCACCTATTACAAACAATGTGGTTTAGAGACAGAATTTATTTTCCCTTCTTTTTGCATCAGCTAGGCCTTTATTTCTCTCTGTTACCTAAAATAACCATAAAATATTTGTTACAAAAGGAAGGATATACCATTAGTCTGATTTTAACACATTTTTGGTGGTGGGTTGCTTGCTAAGCGCACAAACGTGTTTCAACGTTTTCTATGATAAGCGAAATGTGTTTGGCAGCCTCATCCTGGGGCTGAAAGAAACTTGTTACAAAGGTTAGGTTTTTAAATAAACCACTACCCAGGCACTTTATGCACTTCCATAACTTTGCAGCATTCCATTTTATTTGAGATTCAGTTTGCTCTTCTTTGGTGGTACTATTTTGTTATTAAACAAAACATGTACATTACTCAAGTGCATGTCCACAGAGCTAGAAAGAGGCTAGGGATTTCTTTTCCCCCAAACAAGAATTTCTGATTTATGAAAAAAGTTACAATATTAAGCAGTGAACCTGCTTTGCCAGGGGAGTTGGACTAGATGATCTCTGAAGGTCCCTTCCAACCCCTACAATTCCGTGATTATATTTAAAAAAGAAAATATCAAAGTGCAACGACAGTAGATATTCCAGATCGAATCCTCCTCAGGTTGTATAAAGCGCAGTAGCATCTCCCTCCATCCCAGAGAAAATTTTAAGACAAGCATTTAAAAAGCCCTCAAAAACCAAACCACCACACAGTACTGATAACAATCCACAACGATAGTGTCAGCAATCACTGACTGCTACTAAAGATATTGGATCAATCCCAAACATTTTGGAGAACAGTGTTTTAAAGGGAAGTGACCAGTAAAACTATCCAAATATACTATAATTCTGTATGTCTGTTTGCATAGAAACAGCAATCTAAGAGAATTATGAATTTATGTACATTTAATACAGTCACTACTAAGGAGGAATCATTACACATACCAGCATCTCTGTTTCATACTGAGCAGCAATTCCATGCCCAAATTTTCCCACATGAACAAGCCTCTCCCTAGACAGTTTAATACTCACTGTCTAGCTAAAACACCTACTGCAACTGTGCTAACCCTATTTGTGGCAAGAAATGTCTCTAAATTTCCTTTATTGCAGCTATAGCTGGATTTTTTCATCTCTCTTCTTCTTTCAAAGGAAAGAAATGTTAATAACTGATTTGGACCGAATCAGATATAAAATTTTTCAAAAGCCATAATTACTGCAAAAATTTCTCACCTTGCTTCTTTTTACTGATGCCTTCTGGTATATATGTATTTATCTTCCGATTTATAAGACCACAACAATAATAAATAAAGTACATCTCAGGCAGCTACTAACAACTGAACTGCTAAGAGAACATATAGAGAACTACATTTAACTGATAATAGAGTTTATGAGATATTCTAGCTCTTTGAAAACTGATCTGAAAGCATGCTCCCGAAGCCTAAACTTATTTGCAAAACTGAAGTCAGTAATGATAGATTCAGAAAGAGGCAATGTTATTTCTTCATCTGTAGCTGTATTTTCAGCTGGTGACTTCCCACAGGCAGCTAGAGTTCATTCAACAAAATGTACTTTGTGGCCCTTATTCAAATAGAATATATTTTATAACTTAAATAAAACATTGAGTTTTCATTTGTTACTCAGTCACACTGGAAAAGAAGTTAGCATAATGTCATATTGATCTAATCAATACGCATTCAGATTTCAGAAGAAAAACGGTTTGGTTCAGCTTCCAACAGTTAATCTGCACTGAAAGAATAAATCAGAGCCAAGTCCCAAGAGACCACTGGATTGCCTGATGACAGAGGGACCCAGCTGATCCACCCAGCGGGCACCGTTTTGTCAACCTGATGTCAGATACTTCTACCCTGTACAAATATGCTGCGTAACTTATGCTGAGACATCTTAGTCTGTAAGTTTCAAATATCACACAGCGAGCAGCATCTCTGTGGGGAGAAGGAGCCAGGACAAGCTCAGTTACAGGCAACACTGAAGAAAACCATCACATGATGCTTGTGCTTGCCTTATATTTCTAATAAAACTGAATTGCCAAAAGGAGATAAAGCTGATTTACACCCTCTGTTCTCTTCTGAAAAGTGTGGGAAATGCTTTTATCTTCATTCCTTACACAGTGTATTTAATTAATAATTAATTTAATACATATGTTGCTTGATCACAACACATGTCAAAGTAGAATTAGATTGTTGATCTTTACATTTCAGAATAGGATTTTTGTGCTTTTTTTCTGCTGAAGGAAAATCTTGCTGGCTGCTGTTCACTCTGTGTAGAAGTTGCCAGGGTGAGAAAAAAAAGTTCTCTTATTGCTTAGGTTGACCAGACACAAACCAGAGCCACCCATCAAAACCTTAGATGGTACCTAACCCAGGTAAAGGAAGAAACTAGCCCATTTGTTTCTGGAGCTGTCACTTATGCTGAATTTCCCAGTGCTACTGCACTGGGAGTCACCAAGACATTCTGTGGTTGGCAAGAAAGAGAAATTTGCTAGAAACCTCCTGCAAATGAAACCCAGCTGCTTAAGCACAATCCCAGATGTCTCCTGCACCGTGTGGCTTTGATAGATTAAATTGAGCATAAGAAAGAGATGAAATATTTATGAAAATTAAATTTGCAGGATGCATGTCAGTAAGCCTGAAAAACACTTTTTCAAACGAAGACAGGAAACCACATTTTTCAACCAACCGAGTTAGGTTAGATTATAGTGGTGGTATTCACGGAGCTCCTGAGATGCTCATGTTTCCTGCAGACTGCTTAGCTTATATTCAAACCACTCATTCCAGAAACAGCGACCGCAAATATTGTCTCTGACACCAGTGTATCAAACATTTATAAACAACGCACTCAAGTGAAATATTATGTTTTACTCCTTATCCACCAAAAGTTTAGTATTTTGCAGGCTGGGGGAAAGCTCAAATCGCATACAGTGCTCTGTGTAATGACACCGTACCCTGGACACCAAATACTGCTGGAACAAACTCCCACCCATTCCACATTTAAGGGAATGCTTTCGGACTTCAGACTATTTGTTCATCAAAACTTCGTAGTTGTATGGGCTTCCTCAAAAGAGCAGTGAAAGGAAGAGTCAATGTGGGAAAAGAGCAACAAAAAGCCTAAATTAATTAAAATAATATTTACAATTAAACGGAGCCTTGGAAACACCAAATACCTCAGTTTTGCCAATGATAAATATCTTGCATAAAATCCCCAAACACAGCTAGCATATCTCTCTCTCTCCACAGTCCAGGTCTTGCCTGTCTCAGCAGATGTGTTATCACTACCATAAGCGCTACTACAAGGCATGATCAGGTTTTCCCTTCCTAGCTATTCCTACCTTTCAACCCTCTGAAGGCAACTATCTTGGAAATGGTGGCATTCTCTTTCAAGATGCTCTTCTCTCTCTTTTGGGGGATTGAGAAACCCAGAAGAATCTTTTAGCGAGTTAATCTTTGTGATTATTTAGGACTCCATTAATTCAAAATCCTGCCTGATACAAATGTTCATTCAAATACAGAACTATGACTTAGTTCACACAGGCGTGGTCTTCTTAGCAAAGCAAAACTAATACATCGGATTAATATTTATTCTGTGGATTACTAACAAAGGGGCTGGAGCTCTCTGTGTGGTTCACCGAACGCTTTTGAAATAGAAATCAAAAAGTCCCTGACTTCAGCAAAGCAGAACCAGAGACCAGTCTAACACTTCCCATCACCTCTGCACTCCTTCAACACCTTCCAAGCATGTCACAAGGCTGCTGGATGAGCCAGGACAGCAGAGCTGTCTCAAAGGAGATCAGGGATTTGTTTGAAGACCAGCAAGAGACATTTCCTAAATTCTCTTTTGAATGAGGAGCAACAAATACCCCATTTCCTTTTCACAGGAAGTTTTTACACTATGACTCGAGGACTTTTACATCAATAAGCTAATGCAAAGCCAGATTTCAGCAGAGGAAGAAAAATACGCTTTCTTAGTGTGCACTTTTTGAGTTGTATTTACATGAGTCGTAGAATCATAGAATGATTTAGGTTGGAATGGACCTTAAAGATCATCTTGTTCCAACACCCCTGCCATGGGCAGAGACACCACCCACTAGACCAGGTGACCATGCCGTGTCTGAAGCAACAGTCCAAAAATTTGCTGATAGATCATGAGTATTGTTGCAGCATCACAGTAACTCCACAGACAGATGTCATAAAAATCAGTAGCATTAGAAAGTATTTCCCTACAGTCAGTTTGCAGTATAAAATACTAAAAAATAGTAGAACTGCAAACAGAAGTTGGTAAACAGACATGACTATGCATGGTCTTGATAACCAAACTGATACACCACTCATTTTTTTTTAAAGGAGCTAGGTTTCCACTTCTGCAAAGTACTCAAGGAAGAGAGCAGTCCTGTCAGTCTCAAAAAGGGCCATTAAGTTTAAAATCCTATAGGTGTTTGAAGTAACCTGCTGAGTAAACACTTCATGGTTACTTTGGCTAACACATGGCACATCTAGTTTCAGTCCACTTAAATATTCTGCTTTCTAGTGATGAATCTGGAACAAAAGGCATTCAAAAACCATACGAGTGAAGCATTTGCCAAAATGCAAAACAAGGCAGGCCTTCAAACCCCAGTATCTTTGTGAAGGCCAGACAGCTGAGGATCTGCCACTCGGTGGGTAATAAACTCCTGTTCAGACCAAGTGGGTGCCAAGTATGCTTCATGTGTCCTGGGTTGAACCACATCTCCTCGAAAAACGATGAGGGAATGAATAAGGGACAGAAAGATCCTAGTATTGCTATCTTCCCTCCAGGTATGATGCTGAAGATATCAGATTTCAAGCATCTGTGATGCTCACCACAAGCTCCTTTTATTGCTGATTAATAGTGAGAGATTAATAGCCGGGGATGCCGCATAATAGCTGCAGTATAAAACTCTTGAAGACACAGTCATGGTTATGCATTTAACAGCTGGGTTCATACTTTCAGTGGATTTTGCCATATGGTAACCAGGATCAGTTTACATGTACAAAATTATGACTTTAAACGCGTGCTGTACAACTGCACCGCACAGCTACCTCCAAAGCAATGCAGCCCAAAGGTTACCTGTCCTCGTGTTTCCCAAATCAGCTTTCAACAAGCCAAACAATGTCGGGTCCTGTCTTCTAATACCCAGAATTTTTAGCTTTAAGCCTCTGAGTGTTAAAATGCGTTGAGGAGCAGCACGTATCAGAGGTGGGAGGCAGAGGCATGGCACTTTGCCAGACAACAACTAGACCAGCAGGTGAATGTGAATTTTTTGGGATTAAACCAAAGTACAGTACTGCTTGCTAAATCCCTTGAGCAGTGAACTGTATGACAAGTAATTATACCAAAGAATTTCGTTACATCAGGTTTATATGTTCACCACATTGCAACGATAATTAACAATTGTGTCTACTCAAAGTCCCTGTGGCTTTGGATCTGTTAATTGTAAAGGCTGATGTGTCGCTACACAGCATGAGGCTGAAGTATACCAACAGAGAGCACCATAGGCATAAACATTACACTCCTCCTCAAAGATACAGCTGCCTCCTGCCCAGTTTCCTTATACTTTTCCCCCATATTTTTCATGAATCCTACACTTTTTCATTCAGAAATTTGTCTCTGTGATTTCCACATACCGGTTTAGGACAAGCCTGTGACATTGTTGGTGCCTTTTGGTAAGATGCTCATTTGAGACTCCACTTGGGATGCCAGAAGATAGAAAAGTCTGTCAAATCAATATCCTGCCTCTATCTTATATGGGTAAGATGGGCAGGAAAAGCTACGTGTTTTGATAAACCTCCATGTTTACAATAAGTTAAGGCTTACACTTTGTTACACGTATAGGATTGATAAAGCTGTGCAGTGCCAGATGGAAGGGATTTGGGCAAAAACTTCAGCTTTGCCCCAAAACTCAGCCTCTTATGCAACAATTATTTCTTTGAGATGAACTTTGCTCAGATTATGTTTTGGTAAGAAGAGATTTTGCCACCTGTTTCCTTTACAGTATAGCCCTATAGTTTGCATCATCGAGCTCAGTTAAGCAACTTTTCTAAATGTCCAGTTATAATATTTATGCTTCAGTTTCCAAAGGATGAGTACCTTTTCTGACTTTGCTTTTGAATGCTTACTTCAAAAAGGATCTCCTTAAGTCTGAATTCCAGCCTGCCAAGTTACTCTCTCTAAGCTTGTAACACAAGTTAGAAACAGAAAAAAGCGCTCAATCCTAAAGCCTGAGCACAAGATCTGGAGTTTGAACTCAAGTTTAGAGGAGATTAAATTCAGCCAAAAATATCCCAACCAACAGACAGAGATTAGCAATGGCCAACATAGGTTTGTCAAGAACAAGCCCTGTCAAAAGTATTTAAATTCCCTCTAGGACAAGGCACAGGCCTTGTGGATGTCAGGCAAGCAAGACTGAACATGAACTGGAGGACAGTATTCAAAAATGTTCTTAAGAAGATGGAGAAAGGGTCAGGAGAAGCTGGGGTGCTATTCAGTTGGTGCAACACAATATACAGTCAATATACAACATAACGCATGCAGGCGAGAAATTGCATGAATAAACAAACACTCGGGTCCAAGTTCTGCATTTTGAGGAATATATGGAAAGACTAAAAAATGCACAGCGAGGTCAGCAAGAGTAACTGGAGACACTCAAGACTGGACAAATAGAATGGGCCTGAACTGGAGCAAAAAAGATCAAAGTACACTTAAGACTAATTTTTCTAGAGGTGACAATAGGGATGTGCTGGAACTGATTGCCTGAAAACCTGTGGTCTCCTAATCGCTGAAGGCAAGTCAAATATTGGTAACAAACAGCATATGCATCTCAGAAGGACTAACTAAACTCTTGGTACTGCCTTCCTGCCCTATATCCAATGCAAATCCACCATTACGTTAAAGATATAGTTATAGTCGATACTAGTAATCATGTGGAACCACCAGGATCTCCCCAGGTGTATGTACAGGCAAAAGCCAGACTCCACAGGCTAATAATTCATATCCCCACTGTGATCATCTGGCAAGGAAGCAGATGCTTTGAATGGAAAGAATAGAAACATCTACTAAGCAAATATAAGCTAGAATGAATATGCCTTTAGAAACCTCGCTCTTGGCCGGAGGCACAGACTGAATTACTTAAAAGACCTCTTAATTCAATTTTATACTCTCTTTTCATAACAATTTCTGGCCTTGGAACTGCCTAGAGCAATGGGACTCTGACCTATAACCCAAAGGGTAGGAGGAACCAAAGTGTTACAGTCATGTAAAGAAATAAATACATAAATAATACAATTACACAATGCATAGTTTTACAAGGGTTTTTTTTAAGGATTTAGCACCTATATCACTTTCTCCTTCTGTAATTGCTGAAAAATTTTGGGCTGGATTACAGCTCATGTTCAGTATTTCAGAGGATGACGTGGAGCTGGTGAGAGCACCTGTGGGAACCCACATGGGTGCTCCCCGGCAAAGATTCCCCAGCACAAGCCTCTCGCCCTCTGAGCGGTGCTGGCAAACAAGAAATATACAGTCCTTGGAAGAGAACAAATCCTGTGCTGAACAAGCCACAAGTTACATTTTCCAAAAAGTTTGTAGAAGTGCCCAAAAACCAAGAAAAGATTTGACTCCCAACTGCTGGGAAGTTGGGAACGTATTTCAAGTATAAACTGTGAACTCAGGAGCAACTGGGTTTCAAATTATGCTACTCAGAATCTCGTTACACTGTTAGTAAGACACAATATCTGAGTATCTTATCATTTAGCATAAGTTTTGCATGCTCATTTTCGTGCCTGGATTTCTGCAGAGAAAAAAATCTTGGTCCCTTCTGGACAAGAGAAGTTTTCTGTGCACATCTTTCAGCAACCTACTGCACTTCTACAGATCTGCCTAATGCCCTTGCAGATGCTCTTATTCAGAATACATCTGATTTCCTTGAAGGTCATTGCACCAAGATTCGCAGCATCTTTACGAGCACGTTATTTCAGCATGAATAACTCTGGGGATAATCTAACAACTCTTATTTTTCAAGGGATTACGCAAAAAAAAAAAAAAAAAGCGTCAAAGCAGTTACCCATCAAAATTTTAAAAGACAACAGAGAAACTAATAAGACTCAGAAACATTTATGACTCCTGGTTTTGGGGGAGTTGATGCAGCCCCAGCTGCACTCCCCACTTTGGCAGCAGAGGGTGCTGGCAGAATACTGAGGGTCCCTGCAAAATTATCCACGGCTGGTCGGCCAGATGTGACTGCAATTTGTCCAGAGCGTGCACTTCACATAAGCATTACTTAGGAAGAACAGCACCAGTGAATGGTTTAAAACTAGGTTTTCAGTGTCACCTAAAGTCTGTAAGATCTGCTCATCCCATGCAAAGCTGTGCAGCGTGCTGACTCCTACACCTCCCATACAGCTTCTGCAGTCAAGTCTGAAAATGAGGTCAAACACGAGATACAGAACATCAGTCCAGTGGCTCTTGTGATGTGAGGAGAAAATGATCAACCAAGGATCACGAGCTTGAACCTGAGCTGCGTACGCCGTTAGTTACACTTTGTACAGACTCCTGCAGTCCAACTGCTGCTCTGCATCCTGCTCTGCAGCCACCATGCTCTCCTCAAGCCCAGCTGCTCCTCTGGACACCACGTCCACTCCCCAATGCATGAAAGCTTTCAGGACAAATGGACTACAGGAGTGGCACTGCTGGCTTTTTCTGCTTCTTAGCTTTACCATATATTTATTAGGAAGCCAGAGTAAAATAATCTCAAGCATCAGAAAAACTCATGGTTGATGCTGAAGAGCTGCAGGTGAGGTCACAGAAAGTTTATCTGTTTAGTAAATGAAACTGACTAATTTACAGGGAAAAAGAAAAATCTTCTTTGCTATGCATGTTTTTTTCTCTTTTCAGATGTGATACTCAGCTTGCTAGCTATCTGCTTCATGATGAAAACATTCAAGGCAAAACATTGAGTGTTTCATTAAATTATTTACCACTTTTTAAAAGACACTAAGCTTAACAGAAACATCCCTCTTCAACAACAGCAACTTTACAGTTCTTCCAAAGAACATCACTATGGGAATGAAGCGCACCACTGTAATCTCATCTATAAACTCTATATAAACACCTGAAAACATGCCATCTCATTTACTGCATCCTGAACTTGTTTTCAAATGCAATTGTTTTAAGTACGTTTCACACCCATTAATACAGGTTCCTTATTTTCAATCTCTGTAATGAATACAGCTAGTATGATTCTGCTGTCAATCAAAAATCTGCCTTATTACAATCTCTGTTTACTGCTAATTAGTGCCCCCTTTTCTTATTAGCCATGTCAAATTTTTGCTTCTTGTTGGGTAAATATGACATTTTCGCTTATAATTAGCACGATGCTTTCCTGCTGAACACGAAGCGTGAACAAGTTCAGCCTTCCCACGAAACCAGCACAACGTTTCTTAGTCTACGGTGACTACCGAAAAACCCTCAGTGCTAAAAGTGGGGGGGGGGGGGGGGAC
>JAOXJM010000033.1:29102522-29124251 GCA_026413425.1 Tringa solitaria
CTCCCCCCCCCCATTTGGAAAGGGTAAAACAGGAGCAAGACGGGAGAAAATCCCACAACTTGTGCAAAGCATGCAAGGATGATTTGTGTTCTCACTTATGGGGTATGACTGTCACCGTTGATCTGCTTTCAGGCCTAGATTACATCTGATAAGGGCTGACCTTATTTGAGTATTCACACATTATGCACTCATGGAGAGCACGCTGGACACAAAAGTCCCTCAGATGTTCTGGGCATCAATCACGCTCACAGCGTGGAGGCTGCCAAACTTTTCTTCCCTTTAACTCGGGAGAGGAGAGGGTAGTCCAAGGCAGACTTAATAAAGTTTAAAGCTGTGCCACAGTATATTTGGGGCCCATTGTCTTCTAAAAGTGTGCTTTTCAACAAATTCTCTGCAGTTACTACGGGCAACAATTCGTCTTTAACAAATTGGGGAGGGGGGGGGGCAGACTGTAGGGAGAAGGGAAGGAGAACAAAGGGCTTGCCTTCTCTTATTTTCCCCGGATTTACCAAAAGAAAGTAATTTCTCAAAATCTTTCCTAGAAATGGAGTAATTTCAAAACATGTCTTAAAGCAAATCACATCCTTAAGAGCTCGTGAACATATTGCTCACCACATGCAAACGCTTACTTTCATTACTTCAAATAATATGTGTTTTTATAAAGAATATATTATAAACATCACTAACCACTAAAACATTTCATCTCTTGCAATGACTGACACCTCTGTTTAAACTCTCCTGATTTCACAAGAATTACAACTACTTTTATAAACCTTCTGTTTCAGTCTGCGCGTTTATTTTAAGAGTCAGGAGGAAATAAGAGTACCCAGCAGGTGATGCATGTGCTGTTCTGAAATGTACTTACCAGCAGGGCCCAGCTTAATTTGTAAAGTCTAAATTCTCATACAGTATCATCCTTACAGACAAAACAGACTCTATAAACTGCAAACTTTCATGGAAACAAACAGCCAGTCCAAATAAACCATCATACCTAGATCTCAAACATCTTTTATTCCTCCTATCTGTAGATAACATGAAATGACTCAAGGTATGATTTGCTTTCCTAGAACATGCTTGTTAACTCCGAAACATACTTAGGCCATGTCAATTTTCTTTATTCCACAGCTGGCCACTCCAGCAGTAACAGTAAGCTAAGGCATTTTTTCCTATGACTAGAAATAAATAAGTACAAAATGCAAACTCATCAACCAAAGCCTGTGATGGGATGCCCTGAGGACTTCACTGTGTGCTTTCTTTTTCAGCTGTAGGTGCTCTCAGTGATGGAGGGTTTGTTGCTGCAGTTTGGGGAATCAGTTCACAGCATCTCATCTGGTGAAGTTCTGTTGCTTTTCCAGAGTTGGTTGGTTGGGGTTTTTTCCTTCTAATTTCAAAACCATTTATTTCTCAGTTATAATGTCAAATGTGACTGATCTTTGAGAAAAGGAGCAGCACACTGCCAAGAGAGGTGAAAAGATCTTTGGACTAAACCACAGGAAAAGTACATTGAGAAGAAAGTAGTTTTCAGGCACAAGAAGATCTAGTAGTTTTCAATAGAAGGGGTGATATCCAAGACGATAACATGGGGAAATACACTACCAGTTTCTCTACATTTTGATTTAAGCCATTCCCAGCAGCAGTTCAGACACTCATTGCCTTCAGGAGGCACATTTCCTAGTGAGGACCTGCTATGGCTGTGCATGAGGTGTTGCAACATATGCCTTTGAAAATACAAACAGCAAACCATCCATCTCGTCACACGCTGGGGTCAGGATATGGCATGCTAACTAAAGGCTGGGATTTAAGTCCAAGCATCCTCTCTATCTTAACCGTCTTCTGTCTTAAGTGTTCGTTAGAAAGTTTTTGGCTACACAGCATTTGGATCACAAAGTTTCAAAAAAATAATCATCCTAGTAATAGGTCCTACCCAGCCTAATATGATTGGGTCTGTGGGGTTTTTTCCTTGGTTAAAAGCTAGCCTATAAATGTAAGTTAAAACCTGTAATACTTTGATGAAGATGAATGAATTTCTTTTACCAGTATAAGCATGCACACAAACATACACATATAGATTTTGACCCCATTTAGAGTTGGTTTCAAATGCATTACCATGTTATAGAATAAAAGCACATTTTTCCAACAAGCCGGGTCAAAATCTAAATGTGTGAGGGAAGAATGCACTTTACTAAAGCTCCTTGCTAGGCTGCTGTATTTCACTAAGGAGCTGGCATTGTAAAAGGTGTCTGTTTAGGAAAGTTAAAGGACCTTAGACACGTTTGACTTAATAAACCAGAAATGATTATTTACAGTGCTTTGTCATATTCTGCCTGACCTTGCAATGGGAACCTGCACAGACCTTTACATGGTACTCCAACCCAAAGTCACCCCCGCAATCTGGGAGCCACGCAGCCACCATCAGCTCAAACAACCGAGCACCCCACGGCAACGTATCTGCCGTGACTACCACTGCCCCAGTGACTGTGCTTGCCCAGCTGTTGAGCCAGAGCAGGCTTGTGTCCAGATGTCTCAGACAGTGGCAAAACAAAACTGCACAGAGGTACAAAGGCTGAAGATATCCCCAAAAGGTCATACAACACAGTGATCTCTGCACTGACACACCCCATCAGACCAACAGCTCAGCTTGTCGATATTCCTGTCTCCAATAAAAGGTATTTGCTTTTTATTAATTTTTAAAAGCATTGCTTTTTAATTTCATTGGGATGTCTCCTGTCTTTTATTATGTAAAAGCTTAAATGGAAGAATCCAATTTAGCTCCTCTTTTTATATGTATCATTTTATTTTTCTTCCTCTGTCTCCTCTTATTGAAGTCCTCTCTAACTAGCCCCCAAATTTTAAATTCCTCACTCCTCTAGGAGATAGTTCATCTTGTACTTTAGTTACCCACCTATTTCTGCTGCACCTTTTTATCAGCTGAGGTGGCCAGATTCAAAATGCAATGTTCCCAGAGGGATGTGGCACTCACTGAGCAACACGCTTTCAGAAATCAGCTGTATCTGTTGTTTGGAGTCAAATGTTTTATTCACTTTTCTCACTGTGCAAAGAAGAAGATTTCATTGACTTGTTCAAAAGGACAAGAAGGATAGTTTTTTTATACTCTGAGTTAATTAAGCGTGCAGGAAATATACCAGAATTTCATATTTGACGATGTGCATTTGCCTAAAATACTTTAACCTGCCTACTCATATCACTTTAGCAAATATCTCGCAGCTTTACTTGATTCTTTCTGATCTAAGCTAATTTAGATGATTACTTTTTCCTTCTCTGAAGTCACTGTTGCCTCCAAAGGCTAACAGATCCAAAACTAATTCCAGAAGTAGCTTATCACTGCCTTCCCAGTTAACACGGCAGGAGCAGCGTGCCTCCCAAATATCCATTTCTCCTTTCCCTCTCCATACGCCAAAGAACGAGGCTGCAGGATGGCAGAAGAGGAAGACCAACAGAGATGGATGGTTGGGTGTGATGCTTAGGTACAGAGGGGAGGAGAGCAAGGAGGGGGCTGTAACTACCTCAAAAAACTCTTTTAATGATTCACACTGTTTTTTTCAGGGCTTTCCTTTTCCACCCGTAGATGAGATCCACAGCCAGCCTCCCACTGGGGAGGCAAACCCCCCTGTCCCCAGGAGTCCGCCCACTCGCCTGCCGCGGGCAGAGCTGGCAGCTGCTCTTCAGTCCCTTTCGCCACCTGGGAACCTAAATTTAGCCCTCTTGCCTGGCCAGGGTTGAAGGGGCGAGGGCAGATGGGCTCAGTCCTATTCTTGGCACCCCGTTAGGGAGTTTAAGCAAGGCACGTGCATCTCTGCACATGCCGACTCCCGCCCGGTACGTTGTGAGGCCAAGCGACCATCTCCCTGCTTGGTGACACCTTTCAAGGTGGTCGTAACACCAGCTAACACGCAAATTTGAAAGTGTGAAATGTCAAGGCTCAAACCTACATCAATAAGACACTCTATCATAAACTTTGTCTTTTTTGTAATTGAGAAAAATTACACTAACGGGTTTTAAGCATGCATAAAAATAACAGGTAACGCTTTTATAACATAAAATGTTCTCACCAAACAAGTTATGGCAGAGTCTCTTGGTACAATATCTTATCAGTGCAGAATTTTGTATTTCAGAAGTTCCTTTCACCACAGATTGTATTTCAGACGCCAAACCTTTATCCCAAGCAATAAATGGACAAAGACATAGATTTATTCCCCTCCCTAAATGCATAGCTGATGGATTTGAAAAGTGTCCTGCAAATTCAAGATAGGCATCTGCAAAAATAAATGTGACACTAAATGCTTGCAGAGGTTATTTTTTTCCCCCATACCTCTTACTTAGTGGGTAACAAATTCCAGTTGAAATCACTTTTTTTTTTTTACTGCACAAAACAACATGTTCCTCTGTTTGCAGTCACATTGCTCAGCAGCAGATCACCCTGAAGAACCACAGTGGCACACTGGTTTTAGGTACCCAGGCCTCCAGGGAAGTTAACGCCATAATATACACCCACTATTTATAACTATCCTATAATGACAGGTGTGCCACAGGGACAAAGACCACAGAAGTAACCAAACACACAGAAAGTAAATGCATTTCATGACTTCAATGTCACAAAGAGCACAGGCAGTACTTGGCATCAAAATAAATCTCAGCTGTATTTACAGGTTTACCACAAGCACATGTTAGAAAAAAACCCACCACACCAACAACCAAATTCCACTCCTTTGCTACTAAATTCTTTGTATTACAACAGAAGAGATGTCAAAACCTCAAAGCAGTCCCTAATATGACATGGACACAATATGACCTTTCTGAGTCACTTCTAACTGGTGCGATGAACTTGAAGGTAAGTAGAAGCTTGCACAGTCCACTAGGCTACTGAATTTTCAAGTACTAATTTCAGTATAACTTATTTCTGCAGTATTATTAAAAAGAAATCTACATTTGAAGATATTTGACTTCAATAGTATCCCTTCTTTTTGTGGAAGGTTTTGTCTGCTTGTTTGTGCTTTCTTAGTTAAAATGCATATAAAACATTTAAAAAAAACCCTTCACTCTGCCTCTTTAAATAAGTAGACAGTTTCTTTAGTCCTTCACATTCCTTCACCTGTCCCCAGTTACACAGCACAGCTGCTTGTGGGTTTAAGATTTTTTTGTGAAGTAACAGTTCATGATAATCTCATTAAATCCTTTCTAACACTTTCCAGTTCATACAGGATTTCCTTCGCTGGGGTGAGTGGAGCGAGGATTGGCTGTTTAAGTAATCTCTGTGCAAAAAAAAAAAAAAAAGTCACCCAAAGCCCTCCTCACAGAGCAACCCTCAGCAGCCGGAGGGTGCAGGGGAACCAAGGCTTGGCCCCAGGCGAGGAGCTGGAACAAATCTGGAGATGCAGCAGTTCTCTTTACTGTCATTCTCTACAGCTGAAAAACAGCATTAAAAGTGTAATCCCCAATATCTTTTGCATGTAAAACAAATCATGTGCTAAGCAAGCTTCTTTACCTGTAAATCATTCTGTTTAATGAACAGGCCCCTTTCTCTGCCAGCCTAGGAGCTAGTCATCTCAAAGGAGCCAGGGAGTTGCACTTTCTGGGGGAGGCTCCACAACCTGGTTGGCTTCTTGGACATCTCAGCTAATCCCAAAAACACGAGACAAGCCTCCCCAAGGGGAACAGAAAGTGTAAAATAAAAGCAAGACAAAAAGAGGCCTGATTATTTTATAGATAGGCCTTCTATCATATCTTACAAGCCATGGTGTGGGTGTCCTGAAAGCATTTTTAAGGACAGGGACTTCTACAGAGAAGCCTCGGTGATAAGCAGATATAAGCGAGACACAGGGAGCGATAGCAAGAAAAGCTGGAATGTGTTAAACTGCTCTATAAGGAAATGGGAACAACTTTTATGCTCCATTACAAAAACTTCTATAGCATCAGCTACCTCTATCAAAACGATTAGTTTTCATTTTACTGTACATAGTCTCATCAACTGCAGTTTAATGGGATTTTTCCCTGTTTACATGTACTTAAATAGCAAACTCACATTTCCTTCTCCAACTGCCAATAACTATTTTTTCTACTTGCTTGCCTAAAACCATCCAAAATGAGCAATGCAAAATGTGTAAGACAGTTAAAAGTGTGTAGAAAGGGCTTGCCAGCTCAGGTATCTGGATAACAAATATTTTCACAGGCCTTTTACTGGCTTAAATCCAGGACAACTTTGCAGTGATTTGTCTCCAACAGCCCTAGGGGTGGCCTATGTAAAGTTAACTGGTAATCACAAACCACCTACCTCATGGGCACGTTGCACACCCAAAGCATCAGTGACTGCTGCTCTCTTGCTGAGGGTCACAGTAGAAAGACTGAGGAGGGATGCAGGATAACTCATGCCATCAGAAGGAATGAGGCTCAGTGGTAGAGCACTGTGCTAGGATTTTGCAGGATCAAAGCACAGATCATCTTATTTAAGCCATAAATATAGGTGTCAGTTTTTATGATCGCCCTGCTATTACTTTGAATAAGCATTAAACACAGTTCTTAAGGGTTATGCAGAATTTGTCTTTCAAAAACATACTCCCTTAAGAGCACACAGCATTGGCTGTTTGCAGTCTGAGTTGCTACTGCAGTTTATACTTTTTTTATCTGGCAAGACGAAAATTGTCCCTACATCTCAGTGTGGAAGGGAGCAAACATTAATGGCACAACCAGTGCGTTCACCATTAAGGACAGTTCTGACATCTGAGACTTCACCGATGAAGACTTTTTGCATAATTGTAACACCTTATTTAAGAGAGAATCGGTTTCAAGTCTCCATGCACTGCAAGTCTGCGAGCCTTGCTACCACCTCCTCCGATGCAGGGCACCATCAGTGCGCTGGCCTGGCCTGCAGGCTCCAGCTTCATTCATAGAATAAAAACACTGCTCAGAAAACAGCTGAAATTAGTGGTATAAACCTTATAACATGCTTTTAAATTCTTGTAGGCTCTTAAAATGAAGATTGCCAATCAGTGAACTCCCAGCCACTCATTGCAACTGAAGTAAGTGCTTGCTCTGGTCAGGAATAACTAGCCTAGAAAGGGTTATCACACAGGTCTTATGATGCTGAACTTACCTCAGTGACTCATCACTGAAAGGTGCTCACGCAATCCATAATCATTGCTTGGCCCTTGGCAGCTCTGGTACCACAAAAGGAATTTTGCTGAATCTCCAAAAAACAGTGTGTGCATATACCAAAACCATACTGACAAAATTTATTCCATTAAATTACACTGGGCCAGCACAGGGATGTCTCTTGGGAGCTCATTAAACTTCTACCACTAAACTCTCCAAGTATAACTGACCTTGCAGGTTTTTTTTTTCCTGCCTCCAGTGTAACTACCTACACCAAAACATCCCAGCAAGATGTAGGCTGAAGTGTAGGGTCTATAATTTTTGTTTGGCTGGGTTGATTCAGCAACATCTGCACGGTCAGTTCATGTGCTGATGCAAGTCTGGTATCTTCATTGTCTCTCAGTGGCCGTAAACCATCATCAGGCTGTGGTAATTCTCATACTCTCAGATGAAAGCTAGAAGCTGATGGGAGACTCCCAAATCTAACATGACCAAAACAAACACAGAAATGCAACTTCTTTTCTTGAATGATTCCCCACTATCTTTAAGAGATGTTATTCCAACAGACATTACAGTTTTACGCTCTCAATTCCTATTATTTTCACTCAGGTCTAACATAATAAGTAACTCGTGTCAATATTGAGTTTTTCTACATATTTAATTAATTTTGGCTGATCTATTTTTGATATATTCTCCATATGTACCTTCTTTAAAATGTGCTAATTTAGTTCTCTGGCTGTAGTTAATACGTTAATCTCAGCACTTGCAAATATGCAGATGAAAAATAAGAACTAGACACAAGAAGTCACATGCGTATTTAAAACATGTAGCTGGACAATATCAATATGACAGAGGGTTCGTAGATTAAAATTAACCTACAATTCTGTAATATCATCAAATAAATCAACCTGCTAATAAAAGGAAACACATTTCCAGAAGAATACGAGCGGTATCCAAGTAACGATTCCACAATGATACATTTTCAATTAAAGAATTACAATAGACTACTCTTATTTTTTCTCTCTAATGTTAGATTGTAATTCATTACTGTACAAGCAGCTGAATACTAAATTGCAGCTTCTGTTCTTTGTAGTAACTAGAAAGTGTTTTCAAGGTCAAATCCTGATTTTATTACAAAGATAACTAAACACCAAATTTTTGAAGTTGCTTTGTTTTCTTTTATCTGGTTACGTGTTCACATCTTTTATATTAAGGTACTGAAACATTAACAAAATCTATGAGAAACTGACTGCCAGACTGACAAGAGTGCAGAGAAGTGGGTAACACCAAAAAAGAAGTGGTAGTTTTATTTACTGCTATTTTGTAACCCAAAAAGGGCTAATTTCCTATAAGGCCACAAGTCTTGGAAAGCAAACACATGGTTATAAGAAGGCAGAGCCATTTAATAAGTCAATATTTGCAGGGGGCAGACAATTTTTTAGGTAACTATCTACTTATGGTGACAACCTTTTAAGTGCAAGAGTGTGAAAATTAGATAAAACACGATATTTAATTATCATCTTATGTGGCCACTTAATATCATATTCCATCACAACAGATCATTCACTGATGTTGCTATATGATACTACAAAATGATCATATTTAATCAAATTACAAGCAAAATGCATTACATTCTAAAAATGATTTTTCATATGCAGCTACTTTTCTGTCAAGAATTAAATTTCTGAGTTTTGGTCAGATTGCATTGGTGCCCGAGAGGAAGGAAACAGTGCCTTGTATTGTCAAATTCTCCACTAAAGCTTAGTTTCAGTAATTCAGCATTCATTCCAAATGCTTAAATTCAGTAATAACTGAATTTGAAGCTCAAAAAAAACCTCACCCTACCCTCCGAATCTGAGAAAAGCTGTTTTGCTTGAATTCGACAGGAAAACAAAAAAAAGAGAGGGATGGAGAAAAGAGAATCAAGAATTTGTTCACATTGCATGGTATCTGTGGAAGGATTATTTCAAGTTAGAAAGCTACCAAGAAATGGAAAAAAAAAAACCCCAACTTACATGGTGAGCAGTAGTTCCTGCTTCCCATGAAAGCCATCTGTTCTGTTTATGTACATGGTTTGAAAGACATTCCCAGGATTGTGTCAAGCCAAAGGAATCCCCACTAGAGTTACAGAAATATAAACTCCCTTTACACTAGCAGGAGAGCTCTAAAACGCAACTCTGAAGACACGTATACCACCACCAGGCTCAGAAGCATAACAGTTCTGCTGACATACCAGACGTTACGCAGGATTTTCTCATCTGATATTATATTATGAGAACTGAAACTTTAGCAGGGATAACATCGCAATACTTTGAATTAGAAATTCTTCAGATGAGTATAAGGCGAGATCTGCACTCCTCTCTATTGCACATCACCCTTTCTCCTGTTTGCAGCTGACATGAAAAATGCCTGGAAAATATTTTTGAAATAGGATTAATTCCATAACGCAATTTTTGCCATTACTGATTTTAATGGGAGTGGGACACGGCGCAGTTTGAATTATATACTTGTTCCACATTCATTTCCAAACTCTAGGAGTCTGAAAACAAAAGTCTAATAATTAATACTTGTATAAGAAGGACGATCCTTCCTGAGAGCCTGGCATTTTTGCAATCCCTTGTCTACTATACGACTGAGTTCAAATTGCAATTATTTTTCCTAGGGAGCAATTAAATACTACTACCAATGTTAGGCATAAACACAACTCTAACTACAAGCAACGCTCAGATGACCAGCTCAGGTTCAAGGGTTCACTGCACATGAATATCCATAAATACCACTGACAGCCTTAGCAGTATAATGAACTTTGCAGCAACTCATGCAGGCAGCCTACACAATACATGAACATAATGCCCCTAACCTTAAAGCAAGAAACCTCCAGAAGCAATTCTGAGCTACTTTTACAGCTGTGACAGTGTATTTAAGAACCATTTAAGAAACAGTCCAACCTTGTTTTTCAATATTTGTGTGTTTATTATTTTTTAAATCATCCTGTGGAATTAGACAGTAGAACTGAATGAAACATGAGCCGTACATAAAGATGGTCTGTTCCACTGAATTGTACATCAATTAGCAGTATATTCTTACCTCCATTAATTTAAGCATGCAACATTACAAGTTAAACACCCTTTGCTTTTTAAGGAAGCACATAGTATTTTATCTTTAAGATGTTTACATTTTTTTCTTGCAAACACTGGCCACAGTACCACACAGCCTCTCATAAGTAGGTATTTCTGGCATCTCTTGAATGCTCCCAGCTCCAAAATCAGATCTGTGTTAAAGAAACTGTCTATTTGAAATCTAGTGAATATGTTTGAAGCATTGGTTTTGTTTCTTTAACTCCACTACTTATTTTCCTAATTGCAAAGATGCTGCTTCTCTACTTCTGTGTGGAGCTGCAGCACAAATAATAGAGGCAGCTACTATTCAAATCTGTATACTTCGTAAATGCTGCTAACAAAAATGAGCAAATTGAAAAGAAGATATATTTTAATTAACTCCAAGCTTTAGGAACCCTAAGGATTGGTTAAGATGGCATTAAAGAGTTATAAACTAGGAAGATGTATGGTTATTAAGTCAATGGTGGTGGTGTAGGTACATGCAATGTAACAGCAATGTCCCTTCCTATCTTCTTGATCTAGATCATGGAGGAGGTCTTCTTACGAGGTTTTTTTTTTTTTGCTATTTTTTAAGTCACACAGAAAGTTATCACATCCGTTTCTGTCTCTGCTGAAATGTTATCAGTGCTTACAAAACACTAGCTAGAGCGAACTGTGCAAGACCCCCATCTATTTTGCAGACAAGTCAGCTGGGCTTAGTTTAAACAGCCTTCAACAGCAGCTTAAGGCAAGATATCCGAGCTTATACAGAAGCAGATGAGAAGCACTCAGTGGTCTTGCCACCTCTCTCCTGGAGAAAGGCAGTAATCAGCAGCAGACAAGCAGTAGTGTATTAAGACCAGCACATCTGTTCCAGCAGCAAACATCTGTCTGCATCCTACTTTATCAATGTACCGGCCCAGAGTTCAGCACTGTAAGGGAGCTCTGTGTTATTATCAATGATGCCTATCAAGAACTTCCAGCATAGGTTTGGGGTGCTACAGGGCCCAAATATAAGCTAGAGACTATGTCAATTATTTTATTTATAATTTGCTTTCTGATAGTTAATATTAGATGAGCAACCTGCTGGTAAGTTAATGGATCCTTCCAATTTTAAGCTGAGGTTACATACTGATCGCTGATGGTCACATCTCCACAGGCATTTGCTGTGGTCTGATCAGCTTTACCAACCTAAACACCAGGAGCTCACACATAAATGCTGTGGCATGTAATGAAAACCTCCTTATTTCCTGTGTCAACCTGCATTGGGAAACGTGCTTCCCAGAGTGATGGTGCTGAAAGACAGCTTTTTAAATGTCACCTTGCTTTTCCTCTGCTCATCCCTTGAGATGTGCTTCTGTCCAGCTTCAGAAGGCTGCTGCACCCAAAAACCAACCTGAACCAGAGATGCCAACTCTTATTTTGGACACAACGGGCCTCCCTTTCATGCAGAGACACCTACAAGGCATGTTATTCTTGCAGCAGATTCCTCCGTACCATGACGGAGGGAATTCTTTCTTTAGCAAGAGGAGAGACGCGCGCCTCTCTGAGAGCCTCCAGAAGAGAAGGTGGCAGGGAAGGGGTCACACTGCAGCAGTGTGGTGCATCTTCTCTGCTCACACCCACACAATCCTTGAGAGAGGGAAAAATGGGGTCTAGATCATGAACTGAGTGACCCAGCCCCTGCCGATCACTAATTTTAAGTGAAGAATGGGTTTGTAATTCCAGGAAAAACAAATCAATACAGTAGCTGTGCCGTCTGCATTTTCTGTCTCCAGTGTTTGCCTCTTTAGTGTTTCAAATTTCTATGGGTGGCTTAGGTAGTCCTTTTAACATATCACCTTACAGCTGATTACAATCTCTTTAAAACCTCTCCAAGGGATTTTCCACAGATAGATGGGGCAGTAACCACAAGCCTATTCAGTGGCTGAAGTAACATGACATGAACGGGTTAGTCCCATCTTTTCTTTCTTGTTCTCAAAAGCTTTTGAACCACACTCACAAATAGCTTTGTCGAGGGGGATCTGAATGGGGTATTTATCATTCATCTTGGGTTGAAAAGCCCTCTAACCCTGCCAGGACACAGGCTAATATAGGGAAAGTGGAACTACTTGCTTCTTTCACACCTATAAGCTTGCACAAGTTTACAACACAAGTCTGAAAACTGAGATAATGAAATGTAGCTATTTGAATATCCTCACTGCAAATTTATAGGGGATTATTGCAATTCTTTGATAATTCTTAAAACGCTACAGGTGCTTCCCAAAACTTTCTCAGTGACATGCAAACACAGGTTGAAAGCTTTTACTATAGTCCTTCTCTGGTAACTAAAGGCCATTATTCCGACGACAGTATTGTGCTTTAGGATTGATGTGCTGCAATGATTAAAAATATATATAGACCGAGATGGTATTTTATGCACGTGCCTAGGGTGCAATTATGGTCTCAAAGCTGGAGGCAAATAGCAAGCTATCTCAAAGGCAATAGAAAGAGTTGGTGAGGGAAGAGCTACGCACCCCATTGAAGAGCATGAGAAAGGCCGTAAGAGGCCACGCGTTGGTGCCTGAATGTGAAAGGAGAGCCGTCCACTGGCCAAGTGTGGTCACTCTCAGCTGCCAGAGTGGCTGCGCCCTTGAATCCTGGCCAAATATTGCATAGGCAATAATCCTACAATAACACTAATATTTACAATAGGCTCCCAGAGCTAACAATTCTGCTTAGAAAAAAAGAATTTATTCAACTTGTTAAATTCAGGCACGCTGAAGAAGTGCTATTTCTCAGAACTGTTACCAAATCAAGATGCTATTTCCATGTTTCTTTAGAGGCAACTGTTTACCTTTTAGAAAGCGCTATTTAAAAATACAAAGTATAAAAGCACAGTCATCATAATGTTTAAAAATCTAACTACAACAAATGATATTTAATTTCCAGGTTACATCCTGGCGCTGACAGCTTGCCTATATAAGAAAAAAATAAAAAAGTATGCTAAATGGCTCCTAGGATAAAACTAATATACACTGAGAATCTGGATTTAGAACCTTGACACTTTAGGAGACTCTCCCTCCTCCATGGGCCAAACAAATCCAAAATGTGTAGTACTTGTTCAAGAACTCATATGTTGCATGAGTCAGTATCTTGATCACTTCAGTAACTTGTTAGTCTTGATCTTAATTCTTGATAAATGAACCCAGAAGTCTGCTATCTTGAAGACTTGGATTCTTTTTAAAATTTTTTTTCCCCATAAACACTACTGAAGCAACTAACGATAAAATTTAGGGAACTATTCTACAAGACCTTGAATAGGTTGAATCTCTGCTAAGACTTTAGGGCACTCACACCTTAAAAAAAAAAAAAAAGACAACAAACAAACAAACAAAAGTCAATATCCAGCAGTATTAGAGACTCAACTCAATATATATACAGAACAAGAAAAAAGGCATGAGCTTTCACATCTAAGACCTATCATGAATCAACTCCAGGCAAAATTCAACATGAAATATTGACCTTGGCTGAACATATAACTCACAGAAGTCAGCATAAGAAACTACGTATAAGGGAATGTTAGTATTCAAGTGGTCAGAGACGATCTTGCAAGTTTCTACGGCATAAGTCTCTGTAACAGCTGCCCAAATGGATTCACCACAATATCTCCTAGGAAAATTTTTTCTTGCCAACAGGGCAGTATTTGCAATGCCACTATATTTGCCAGCTCAAAAGATCAGGTTTTGGCAAGTCATAATTCCACTACCTGTGAAGTGGAGAAGAAATTATCTAAATTAATAACCTACAATGTAATTTATCACATTTACTGGCTACTTAATGTCCATCAGTAGGGGTCAGTTGCTTTGACAAATAACTTTGTCAGTAAATAAAGAAGTTGTTATTATTATTTACCATTTTTATTGCTCTAAATTTATTTGTGGAATTTTTCATGTAGCTGCTTCTGTGCCTTCCCCATACTACTGTATGAGTCTTTCCTACTGCTCAGTCTCCTTTACCCTACTTGTTCAAGTACCAATCTTCTATATAATACCTACCTGATACAATTTTTCCTGTGAACTGCTGAATTTATGGGGCAGAGGAAGGAGGAATTTCCTAAATACCCACATTCTATCTACACTGCAAGAGGGAAATTGCTCCCAATAAAAGTTTTGGATGACGCTCACTATGCCCTTCTACGTCACGAGTGTCAACTTAAAAAGAATTATTCACAATCTACATGGCAGACTCAAGTGCAATTAAATGAGACCATTTGACAGCATTAACTCCTTGTTTTCATATCAGCAAGATCGGATTCTCTGTAGCAACTGCATGTGAACCACAGAAATGGACTTACCATTTCAAGGCATCTGAGCAAGAATAAAATCATGTTTCAGATATGGAATTCCTTGTTCCCAGAAGGCGTCTAATCCTCTGTGGCACAAATAATTTTTATTCAGTTTCTAGCACGCATTAAATTCTTTCAAAGCCTGCAAGATAGTCTTTGCAACTGAATTGCTATTGTGCTATTGCTAACATTTAGCAGAAGAATTACTTTGGGAGGTACTCAGATCCTGCCATATTAAAACTTTGATAGAAATTACCATGTATTCCTGTTCAAAGCTAGATTTTCACAAATTAAATGCTGCATGTTAGTAGTTTCCAGTTCTATTCAAGAGAGTAATAGGGAGCAAATATGTTCACACTTGCCTGTGGCAATCTAGAATTAACTAAGTCTGGAACCAAATGGACCCTAACTAAACCAGGAAACCTCAGACTCTCAAAACAGGAAGAATGGAGGTACCTGAAATGCCATGTCAGTCATCCTTATTATTATTAATTATTATATTTCTTGTATATTACATACATCTCTCAGACACTCAGCATCATTACTCGAATTGTGAGTCTATTAATTAATACTGCATATACATTATAGTCACAATGAGGAAATATCTGTAAAGAAACCGTGAAATTACCTGGGAATCAGTTGCCTAAAGCCAGAGGGACAGGAATTCCATTAACTCCCCAAATAAGAGAGCTCTGTGTCTCAGAAGTTGTTTCAATTACCCAAATGTTTTTATTTGGGCTCACAAACAAACAGAGCTCAGCAGAACCGTACTACAGGAAACATACTAATAAGGCAGAAGAATGGGGGGCCTACACACAACTTTGAAGACGCACCTTCACAGAATAGCAGCCTAATTACTCTTAATTAACAGGAAGAGGAACCACACTGTAGTCACACTTGCAGTAGACACCGTTTGTGCAGACAAGATGCTGCTGAGTTTATCCCTAGTTGTTACACTCAAAACCAACTTGGATAAAAGATTAGTTTGGACCTTTTGAGCTTTTCTAGATTTCAGCTTTTTTTTTTCTCCCACTGTACACGGATGTGTTTTTCTGTTTAAAATATCTGCACAGTCTTGTACCTCAAAGGTACAAGTTCACAACAGAAAAATCTAAATTTCTGTGATGCAGACAAATCTGTGGATGAATCTCCAGTTCCAGAAAACTTTGGGGATTGCTTTTTGCTGCATTGCAAAAGTTATTTCAGTTATTTCTATATGCAGCTCAGCAAATGCCAGGAGACAGAACTGAAATTTCCTCTCCCTTGCCAAGCAAGCATGGTACATACAGTACCCTTTAGGTAAAGGGGAAACAGTGACAAAACAGCTTATGACTGTGGAAATAAAATCCATATTGCTATATACTAATGCCTATACATTTGGAAAAGTGCTATGTCTTTGCAGGCTGGGATTTTTAGGAAAGATAGAAGCACCCTGGCATCATTTGCATGGTGTTCATTTTATGTTTTCATTCTCATTTAATAGTAAAAGCCCATTTGTAGCTTTGGATCCTCTCTTTAAAACACAGATGATTTGAACACAAGGATTTCTTGATTTACTTTCATGCTAGTCTTCAAGCTCTTGGAAATCATGTTTTCAGACTTCTCCCTGACTTGGTGAGAACTAGAAACTTCGTTTTTCTTTCTTGAATGAAAGTAGAAATTTTCATTTGATCACTTGAGTGTGGACACTAGGGATATCAGACAAAGAGCAATTATTGAGAGGCTAATGATGAGGTTACAAATGCTGGCAGCTCTGTGCATCCATTCAGAGTGCTGCAGGGGGTGCTGACAAGTTTGCCTGCTTATCCTTCAATCTCCCATTGAAAATGCTAATTCCCTGCCATCTATTAAAAAAACAATATATCTTTCAAACAGATGTCTAAAACATTCCTCATTGTAACTTTAGGACCTCATCTCTTGCATGTGAGCTGACTTCCCAGGTGCGATGATCACTGTCAGACGACTGGAGTGTTCTTTGACCTTAACTGCTCACACTGAGCCACCAGCTGCTTTTTCAATAAGAAGGAGGAAGGACCTCAGGGAGACAGCCCAGGAAAAGAATGGGTAGGAAAGGTGGCATGAAATGCACCCTGCATCACCACGCTGGCTGGCACCGTACAGTTCCCAAGTTCTGGAAGTATACAACAGAGATATTCCCACCTATCTGTCACTAGTAAACACACCACAGGAAAATGGATATGTGGCTTCAGCACAAAATGTAAGTGAGAAGAACACCTGCAGCATGAAGGTCCTAGGGATCTGAGGAAATGCTGGGACACGTGCTCCTGAAGAGGTGATCTTTTGTGCTACTCTTTTCAAATAAACATAAAGAAGGAATGAGTGCCGCTGTCAATTCCTGACCTGCCCTGTCTTAAATGCAGAAGTGATGGTAATTAATCATATAATCACTACTAATTACTACTAAGTAATACTTAGCACCTTTTCTTTTTTTTTTCCCTTTTAATTTCTAGGCAAGTGTGTGCATTCATGTGAGTGAAAAACTCACATACTATGTGAGTTTGACAGACTGCTTTAGAGACCTCTTTGCAGCTAAACTTTGGGCAAAATTTGGATTCTTATATCTGTCAGGTTCTTTTCCCCTTGAAAAAAAAAAAAAGGACAGAATATTGCTAGCAAAAGTGAGCTGACAGGCTACTGGAGGAGATGAGCACATAATGTGAAATGTCCTCCATGTCTTAGGAAGCCTTCGGCATCTATCCTTCACCTTCCTGTCCCTTTAAAGTGTTTGTAAAACAAATGCCATATTTTGTTCCAACTCCTGCAACTTCCTGTCCTCTGCTCTGGAATGTGAAGATGAGCTAGACAAAACACCAGGAAGACTCTCAGGGAAGGGGGGGACCTTTGGACCCACGCAATCTCCTCAAGGATAAAGTTTACAAACCACTTTTGTATTTGCAGTTGGCATGAGCAAGTTTCAATAATTGTAATAAAACACACACTGAAACTGTGTCTTCACAGAAATTTAAACTTTCAGCTCTCCATTCTGAAATCCATCCTCAGTGACAGATTGTTAAAAATAGTTGACCCTTGCTCATATTGCCTCAACTGACTCGAGTTAAGATAGGCAATGCTTTTGGCATTGGGTTTTGTTTAAATTTTTTTGTTTTAAATTTTTGTCAGGGACATGGAGATATGCAAGCAATGAATTGACAAAACATTCATGTGTTTGAATGGTTAAATATTTTGTTTTAAACTAAAAGAATTTTTAAAAGCAATGCACCTTTTGAACTGTTTTTAACTTGAAGTAGGAAGAAATTTTGAAATCTCTTTAAGAGATACATTCTTTGTTTAAAAAAAAAAAAAGACACCGTTTCAAAATAAATGGCTTATGGCTGGGGGAGTGTTAATGAGGTAGGACATTTCCAAAGAGTCTGGAGAGTGACAATAGCACACAGACTGTGGCCATGCCACAACTGCTGAACTGCCCCCAGCAGTGAACGCCTACTGAAGCAAAGCAAAGCCAGAAGAGAGAGAAAGGAAGAAAAGAAAAAAAAAAAAAAACCCAAAAAACTGTTGCAAGTTCATGCACCCCTATTACAAATTCATTTTAATTAAACAAAGAGATTATACAGACATTGCTGACAGGGATTATCAAAATAGAATGGCGCCACCTGCCCCTTGCAACCCAATTAATTAGTAGAGAATCTGAGGTGCCAATTATCACAAAGGAATAAGAAAGGATCAGTAAACACAGCTCATGGTGAACTTGAAAATTAACTCTTTCACTTCACAGCTGAAGCCCCACAGCTTCACGCACAGCCACAATGCTTTTGCCACAGCTCTCCAAAGCCCCACAATGAAAACACACAACAGTTTTCTGCAGATCCTTGTTTCTCATGGTCTTTTGAAAGACGACCACTTCTGCTCTTCCTGAAGTTAACAGTATAGTTTTTTCAAAATTATGTCAGGAAATTTAAAATAGCAGATAAAATCCTTTAAGTTTGAAAGCATTCCTCAGAGAAAAAGATGGACTCCTTACTGTGCTTGAGGTACGTCAAGAAAATGCAGATCATTTTCCATGCCGTACCAGAGAGTTTTTAAGACAGTGAGTCCCTCAGTAGAATTCCAGTTACTGACAGAAATCAGCTAAAAGTTCGAGTTTCCTAGGAAGTAGGTCTGGTTTATATGCACTTGCCCCCAATCTCTCCCTCCTAATACAAGAGGAAAAAAACCAAAACTATTCTCTTGCAAGCTCTTGAGTACGAGGCCTCCAGGAATAGAAGGCCTACTGAGAAAGAAAATAAGAAGGCTCAACAGCAGCCACTAACTGCAGATCTGTCTTCTCAGGGAATCCATAGTCTATCAGAGCATTCCAGATACTTCTGCATTTGGATATGCAGCGTGAACCATCACCAAAGGCACTGCAATGTCAGTAAGAGGACAAGTGCCTTAGCAGTTGCACAACAGGCTGCTGGTGGCCCTGGAAAGGGAAAAGTGACTGCTGTTTGCCCTTCCCTGGTAAAAATCCTGTATCGCTTCTACTAGAACTTCCTCCTCTTTCTGGAAGATTCAAAGTTGTACCTCCCCTCAATCTATGGGTTTGCAGCTGTACCTTAAGAAGGAATTAGTAAGTACTTTACACACGGGGTTTCTATATATTTTCCAATGGTTGAAAGACACTGAGTAATGAAATTTTCACTTCTACCTCACCGGAAGAGCGATCCACTGTGTTTTGGGGGAGACAGTGCTAGCACGTTTCATGCAGCTTGTAATCACAACTTAACCCCACTTCACCGCTTCCTGAAGTTCACAGTAAACAAAAGAACAATCAGTTTCCATAGAAGGCAACTGCTCTTTTTTTTTTTTTCATTTATTTCCCTGAAATACAATTTCTTTTAGAGAATGTTTACCTCTCCCCCATGCTTATGCTCATTTTATGGTTACACTGACAGCTACTAAAAGTATGATTACAGAATGATAAATTTGGCTTGAAGAGCTATAAATACTCAATGTAAAAAGGCTGGGCAAACCCTCAGCCCAGTGTAAATTCAGTGTTATTCTGTTGTCTTTGTTAGATTTGAATGCCACAGCTGGAATTAAACATCTCTGTCTAATTTGTGTTGTTTCTTCTTAATAGCATTTAAAGTAGAAAAAAAAAAGTATTGTATATGACAAAGTATGCCATTAAGAAGCAGCTAGGAGAAAACAGTATTGATTAAAATGGGGGAAAAAATAATTTCAAAAGTTTGCTTTCACTGTCAACATTGTTCAATACTCCTGTAAATAAAAATGAAAACAGGGATGTTATAAGATTGGACAGAATAGCCTTCTGCCAGGCAGAGCAACTGGATTTAAATTAATCGCACAACTGATGTTGCATGATACATAATTACATTTCCACGTCTATCTAGAGAACTGCAAAACAAATTCCAAATACTTCAACAACAGCAATCTGTGAAATATATCAGGTTTTAAAAGCATTTGCGTGCCATTCCAAACTCCTCTTCCTTTGTAAGTGCCTGATGGGTCTTTATTCAATGACTTTATTGTTTTGGGATCTGAAAGTGAGGGTTTCAGCTCCACAATGCACAATTTGTCACCCTTTGGATAAAGGAGTAGTGGACCAAAGGAGCGGGACATACTTGCATTTAACACGGCATGCTCTGAAGAGCAGAGCACAAGCTGGCAGGACTTGAAAGCCCTGAAATACCAACCAGTTGCACCAGTTAACTTGGTGAGACCTCTGCATACCTGTGGGGTGTGAAAAGGCCACTGGTGCTCATCATTCTGCATCAGGATTGAGTTCATCTTATCAAATGGGCCTTTGAGCGTATTGTGAAGTAATTTACCAACTGAAAAAATCATAACGATTTTCCACTTCATTTACTTCAACAGTAGCTATGTAATGTCAATAGTTTTAAACATTTAATTAGACACACCACGTGTTTTATGCTCTACTAATTATATAAAATTGTGCTCAATAATTTTCTTCCCATTGAAACAAACCTTAAGCAGCTGTTAAAACACTAATTGGGCGAATGCTTCCACGCCGCGCATTTGACTGGATGCCAACCGCGTTCCCCCCCGACGGTGAGCAGGGTTTTTCCAATGTCCATGATGGAACCATAAACGCATGTCAATCTCTGCCCTACCACCGCGCCAAGAGCGAACTCCAAACATTTACTTTGGCCCTCACCTTTGAAAACTATCATAATATATAAAATGCAAAAGTTCAGAAAGATGTTTAATTATACTGGGCTCTTAATTTTCTCCGCTTCCATTTTTACCTCCAAAGGTACAGCTAAATTTGACACAGAGCTTGTCATTTACAATCTCCCATGAAATCAGCACTTTTTATTACATCAGAGCTGCTTCACAACTGTTATCTCACAGTATGGTCAAATGGAAAAGTGCACTGAAACGTGTTGTTGAGCCTGGTACAGATGAGGCCCTTAGTACTGGGATATTTTATTTCTATAATGTTTAAAACAAGTACGTGAACCATAGCTATCCATGCATATGGTGGCAAGGGATGGAAAACCTTTTTTTTTTTTTCCAGTTTTACATTAAAAGATAATTCAGAGAGATTTTATTTGTTTTAGATATCCTTACAAAAGGGCACATAACTCTTACTGCCAACAAGTTTTTGGTGATCCCAATGGCAGTCTCAATTGAGTCAGTACCTCTGAATCTCTCAATTGGCTTCCTATGGAGTTTTAACCCTGGATGTAACTCCATTAAAATCAGGTTCTCTTAATTAGTGACTAAGTCTATACAGCTGCAGGACTAATCCAGGTGCTCCTATGAGGATGGAGGCCTATCAGAGGGCACCAAACTGCTAGTAACAGGAATTGTCAGATAGAATTTCTACCTCAGCAGTCCCCCAAACCTGCCTACACCTCTCTGAACTGGGATTTTGGTCCTGACCTCATCCTGACAGTTCCAGACTCCACTTCAGGATTTGTGGGTGGCGTTCCTAGAAGAAACTGCCTACAATGGCCATCTTCAGAGACGCAAGTTTACACTTTTCTCTTTTTCATCTGTGGATATTGTTTACCTAGACTTCAGTAAGGCCTGTGATACAGTCTTCCACAGTACCCTCCTGGAGCAACTGGCTGCCCATGGCTTGGATGGGAGTACTCTCTGCTGTGTTAAAAACTGGCTGGTTGTGGAGATGCAGTGGTCGGTCTCTTCTCCCAAGTCACAGGTGATAGGACAAGAGGAAATGGCCTCAAA
>JAOXJM010000033.1:29125906-29137567 GCA_026413425.1 Tringa solitaria
TGCAGGATAAAACATCTCTTTCCACAGGCTAACTCTAGCAGGCTGATCTAGGAAAATGTCACCTGAACAAGCTGATTAGTGGCCCAGCACCATTTCTGCAGGACAAACAGTTAATGGTAGAACTTTTTTGTGCTGTTACAGATGAAAATGTAAGTCCTTTTCTCATAAATAAGTGAGGCAGTGTCACACCTGTGGAAGGGAGGAATTAATCTACATTGCATTTGTAATAAATGAAATGAGCATGGACACTTGCCATGGATTTGGAAACTTAAATTAGTACACGATAACCACTGTGTTTTCTTCTTTGTGTGGACTTGTTCAATGTACTGTAGGAATGTTACACAGGGATGCTGTGGCAGTCTGTAATTTTCACATCAAGAGTTTAAAAACAAACAAACCAGTATAAGATATGGCTTCTACATTCACTACTACAGAAAAGTTACATATCCCCAGTAAAACACATCAGCCAAGCTAGCACATGGATTTTCTCATTTTTGTATGCATCCAGAGAACAATGGTGGAAATTACACTAGTATGGAACAATTATACTGTAGACACAGTGCTCTCTTCTGTGGCCAGCCCCTACAGAAGCTTATGGACTGTAACCCACAGCAAGATCCTTGCACATCTTTCCAATGCTCTCATCACACACCATCTGAAGATGTGTTTTAGATGGGATTAGATGACTTCCTAAGGTCCCTTCCAACCTGAGCACTTCTATGATGCCTGCAGAACATTAATAATTGCATCAGGTAGCCATAACCTTGGTATCTTTCATATGCAACTCATTTCCTAATTCTTCCTTTTTACTACACAAGACTTCTGCATCCACCCACCTCTGCCTGAATAACTCAACAATTTCCTTTTTATGCACAACGTGCAGCAGAATACAGGGGCCACGTGGTCATTTTCCCTTTCTAGCTTCCTCCTGTCTTCCATATTTACTTCACAGAAACTTTGTTTATTGACCACATTCATGCTCTTAGAAATGTGTTCATTTCAATTTTATGGAGGTTTAGGGCCAATGACCCAAATCCTATAAATCATTAAAAATATTTTTTCTCATTGAATTCTGTGTTGCTTTTTTCTCAGTAGCAGAGAGAGCATCTTACTATAAACAGTTACATTTTTGCCCACACTAAAAATTCTGTATTAAAAATATACTAAATGAGGGACAGATGTTTGAAACAGTGGACCTACAATGAAGTATTAAATATTGCTGGCACAGTGAGTCCTTTGGTACAGTTTAGTCTGTTTTCGCAATAGGCATGTTTTCACAGCTGTAAAAGCACCAGAAATTACTGTCTTTGCTCCAATATTAATAGAGAAATCAATGAAAAAATACAGCAGACTGCTGAACAGATTAGACTATTGTTCATACATTCTATTATTAAAATAATTTGGGTTTATAAATTAATATTAAACTCAATTGTTTTAAAGTTGTTTGAGAGGAATAGTGTCACTTTGAAGAGTACATGGATTATCTATGTAAAACCAAACAATTTCACTTTTGTCAAAACAAAATTGCAAGCCTCATTAAGAAATCAAACCTGCTATTTAATTTTATGCTCAGTGAGAAAGTCTGACCCACAGCAGCATGGAGAAGATGGACAATCTTGTGTGATATCACTCCAAACTTGTGCTGAGTATGCAGTGCTAGGATTAAAGCCCTTTTCCACAGGTAGAAGTAGATGATGTCTTAGAGCTACAGGAGCAAGAACTGAGACAGGGCATGGAAGAGCAGATTCTATAGTGCAATAGATTTTGACATTAACACAGGTAAAACATAAATATGAAAGGCAAAGAGGTAACATATACAACAGAATGACAATACTAATAACTGTAGACTTAGATCTAGTAATTGCAGGGAGGAACTCAGCAGGTATATAACCACGACAGGACCTGGTCACCACTGTACATTAATCTGCTGCTCCCACAGGAGGAAGGGAAAAGCACACACCACGAGCACTTCATTTTGGATCTCCTGCTACATTAAAGGTTTGATGTATATCCCAGTCTGGTCGCTCAGAGCTCCAAAATTGATCATTACAATTTCAAGCCACTGGCCAAATTTTGTTTCAGCCTGTGCTACATTTACTTGAGCACTAAGCAAGCTGTGACCATTGTAATCCTGATGAAGTGATGCCTACTTAAGTTTGCAACCTGCTTGGAATAATGATAGCTATAAAATGTCAGCAGCTCAATTTGTTTTAATGGGTCCTACTTCAAATATCAATTAGGAGCATTAATTCTTCTGCCATGAAACTCTTTTACTATTCAAAGAAATAAGGAGAAGAAATGTTATAAAAATCTGCATCTCTTGCTACATAAAGTGTGGAGGACCAGCTTGGGCCTTTGAGGGAATTTGAAAAAATTAATCAATTGGACATGTAAGCATCTAATAATCTTTGTTCAAGTCCCTGGTGCAGAAGGGATGGGCTTCTGAGGAGAGATAAAGCTCAAAGACCAGAAACACTGTTTTTAAAGCCTGAAAAAAAAACCTAGAAGAAAGGGCAGAATATGGACAAGGACTTGGCCTGCTGGGCAATTCTGACCAATGGGTGGACACCAGCAAATACAGTAATAGAAACAGAACACCATACAGCTTACAGCCTAGCAGCACAGCTCCTACTCAGTAAACAAATTCCTTGGATTGAAGACATTTTTTTGGAAAGAGTTTGTATGGCACAAATATTTCTACTCTCTCCTTGAAGCCCAAAAAATCCAAAAACCATAAAACCACACACATACACAAAAAGCACACTGAGGATGTTGACGGCCCAAGTGAAACATGATCCTCATCCTCTAGAAAGTCCCTTGTTAACCCTCTTGAGTAGGTCTTTGTTGAGCAGGTCCTACCCAACTGTGAACCCAGACACTGAAGCTCAAATCTTGTGGTGTAACTACGTAATTCTTGCCTTGAAGGTATGCCCACTGCAGTGCTGGGAGTCACTCAGCACAGAGAGGACTGCTTGCAGTGCCAACATCAGTGTTTGCAGGTACCAGTGCTCACAGCCAGACCCACATCCATGCAAGCATTGCTGCCATGGTGGGAGTGTCCCACACAGAGTCCCACCAACTTCACTAGACTCCCCCCAGGCATGGGGTCCCAGGTGTGCATGCCTGGGGATGCAGAGGCACAAAACAGCAATGCTGCCACAGTGGCCAGCACAGCCCAGCACATAAGGAAACAAAGACTTCTCTCACCCTTCTGTTAGAGAAAAAAAATCCCAGGGGCTATAAAACATAGGGAGGAAGGGGAAAGGGGGGAGTAAAAACAATCTCTGAATAGAAAAACAGGATAAATTCATTGAATAAATTATTTACTGGAATTATTCACTTAGCCTCAATTACAATCTATCCATTCTATCCACCATCTACATTAAATTATAATAAATTCTTCTATTATAACTTGGCTTCGTGCCTGCTGATTTACAATAGCTTATTTATTCAGAAAACAAAAGTCTGATGCTGTGCAGCCTTCCACAGGATTTAGATGTGCACACCTGGACATCCCCAAAAGACAGTTTCTTTTTGAGAAGCTCATTCCTTTGCTAAATTAGAGAGGAGAGTGAGCATATTATATTTAAATTGCTACCAGATATTTCGAACAACATTAAAAAGGCCCAAGATATCAGAATAATCTTAAAACAAAAATATCCTGCTGCTTTCCTGAAGAGTTTGGCATACGTCCTGTACTGAATACCCAAATGCAGTTCTGAGAATATATACACTCTCTCTATCCTTCAGCCATCAGGTCTCTTTACCAAGCAGATGTTTTAGGACTCTTCTGAATGAAAAATATCTTGTTCTACTTTACCAGATTATCTTTGACATTCACAAAGGGCCGTACTTGAAAATCAATTACACTAGGACACAGAAAAAGGAAAAAAAACCATGAAGGTTAGGTTGCTTTTTATGTAATATACATACATAAGGTTTGGTTTCTGCAGCAACACAGAATAATTATTTGTTAGGAATCCCAATTTGCACTGGAATAAAATGAGCACAGGTTCAAGCTAAAAGGTCTAGTTGTGTTGAGAGAACAGCAGGGGAAGTGTGCAATTAAGCTGAGGGTCTGCAAATGTAAGAACGCTGCTCATCTTCCTCCCTTCATTCCCATACTCCTGCAGCCACTATGCCTATAAACTGAACCGATCAGCCTGACATTGTATTTTTAATTCTATATACACTGTAATTTTTATGGCTGCCTTGACTTCTGCACATTATGTATCATATTATGGAGGAAAAGCAGAAATAAATAAGAAAAAAGGTGAGCAAAATTGACTTTTATACATTTTAACTGTACTTTATGAACCACCATTACAAAGCAAGAGATAACCAAGGCCTTATGTGTCTGTTATACCAGGGACAGCAGCAGGATGTGGGCTACCTTCTACCCATATGGGCAATTTTGATGGCACAAGTTAAACCAGCTGCAGGGCAGTGGGGGTGGTTGTGCTCTGAAAGGGATAGATTTGTTCTGTCCCTGGTAAAAGATCAAGGACAATGTAGAAAATACCAATGCAGAAAAAGTCCATCACATATACATGTTTCAAAAACCCCAGAGCACCTTGGACACAGCTGCTTCAGATCCTTATGACACAAAAATCCCTGTTTTCAAATCTGCATCTCAGAAAAAACACTAGACATCACACCAATAAGAGGAAAACAATGTGTACTTTCTCCCTGACTCCTTATAGGAATAGCACAGGGTTTTGTTTCACTAATATCAACATGTTCTTCTATGCTATAATTGCTTTTGTAATCCTGAAAACACACTAGCACTACTTCCATGTAGTTTCATTGCTGATGTCTACTGCTATTACAGGGTAAGCATATACTTCAAAACTGTAATTCACTTAGCTAGTTACCAGAGCCAGTATTATATGAATAAGCTTGATATATCTCTGTACCTAACCTATCAGAAAACAATTTATGGAATCTAATAAATTAAAAATGAATTGTCTCCAGCAACCATATATTTCACAATAAATGTATGTTCTTTGATCACAACTGACTGTGCTATGATCTAATTAATTTTTATACAGAACTTTGCTATTGCCCCTTAAATAGATTTTATACACAAGACTAATCAGCTAGCATTTTCAGGTGTGCCTTTGTCTTTTCACCCTCCAACCAAGTTAAAAATTCACAGAATTCACGTATTTATGGCATAGCTTTCTGTATCTATGCCATTTCAGTTTATGGAAGCAAAGACCCATATTTCTCCTTTGCTTTCTTGACCCCAAAAGGCATATAATAGAGATAAATACATCCAGATAGCTTAAGGATTTGCCTCTAGACTAGGCCATGGAAATGAATCACTCTCTAGCTCTCAGTTACTTTTTCATAGAAAAGTATTGGAATTATTCAGTCACCGTGAACCCATCCACGATTGTGAGACAGCAATACAGCCACTTGATGTTGCTGTTTGAAATGGCAGGGTAGTTGGCATGGAGTGGCATTTTGGCCCTATTTCTGCTGGGGTGCTGTAACTTCCCATACGTAAGTATATCTTCCTGTTATCAGTGACCAAGAACCTGGAAAAAACATCTCTGAGTGCAATATAAAATCTCTAATTCAGACTGGATGGTCTATACACAGGTTATTTTATGCATCTAGTGCATAGATTCTGGCATTGGATTTAGCAGAAGAAAATAATGGTAAGGGTGGGGTAGAAGGCATTAGTCTGGGGAGAAAACTAAAAGAGGAATGAGGAGGTTGGCCACTGACACTATTTGCCTCCTGTTTTGCTGCAGAAACAATATGTTCACTTGCGGGACTAATATATAATTAAAAATTATAATTGATTAGAAAGAAAAATAAATGTACTGTCAAATCTCCCTGTCTTTACACAATCACATAGAAAGGTCTAAGGCTCTTTGCATGTTTTTGAATAACACCAGCACTGTCCTTGCTTTCAAGTAATAAACTATTCCTGTCTACCTACCATTAATCTCTGAAGTGCAGTACAATGCAAACACTTCAGCTATGAAAGATGCACATATATGTATGTTTTGAAAAGAGGAAAAAAAAATGCCTGAGGAAATGAAAAAAGCATCCCATAAATTCCAATGAATTCCCAGTGAGAAAGAGAACAGCAAATTTAGCCTCAGCATCAGGCATCGCTGCACAACACAAAATTCTTGTTGCATACCATGTGGGCTAGAGACTCCAGTATAACTGGCAGAATACCTATTTAAAAAAAGGTCATAAAAGTGTCTCTTTAGAGTAGCTTGAGCATATAAGGATCCTGCCTTGGGATACAGCTGTAGGTCAGCTGACCCTTGACGACCTCTTAGAGCATTTTTCTATGACTCTGTAAATATCAGGGTTATGGGGATTTTAAAAACTGGTATTTTAAAAACATTCTTTGCTCTGTGGAGGAACTCTGACAAGAGGCATACTTACACTTTGAAACTGTCTTCTTATGGACTGATGTTGCACTGAGCAAATAGGAATATGTAGACATTAAATTAACTTTTTTGGATTATGGGGTGGGTTTTTCTTTGCAAGTACAGACTATACAAGACCTTTTATTTTAAATGCTCAAAAATTGAAATAAATTCTGCAATACAGACAGGAAGTCAGTGCAATGGGAACCAAATGGGAGTAATGGGACCCAGGTGGTTGGAATGGGGACAAAAACCCACATAGATGGCCATGTACAGCACAAATTGGAGCCTGGAGATGATTATAACTGGAACCTTCCAAAAGAAAGAATGGCTGTACACTTAACTGTATCAATGCAAACATCTTGGTATCTTACCACTGAGGAAGGGTGGGAAGGGGGGAGTGTATAATTTATTTAGCTAATACAACCTGATGTGTTCATGCTGAAACTATACCATATTAAGGAATATATTGGAATAGGGCACCATATGCATTTAATTTTAACTCTTGATTAGTATGAGACCAGAGAATAACAGAAATGGTACTTTCCCCAAGTCGAGATGGACTCTAAATTTGAGTAAGGAACAGCCAGCCATACTGCTTCAAAAGTCACAGGACAATATTGCCAATTTAGTATAATTAACAATAATAAGCAGATTCAGAGGAAGACTATTATTCAGTACATAAGCTGGTAGGGCAAATACACTTAAGCTTTAGTAATACAATGTAGTTTGGGTCACTGAAATGCCTTCATTTACTTATCTACCTCTCCACTTATTCCACTAACATCCCTGTACAAAAAAGGTCACATACAAAACACAAATAACTGATGAACAAAGCTCTCCTGGATGAAATATAAATATCTTTAAGAGAGAGAATATCTACAATATTTTAACAACTAGCTTCATAGAAAAAGGCAAAAATGATTTCTGGCATTGGATATATAAAGTTAATACCCTGAAAGCACACAGGGAGACTTTGTAAGCCCTGACTAGTCCCACTGACAGGTAATTAAGAGCCCATGCACAGGAGCTAGCAGATTTGCATCTGATAAAGATGCCCAGAAAAATATGCGACACAAGGACAATGCACAGGCTTTAGTACTCCTCCACTGCTGCAGAAAGATTGCAAAAGAACACACCATTTTTCTTGTTACATTTAATAAAGAAGTAGAGATTGCTCAGCCCCTGTGGGATTCTGTGATAGCTGAATTCTGCTTTTTAGTGGTTTTGGGTTGGTTTTTGTTGAGTTTTTTTTAGGAGGAGGGAGTAATTTTTTTGGCAGGGGAGGGAAGACATTGAGGGTCCAATCAGAATCTTTAGAAACATTTTATAGGTATATGTCCATGTTGTACACTGATGAAATACCATTTTGGAATCAGCAGACTAGAGTAATTACCCTACCAAAGAACACTGAACCAAAAATGTAACTTATAAAGTCACAAGTAATGTGGAATTTTTGATTTATTCAAATCTATACGGTTAAAAGAAAGGGATATTATTTTCTCCTACTTAGATCACATCAACCCAAGCACAAAAAGATTCAAAATGCATATTATTAGGATTGTATAGTTTTGTATAATTTTGGAGGTTACTGTTTTCCATTGTAGGGTCACGTACATTCATCTGGGTATATTTCATTGTTTGTTTGTTGGGTTTTGTGGTTTGTTTTGGTTTTTTGTTTGTTTTGGTTTGGGTTTTTGTTTGTTTTGGTTTTTTTTTAATATGAACCGAAGCCTTTGTGGCATATAGAGTAAAAATAAATAAAAATCTGGAAAAAAAAACTGCAATGAAGCAATCAGAAACTGGTAAAAACATACAGAATGTAAATAAGCAAAGAACCAAGCAGTCTGGATGTTAAAAGAAATGGAAATGAAAGTCACTGGTTCACTATGGTAACAGAATAAGACCAAGATCCAGAGCAAACACAATCAAGTTGACCTATAATCTAAAAGCAGACAATGTAAAGGATTGGTTTTTTTCTTCATTTCCTTTCTTCTTTTTCTTTTTCTAATTAGGAAGTTAAAAATATGAAATGTTAAATTTCTGAAAAACAGAAATATAGATAAGATTAAGAGAATTCATAATATACAAAATACAACAACATTGTGCATAAATAATATCCATATAAGTTTGGTGCCAGTAAACCAGTTGATACATTTTCTGATGGTAAACAGTCTGAAAGACCTGGCTGGCCTTTACTGGAGTAAGAGAATAGATCTAAGCAAATCCCACATGAAAAAAATTAGAAACATCTGCTAAGGACATAAATGGTTTGTTGGCTGATGTCAGCCACAGGAAAGCTTCCAGTATATCAGCTCTGGGCTTGCCAGCAGGTGCTGCTGCAATTATTCAGAACAATTAGAGGTGATATTTCCAAAAGCACAGAGACAACAGGCCAATAAATAAGGCAAGCATGATACTGTCAACAACTGAAAGAAAGTATTTTAAAGCCAGCCACCAGGGTCTCAAATTTTACCGGTTGTACTCATGTGAAATAATATCCTCCTCCGTGACTGATTCCACTGAAATACCTGAAACCACCTGATTTCTAAGATACCTCCTTTACTATGAAGTAGAATCTCACCTTGACAAAGAGAGATATAACCTAGAGAAAATATGCCAGATAGTATTTTCAGATTGCATGTATTTGAATGTATTTATTTACTGTTAATAAACATGAACTTTCACTAATGCTGAAATTCATTATTAGATTTATTGACTTTATTCATTTTGTTACACTTTTTCCTCTCTCTTTTCCTTTGCAGAAGATTTTCAGTATTTATATTCTTTCACTATGGCTATGCTCCAGTTTACAAGAAGGTGTAAAACTCGGCTCTAATGTTTAGTTGTCAGGTTTCTCAATATACTTTGAGTATGACTATATGTACAATGTTCTCCAGCTGGGCATACAGGCTACTGTAATTTTGTAGATCAACATCAACCACAGCATAAATTTACCTAATCCTAAAATCTCCCCTTTCTTCCCATTAATGAACTGTACCATGCACACCAAACAAAATCAAGAGTTTTTAGGGAACGTTCTCAAAATTATGTCATTCTCATGATATGCTCTCTGATTTAAATTGAATTCTTACTTCATTCATTATTTCAAAAGAAATCAGAGCTTGTTTTGAATTTTTTTAAAACAATCATCTTTCCAGCTACCTTGAACTCTACATAAGAAAAAGCCTATTAAAACTCCCTAACTGGACATTATATGACTTGCAACATTTTGAACCATTAAATTACTGCACATGGAAAACAACCAAGTGTAGTGGCTTCTTCACACTGCTGCATCACAACCCTGCATCCCTTGATTTGCTGTCAGAGTCTTACTGGTGACTTCAGCAGACTCTACGTCAAAAGCAAAACCCCCTGTCAATTGCAGCATGCCCTGCATTTCGTGGAAAACCTGAACTGAAAAGAGATAGCAAACTTTACTTGTTTGAGTTAGAGAACTAGGCTGATGCCCCAAGGCATCACATGCCTTCTTATTTCAACGTTATATTATAGAGATGTCATCTGGATGCGTGGCCTCAGGACCCAGAGTCAGTCCCTGCTCCCCAGTACGCTTTACAAAGTGTAAAGTGACTGACTCAGTACAGGTGAAGTAACCACACTGCAGTTCATTTTTCCTTTTTTATAATTAATTTCCAATCATTCATATGCTTAGACCTGAAAGTTAATTACATGCTCAAGTCACTTATTCTGAGATTAAATGGCACCAATACCTTGTGTGCCCAGGGTAAGTTACTTTATACACTCAGCTTTCATCTTAAAAACATGCACATTGCCATTTCCCTACAGGAAAGAAACATTAACAGAGACTTTCAAAATCTTCTCAGGATGCAAATTGCTATTTAAGTGATAGATATTATTTTATTCTAAAGTGCTCTGAGGGTGGAAAAAGTTAAGATGCTGCTAACTGACAGAAATATTCAAAAATCTCCATGAGAGAAATAAGACCTGATAGTACAAGCGTAGCATGAAAAGTGGTTTGGCAGAAGTGACACAATGAAATTCAGTATTTCTTTTACAACTACTCCAAAGTACATTTTCTTAATTTACAAGATTAAAACAAACAAACAAAAAAAAAAGAAAACAAGTTGTTCTTCTAATAGCCCACTTTACAAACCACACCTGGAGCCTGACCTGAATACACTCTGCATCCTCTCTGGCTCAGGTTAGAAAGCAATTAACAATTTTGTTCACGAACAACAAACCAGAATAGAATCCAGCTCTTTTTCTCATACAACTATAGAGCCAATAAGAGTAAAAAGCCATCAGCATTTATTTTTGAACTAAAGAAAGCAGATATATCTTGGAAGTAAGACAGATTTTGTATCTCTGGAGAAGGGCGACAGCATTTGTACAGGGTAATTTTCTGACCATATATGCACTTCACAAACAATTCCCCTATCCCACAAGATTTTAGCTGGACTTGTTCAAAACTGGGAAAGTGACTGCATTTCAGATAGCATCCCTGTCCAGCCACATCCACTGGGTATGTGATTTCCTTTCCTCAAACTGTTGAAAGTGGCTGCAGAAAAACTCCTTGCCTAGTGACGGCTGCACAGCCGTGCTTGGTGGCTTAGGAAACAGTTAGTACCTAACCACACAACACCTGCTCAATTGCTGTGAAATAAGAAACACCTTTATTCTAACCAGGTATGAAATAAAGCAAAAATCTTGTACCGTACATGTGTATCTTCATATTTTTGGGAAGTAAAGCAGGATGGTTTGAGAGAGAGCGAGAGCCAGCTAGCCAGCGCTGCTGCCACCACTCCCATGTGTCGTGGTTTGGGCTGGACACTACGGCATTGCTTTCGGAGGGGCAGGCTGTGAAGCCAAAGTAGCGTGGCTGGGGGGCCAGGGACATGCAAGAAGAACTCTGAAAGCCCCTCTGAACACAGAAGGCAGGGGCACAAGGTTTGAACCTCACTTAAATACTGGTTGAGACAAGGCAACCCTGAGCAAATGCAAGGGTAATCCTTTCAAATTCATTCCATTATTGTGCTGAGAAAACATGGGACAAACCTACTTTCAAACTCACGGTGGCCCTGTGTGCTAAGTGTCTGGGAGACACACAGTGTGAAGAAGGAATAGAGATGAACATCAGTTGGTACCTACCTGGCCCTGCTTTTGCTAGCACAAGATAGCTAAAGACCGCATGTCTACTAAAGCAACCAGAACTACAAAGCTACGAAGGCATCACAGAATCACCTAGGTTGGAAGGGACCTTTTAAGATCATCTAGTCCAACC
>JAOXJM010000033.1:29144843-29161364 GCA_026413425.1 Tringa solitaria
CAGATCAGGCCCAGAGGGGCAATTATGAGGCCCATCTGAAAAAAAAATTTAAAAAAAATACGGCTTTTTGCAAGCAGGTGGAAAAACGGGGGAGGGAAAAGGAGGAAGCACTTCAACTTCAGCACCCTTATATTGCACATCTAGCTACCATCTAGCTATGATTATAGAACTTTATTCCCAAATAACGTGGATGTCAAAAAATCCTGCAAAAACATTTTCTATGAAACGAGGTCTCCACATTGAAGAAGGCACCTGTTTGTCATAGAATTCACGCAAGAGCATTAAGACTACTTGGGTATTCAGAATGTGATGAAAAATACACATTAACACTGCCTCTCAAAATTTCTATCAGTAGTCAGGTATTTGATGCCCAAATTAGTATTTCATAATTCTGCACAGCATGACAGTAAGCATGAGACATCACGGGGGGCAGTAATCCACAATCCTGCCCTGCAATAAATATGAGTTTCAAAGTTTAAAAATCCTTCCCAAAAGCAAAATCACCATCTCTATGAAACCCCTGAGAAACCGGGCTGTTAAAGAGATGGGTGTCTTGAATTAGAAAACAGGGAAATTTAAAAGAAGATGGCAAGACCGGCACAAACAATCCTGTATTTGATGCACACCCTCTGCGTTCACTGTGGGACAAGCACCCCAAATGCAGATAAATGTCCTGCCTTTAATCAAAACCTCAGATGGCATAACTGGGAGTTTTTACCCAAGTAAAACATAAACCACATTATAACTGCATTAACCACTAAGAGTTACAGGAGGTTTTTTTCAATCTCAGAATCAATTTTTTTTAAAGGTAGCTTACAACCATGAAATTCTCCTTGCCCTCCATACTTTCCCCAGGATATCAATACATAAATCTAAGCCTCTTTCAAGACTTACAGGTCCATCAAGGTTGTGTCATTAAACCTAGACAGCTTCTGCAACCTCTGGCACAGTCTGGCATAATCCAGTGGTTTGCATCCCTATATACCTCTGAGGTTACCACTGAGGCCATGGCCAGTGCTCACCAACCCATTTGCAGTTTTAATTGGAATAGGAGTTTCATCTCCTGCATCTATTGAAAGATATGTTACTCTTACTGCTTTACTTTCACTACTTAGATCAGTAACAGCTTTTAGAAGTGCTCCTAGTACCTTTCTCAAAGAGTTAAGGCTCTCCTTTCATACAATTTCTTTATTTTTACTTTGCAGCCTGAAAAACTAAGTTTATTGTCAGTAATACGCCAGTAGTGAAGTGGACTTTGTTTAAATGGACACTGTTTATAAAACTTGGTTTAGAAACTCTTCATTGATGCCACAAAAACCTTTTGGCTTTAAATGAAAATACATTTTGATGACATGGATAATCGCTAAGCCTTGGTGAACTGCCAGATGCAAAGTCTTCCAACAAATTTGCGTATTACAAGTTTCTCAGTCATAAAACTCCTGCACATAGCTCTCATCCTCAATGATGTACACGACAGTTTCATAATATCATTCTATCAAACTTTTAAGCTGCCACAAATAAATCCCTGAACAACCCGAAACCAGAGTGATTTAATAAAACTGAGCAAGCAGTTGAAGTATTTATCATAGCTTTGTGCTTAGCATAATGTCAAAACATATGTCCCAGTGTTAGAAACTATAATTTACATTAAATATCTCACAGCTAGAGTGTGCATAATGTAAAAGTGGACACTAATTTGGATCACCCTGATATCATGTAGAGTTTCTGAAAGCCTTCAAGAAAATTTTCAGTAACAGGAGAGCTTTGGAGGAAATGTCAACTATGCATTTCTAGGTACTTTCCTCCTCCGACCACTGAAATTGATGGGACAAACCACGGCATGCAAAATTAAAGACGTGCAAGGTTTAGCTGAATCCCAGTCTGCAGTTTGTGAAAGGAGAATGATGGCTCAAGAAAAATGTGAATGTATTACTGCTGCTTTTTTGCTTGCATTTTACATACCCAGCAAGTCAGCAAATTAATAAGAAGACAGTTGTTACTACATCACTTAAGCTCAAAGTTTTAAAATGCAATCTGGTTAGCCCTAAATCTAGATTCTACAACTAATGTTAATCAAAGATCATAGGCTTACTTGAAATACACTAAGAGTATCAAATTTTAAAAAGGTGTAGTAGTTACATAATACCCATGAGACACAGAACTGTACATGAACAGTATGGACCAGTACAATTCCAAAATCCCCTTTTAGCAAGATCAATAATACCAAAGCTTTGTAATCACCTAGTCTGACTTCAAAAAAGGAAAAACCCGCTGAATGAAGTGACCTGAAAAAAGAGAATCAGTAGTGTGAAAGATTCAAGTTATTTGGGAAGGAAAAAAGGAATGCATCCATCAGCAAGAAAAGTATTATATGGAGAAACTATTTCCAGTAACACTATAAAACTGAAAGATTGTAGCTGACACTAAAATCTGAGTTGTGCCTAGAAGTCTGGATTTTTGCAACTGTAAACCAGTTTAAATAATGAAAAACATTCCAAATATTCTGTGTATTTTTAAAAGCATCTCATTCTGTTTTCTTTTATTACATCAGTTATGACACTGATAATCATGCCAAAAGTTCTGAAACCGCAAAATAGCTTTAAAGGTCTGCAAAATTATTTTTAAATCTTTTGAAAACTACCTTAACATATTCTGCCTCTATAAACAAACACCTTACATAATGTCTCATTACGATATGAAAATCTCCATGTGTATTTTCATGGTACATCGTGTTATTATACCCTATAATGAATGAGTGAATTTTATCCTCACTTAAATGAAGACTTCTTCCTTGGTTATTCCTGCCCAAGTTCTACCAACAGTAGACTTATTCTCTACCTCAGTATATTTCTACTTCTTGACACCAAAACTCTAATTTTTTTTCCTTCAAAACTCTGAACTTCCCACAAAATTATAAACCTAAGGCATCCTATAAACCCATCACAGAATTGAGTTTTATCTGTATAGGCAGTAGTTGCCCTTCCTACTTTAAAGAAGGAAGTTAACTGAAGATGTATATATTGAAATTAGTTATTGTGTGTCAGACACTATAAAAGACGGCTTGTGTTCCCTATAACTGGAAAGGTGAGACAGAAATCCTCTAGAATTTTTTCTGCTGCTTTCTCTGATTAATAAATGCTTTAGAAACTCTGAGTGAGTTTGCTCATCTCTGACCAGATGACCGAAGCAGTAAGATCAAATGCTATGGCATTCTGTAGTGTAACCTTTCAAGCAGCCAAGAAAAATAAGAAAATAAGGACATCGTAGGGTTTTCATAATATAGCAAAACCTTAGACAAACCTATATTAACCACACATGGATAGTAACATCTGTCATCCAGACTGGTGCATTTTCAAATACAATATGTGGGAAATTGTGGTCATTCTGAGTTTGAGTTCTCAGTCTCCATGATAGCCTACTCCTGTGTACACTGCACAGTGGGAAAGTCTATCAGCTGTGCAGACACTAATGAACATGGCTTTGATTTGCTTCTAAGAAATCCAGAGAATTTAAAGACATTGCTAGAGGCATTCAGTTCTTCCACAGGTTTTGTGACTCAGTGCAAAGAGTCATTCAATGCTACACAGTGTATACCATCTACTGAATTATGTTTATTGTCCTCAATTGTGGAACTGTAAGTTTGAGCGTGAAAGTTAATTTCAAATAATGTTTCTTCCACCAGGATGTTTCTAACCACTTATTTACAAAAAATAAGATATCCCATGAAAGTTTTTTCCCTGATGTACCGACTTATCAATATCAAGAAAACATATATACAGTGTTTGTCCATGTCCATCATAGCCAACTGTCTTTCATATGGTGCATTCTTATTAAGATGTTCAAGTATCTAACACAGAAATTTTAGCAAGAACTTAAATAATTAATGGAAAACATTTACATATAGAAATAATGAAAGTAAATTATGCCACTACCAATTTTTAAATGCAAGGTCTTTGACTCAATAAGCCAGAGGAAGTTGGTTGGCCTCTAATGGCATCATTTCTTCATTTCAAAGACCACTAACATTTGCGGAAATTATAGCAGAGATTTTGTCACACAATAATATAGAACTATCCAGAAATTGTGAAAATTCATCTCTGCTTCATGGATGCACTCCCTCTCAGGAAAATTAAAATCAACTTAAGCTTTGTGATCTCACACTGAAATAAATTATATCTGTTTGCCTCTTGCCTCCTTTCTCTTTGATGCCCAGATAGATCAGATCTGTTTAATCGGAGAGGAAATGGACATGACAGTAATGAACCAATTGGGCAGTGAGGCATACCTTGGGAAGACACCATTAAACAGTAGTAGGGAAGAGAAACTGCTAAGAATAACTCAATCAATCACTTCACGTTATGTTCATTTTGAAGATGCTCAGCAGAGGATACACCACAAGAATAATATCTGCATTAAAAATATAATTTCAAAGAAAATCAAATGTATTCTAACTCATACATTTTAAGGCTACACTGAAAAGATAATTTTTTATTTTTTTTTTTTACAAAGTAGTTACCAACAGCTTCTATCAGCTTCAGCGAAATTTCATGGAGTCTCTATCACTAACTTTGAGAAGAAAAGTAATTGAACCCCAAATATTTATTTTCTTGATTAAAATTAAATATCTTTATTCTTCTACAGGTTACAAAGTAAATATTGCCTTAGGCGAAGTTATAATGAATCAAATACTTCCATCAAAACCTTGACAATATTGCAATTAAAGAAAAGCAAAACCACCTTCAAAACTCAAACTGCAGAGGCCAGACTTGCCAAGTGACCACTACATTCAAACTCTGGATTACAACACAACCCTTCAAACTTCCCTGTGAATGGACATTTACATGCCATAGCTAATGCCATGAAGATATATTCATGACTGCAGAACCCCTCCTCAGTCTGACCTCTGGGGATGCGTGATGACGATGGCCAGGAGGGAAGAAAGCTCATAGGAAATAAGAGAAACAGTTGTTCAAAAACTAACACCAGTTCCCAAAGTCTACACATCTAATTCAGCACCCAGAAGCTTCCAACCAACTCAACCCCATTTGAAAAATTCTGTCTGTTTCTTGTCAAAACTCAATTGTGCATCATCTGTCCTGACACATGTGACCTTGAGGCTGCCACAGAGGAGGAGAAGTAGGGTTTCAAACTGTGTTTACCCTTCAGGATGCATATACCTTGAAGGTATTGCAGAAAAATATGGGAGAAGTCTAACTGCTGTCCGATAGACAACAAAACATAAATAGAATCCCTGCTCAGTTAATGTTCTTCCTGTAATGCAGTGACTGTCCGCCAAGCAGAAATGGACAATGTGGGCACACGAGAGCAGCCCAAGGCGGTGCCACTACTAACATGTAACAGGTAACTTAACACCGTTATTTTTAACCTGCACTAACTCATTGACTCCACGATAAGGGGTGGGTGGGTGTCAAGAAAAAAACCATCATTAATCAGTTAAGCATTCTGGAGTTGGACTTCACCAGCTCCAACACAGTAGCCGCTGTATCATCTTTGACATCTGCCTCCCCAACCCATAGATGCCCATCAGAAATGACTAGTTTCTGCATCAGTCACCTCACTGCAGTAGCAGATGCTTTCCAGTCAACCATACGGGCAGAGGAAAAATTTGGTTCATGTCATGCCTTATGTTTAACTTTCATTCAGCATGCACGTTCTAGCATGGGATGTTACAATTCACTAGTAAACAGATAAAAAAGCTGCAACACCACTTGGGTTAGAAAAACACTTGGGTCATTAATGACAGCTTCCAAACTCTTGGAAGGCTGAAGTCAGAGGAGAAAGATTCTCAGTAAACATAACGGGATGTATGTGGGTCTAGTCAAAAACATTTTTAGTGAACTGTGGGAAAAGAAGCCAGTGCATACCTGAGCTTTTACAGCCTGAGGTCAAGCATAAGGAACAGTTTTTAACACACCTCATTACAGCAGGATAGCTCTTTACACTTTACGAAAATTACTTCCTCATTGCTTAAAACTGATGAACAGCAGGTCAATGCCTTAGTGATAGTTAAGTGTAATAATACTTATTTACTCACTCAGCTGACACTCATTTGAGACACTAATCTTTAAAAATTAAGTTAGTAAAAAATCTGCTGTACTAATTTTTTAATCTAAAACTAATTCAGCTGATTAATCAGAGAGTAAATCAATAGTAATCTTCCAGCTGGATCACTGTGCTTCCCTATTCAGAAATGCCATAAGCAGCAGAAGACACAGCAAAAGACAACTACAGCAAGAGACACACCTACAGATGACTTGTTTGGAATGCAGTCTTCTTGAATTATTTCCTATAAAAAGTCAGCAAACAACTGTAAGCATATAGTCTAGGCATCACTGCAACATTTATTGTATAATCAAAAATCTGTTACCAATACCGTGCCACTTTGATACATCTCTACATCACTTCATCTCTGGTTGCTCTGGCAAAATTAGGTGTGTTATCATAAAGAGCTAGTTTCACAAGGTAATGCAGAGGCTGGCAAGTTCTTAAAGTGAAAACAGATCAAGTAGCATTTCTTTCCCACTGAACAAATCTAGTCCCTAATGCCAGAATTTATAGGAGTAAATGACTCACATCCATTTATTTACTGTAAGCGGCTGCAGAGGTAATGTTACACAGTCTACTCTTCACTAATGAGTTCTTCCAATAAAACATGTTTTGGGTGCCATATGATTGAGCAGTGAAGGTGAACTGATCCTGTAAATTATTTGTTTAATTTATCTGAGATGTCACTGTTTCCTACTACTTCACGTGCATTTTAAAGCCCATCCATATGAAAGAACACCTGGGAAAACATAGAAAAGTAGGGGAGAAAAGGCAGAAGGGTAGAGTGAGTTGTCACAGACCTCTGGAAGGCTTTCCTCCTCAAGGAAAGCAAATGTGCAAAATAGCGTAATTAGCAGAGATTATTTTCAACACACTAGATTTACAATACACACTCCTCCATCAATGCCTTCCAAGGGAAGGGTGCCGTGGTTTGGTCCTTGGTTTTGTGCATCCTTCCCTATCCTGGCAACAGAAGACAAACATCTCCTCCCCTTCTGGAGATTGTAAAAACTTCTAATTGTTTATATGCATATACACACACACATATATATACAAATCTGTGGAATCATCTACATACCTAATACAAATCAATATAAGAAATTTGGTTAGAATAAAGATAAAATTCTATACAGGCAAACTCCTTTCTAGAAATTTAGCACAGTGTACATGAAACACTTTTAATTCCACCTGCATTAGAAACTCTAATGAAAGGATAATTTTCCTTAAAAAATGTTTCCTTAAAATTTCCTCCCAATCTCAAAAAATATGAGTTTAGCATCCTTAACAAGCAGCTCAGACATTCATCAAACACAGTACCAATAAAATAGCTATCACTGAAGAACGGGCTTGCAAAATGGAGAGAAAATAATAAAACCATAAAAGGTGCCTTCATTTACAGAGAAGACCACAGGAATCTTCACATTCCTTCATGAAAAAAATTCTTTAGAATTCTAACAAATACTTTGGGGAAAAAAGCCCACAGACAGTTGCACACATTGTTCTGTTTCTTGAAGATGAAAACCTAAGTCAAGTTTTGTGAAGTCTGAACTTCAGGTTCCTGTGATTCTGGGTCTCTAGTTTCTTCTCCCTCGCAACCTTAATAATTAGTCTGTTTTTCATTATAAACCCTGACCTTTTCAGCTAACAAACCATCTCCTCCTTCCCAGGTCTGACAAGCCTGATGCACATTTTTAACAGCAGCACTGATCTGAACTTTCCTTAGGTGTGTTGTTCATAGTGTGTGTACAACTGAATGACAAAAAGGGAACTCTAAAAGGAAGATATCGCACAGTGTTGTCAGTGCTGACTGTGAAACTGTTTTAATCAAACATACCTCAAAGAGTATTTCAAATGCCATGAACAATCCACAATTTTCTTTTTCCTTCTTGAGGATGCCTATTTGAAACTCTGAACAAGAGCCAAAAATCGCAACAAGACTTTATCATATTTCATTCATCCTTACGTTATGAGCCATTCTAATAATCTTCACTCATTAGAGTGAATTCTATTCAGCTTTAAAATATTTATCTCTAGGCAACTCAAAGTGAAACAAAATCTTGATTTTTCAACATTGCTGAAGCTCTTTGAATCCTGCACTGTAAGAGTTGTTAGCTTTTGCTCATAAAGTTAATGGAAAATAGATCAATTTAATTCCTAATTGATGTTGTATTCTTAAATATGCCCATTCATGATACAGATTTGTCACATCTGAAGAATCACAATGTGGAAAAAGGATGCTCACTTAAAGATAATTGCACTACAACATAGGTGGGCCATACTATCAGGATGGCTTTACATATTTAAGAACACCTTTCATCCAAACACCGTGTAAGGTTCAATCTCATAAAACATTGAATCTTCTCAAAGTAATCAACAATACACTCAAAAGAAGGATCTGCAGAACAAAATGCTATGTATCTAGCTAAAACAAACACGCAAGAGCATGATTCCTTGTAGACTAATGAATGCATGTAAAATATATGACGGTGCATGAACTCATTCTTTATAAGCATGGCCAGAGGGAACTGCCTCTTAGCTGAAATAGTGTAGAGGGGATGGGGTGGGAAGAGAAGACTGAACATACAGTGGGCCCTGCTAGAGGTCCATTATTAACTGCTCTCCACCGTATTCCCATTTATGGGCTTGCTCTTGCTCTTTCAGCAGGCCATTGCTTACCTTTGACTCTAAGGGTCTTTGTTTCCAAGTAATAAATACTTCAGGCTCCAGGGAGCAGACAGGAAGATCATACATGACTCCAAAAAAACCTTGACTGTTGACAGATTATTGTAAGTGCTTATTCATTATTAGCTGAAATGTTATTGACTGCACACTTAATAAATAGCCTGTTTGTTCTTTTCAACTGAAGCAATACTGTAACAGGACTTCTGAAGAGAAGACCATTAAAAACATAAAGACATCACACAGCAGGTAATTTGGGGAATGTGGTTTCAGTTTTCTGTTCATCACAGCACAATCAACAAACGCTGCATCAATTAAAATTTCTGTTGCTTGAATAAAAATTTAGTGCATTCTAAGGGCATACACCCTAAGAATGATCTAAACATTTTCAAGAAATGAGGCACTGAGGTAAACTATAACTACATTAGTACAGCTTTATGACAACACAGTGTAATCATTTTACTCTTCCCTGGACAAAAATGGCAGCCTTGGCCCTGCCAGGGAATAAATGATGCCCTGAAGCACAAGACAATGAACCAGGGGAAAAGCCCACTTTGCTGCAAACCACTAGCAAGCTGTCAGAGCAAAAGCTATACAGCTGAACATTTTCCCCCCTCTTAATTTGTTTTTAAAAGAAGCCTAATTTCCTTTAGAAGGAGAAGAAAATATTCCAATTTTAAGTTCTTTTTTTCTAAGTCAGTCTATTCAAATATTTTCAGCTACTTACTAAATTATTGTTAATTAATGCAGTAATTGTAAAGTAAAGACACTTGTGGTCTTAAACTATTTGCTAAACTTAACTTTGTGCTAGATAATTTCACTTTATGCCTACAAGAAGGAAAACCAACACAATTTCAATTGCTTAAAAAGGATTGCACACAAGAAGTAGACTAGAAGTGTACTGTACAGGAGGATAAGATTAACCAAGAAGGAAGAGCAGAATGAGAAATATTCAAAACATATTCTTGTAGAGTTAAATAAAAAAATAGGTACCAACCATGCACACCAGCTAACAGTTATCAATAGTTAATTTGCAGGATTGCCAATAAGAGAAAGCAAGAGCTAATAAAGTGATCCATTCTCATGACAAAAGCTACGAGATCATATGGGTAATCTCCTATTAACACATAAAAAAAAATCCTGATATAGTAGAATATCCAAATGTTTGGATGTAATTGTGTTTTAAGACGCTCCTGGAAAAAAATCTGACACAGAGCTTGTACTCAAGCACAATAAAACAATATTTGTAAGAACTGATGAAGGCAACACATCTCTAATGACACTTAGGAAGGAATTTCTGTTTCTTTATGGCTTTGTATGGTAGTGTCACCATAGCACAAATAAGCACAAATTAACTGAACATTACAAACAAAGTCTGAATTTACTTAGATTCTCCAGTCCAGTAAGTCTTCATTTTTTAACTTTGTTAAAAACAAACGAATATAACAAACAGAAAAAAAAGCCAAAAATCAGCATATATTCCAGTTATAAGTATTTTACATTTGCAATTATTTTTTAACTTCACAATTAGGCAGCTTACTGACTCGTGCTGATAGTTCATCTTCAATGGCAAAGGATTAATGCAATCTACGAAAGTAAACGATGCTACTTACCTACAAATGCACTTTTTATAGCTGCCTCATTTTATTTCTGATGTTGGCCTTCCCCAAACAACTGCATGCCTGCACTCACAGCTGGATGCAAGCTGCTGGACAGCTACACTACTCATGGCAGAAGGAAAAACAGAGGTAATGATATGCAGTGAACTGGGCTTGTTTGAAACAGACTAAATATTTGGATTAGAGTCAAGTTCCTTCTAAAGTACATATTACAGGCACATGTATGACACTCAGAAGATGAGTCCGTTGGAGGAGAAATAGAAAATAAAGAAATAAGTAATACTCCAATGCATGGGAAAGACAGACCAACTCCCTAACTGTTTCTCAGACAAACATAGTTGATTTATTTCTTGCAATCCTGTAAGAATTAGTTTTCTAGTAGAGTTAGTTTGTTGGTGTCCTCATTTCTTCAGCTATACCATACTCACGCATTCTCCTTTTCTTCACATGATAAATGCAATAACCTAAACATAATCCCAACATATTCTAATGTAACAGATACTCCTGATTTAATATTTAGTGCTACTGGGACAGATGTTATCTTTGGTTATACCAGCAGAAATCCCACACTGACTCTGCTACTGATGACAACTATAGAACTGCACAAAGCTCACTCTAGGCTAACAGCAACTTTTTCTATTACCTTGCGGTAAATCATGTCAACAGCACCAAAACTTCATGGCAAGTTTTGATCCTTCCATGCTGTCAAGTTTCCTTCCTCTGAAAAGCCAAGACACCAAACACAGGAGGAACATGAAGCACGCTGAGTTTAATCCTGACATGAACTCTGAATGGGCTCTGAGATGTGCAGTCTCACCTGGGACTCCTGCACCCACTTTAGAGGTAGCCATTGACCCACTTACAGGGATCATATGAAAATGAGATGAAGTACCGCCATCATTTTGAAATAGGCTTCAAATCACCTTTTTATTACAACGCTGCTTCTTGCTTTGTATTCCCAGCCCCTCCCACCCAGAAGAATGACTTCTAACCACAAGATGACTACTATTTTTATGAATCCAAAGTGATTTGAAAAGTTACACAACGTTAGAAAGTAACAGAGGAAGCATTTCAAAAGCTGCATTGGCAACAACAAAAATAATTTTAGTGCCATCTCAAGTACTCTTTTAAGTAATCACATTATCTTTAACTAGGAATGCACAAACAACACGCAAATTAATGAAAGGCTGGTCTTTATGTTTTAAACTAAGCTTCCACAGTTTGCATCACTGTGGTTCAAACCTGAAAATGATCATATATTTTCTTATTATGGAAAAGGATAACTACATATAATACCTTCAGATTAGCCCAATAAATTGTTTGGTCGGTTCTGGTGAGAAATAAGGTAGAGAAATAGGTGTTTTTTAGATAAAACACCCAACTCCAAACTGAATTTGTAATTTCATATAATCACAGAATGGCTGGAGGTTGGAAAGCACCTTGGAGAGTCAAATGCAACTCCCTTGCTCAGAGAAGGGTCACCTGAAGCAGGTTCCTGAAGGCCTTTACTGGTTGAATCTTGAATATCTCCAGGGATGGAAACTCTTCAACGGCTCTGGGCAGCCTGTGCCAGAGTTTGAATACCTTCACAGTAAAAAAATGTCCCTTATGTTTAAATGAAATTTCTTGTATTTTGGTTTGTGCCCATTGCATCTTGTCCCATCGCTGGGCACAACTTATAAGAGCCTGGTTTCATCCTCCTTGCACTCTCCTTTCAGGTGCTCGTACATATGGATGAGATCCCCCTGAAACCTCTCCAGGATAAACAGTCCCCTCTCTCAGCTTTCCTCATCAGACAGATGCTTCAGTCCCCGTAATCTTCTACACTGGACTGGCTCCAGTATGTCCGTGTCTCTCTTGTACTGGGGAGCCCAGCACTGCACCCAGAAATTCAGATGTGTCTCACCAGTGCTAAGCAGAGGTGAAGGATTGCCTGCCTTGACCTGCTGGCAACACACTGTCCAGTGCAGCCCAAGAGGCTGGTGGTTCTCCTTGCCCCCAGGGCACATTGCTGGCTCATATTTATGTTGTTTTCATCTTAATCTTTTCTATTCTCTGAGTTACTGTTATATGAACAAAATATCTTGAGAAATGAATAGAATACACACAACTTTTGACCATGGATCATAATTAAATCAGTCAGGTATGGATGTTTCCACAATTATTCATGATCTTGGACTCATTCCCCATCACTCTTCCCAATATGTTTTTGGAAAGTGCTAATATGTAATGAACACAAACCCATGTATCAAACTGCTAAATTATTTTAAAAAAAGACTTCAAAGTTTGAGAAGATATTTCTATTTCTTTAAACAAACAATCTTTTGTTTAAAACTTCCCTGCTTTATGCCTATATCACTTTCAAAACCTTTAACCACCGGCTAGTCGCTGAAAAGAAAACAAAAAAAGAGGAAAGGCTGTTCTGAACTGTGTTCCATGTAGTTGCCAGCTGATTTTATGACTACATAGCAAGGGTGCGCAACGTGTGGCAAGAAAGCCAATTATGGCCCATGGGGATCTAAAATGCAGCCATCAACCATCTCTTTCTCTTTATAACCACATAACTGATCAAAAGCTGATTAACTGTATGTATTTGCTTGTTACACAAGCAACTAAATTTTGTTCAGCTATTCAGGAGGCTGGCAGTCTAAGAAAGTATGGTTGTGTGTCTTTCTTGTAGCTTAAAAAAAAACAAAATAGCAAAAGCAAGGGGAATTCAGAGTTTTGATACAGGTTTTATATATATATATATATATACACAGTTCAAGGCAAATATTACTTAGCCTATCTGTCTCTCTTTTTCACACAATTTCTAGTTTTCTTGCAGAAATTTTGGGTCTCTCTCCTTCCAGCCATTACAAGAGTTAAGGTGAAACTGGTCAGTGGGGGTTGAACATTACTAATACACAGTAGAAGAAAGGTGGGGAAGAAAGGTGGCATTTTCTCACAGATAAGAAATAGAGAAATGAAAATAAAATCTTTCAAGTGTATGAAATATTTTGTCTTTGTACTCTTTATTCTAACAATGAAGGAAGTACTTTACTTAGCAGTGATGAGTGTTTTAAAAGCATTAACTTAAGATAGTTACTGAAGCCTGACACTCAGCTAGTATGTTAACTACTGCAAAAGACAAGAACAGAAAATGCAGAACATAGCACCTGCCTGACTTTTTAGCTTCTAGATGCCCATGACAAATTGTTAGTTCATTTGCCAAATGTAAACTATTTGTCTTCATTAAGCTAAAAATAAAGCAGCTCAAAGATAGCCTACAAATAAGCGAAATTCTGAATTAGAACATCCTAGAAATTAAGTATAGTTCAACTATATTGTCTGGATTTTTTTTTTTTTTTTTTGCTAAGGCATATGTGCAGTAGATTAAGGACTCATGCATTTTTAAAATAAGATAATTTGGTTTTTTTATTATATTTACATTTTTCTGCAACCAGGAGCCGAGACAGAGAAAAATAATTTTAGTTATAGTAGCTTGTGAAAGAAAGGTGTTTGGGGCTATTACGTCCTCTTCCAATGAAGGAAACACATGGAGCCTAGTGGGAAAATGTCAGATACTTAACACAATTGGAGCCAGAATGTTGCAACCTCAAGAAAATGTCACTGGTTAAATAATATGCACCTAACTAGAACTGGCATTAGACAAAAGCACCTCTATCTCCTCTAAAATAGAGAGATGGGAGAAGAACAGAGGGGAGGGAGCTCCTGGATTATAATCAGGAAAAGAAGGGAAAGATTTAGTCAATTGTGCTGGAAGAGAAGCAAACTGCCCAGAAGAAGAGGCTCTAAGATTCTTCAAAGGCAGCCAAAGAATTGGGAATTAATAGATTCACTAAGGAAAAGGAGAAGGACTTATCTATTTAGCAAGCAATAACTTGGGAGAACAGTGATTAAAAAAACATTTAATTCCCAACCAAGAGGACGAAAGCATGCGCAAGGAATGGCTACATCTTTCACAGCACAAGGAAATGGCAGAAGAAATCTGTAGCCCTGCAGGGGTGTGGAAAAGCAGGGAGCAGAGCAAGGCTGCTATGTGCATGAGCACAAACTGATGTGAGGATGCATAATGAAGAACCCTCTAAGAAGAAGAGGAACGATTCCCAAAAATTTTCTGGAGAAAAAAAAATAATAATTGTTGAGATGTTTGCAAAGCATTAATGTACCTGTGCTAAAATTCACATACTTCACAGCAACTAGCAATAACTCCCACCTAGTAATTCATGTGGAGAAGAAAAAAGAAAGAAATTTTGCTCAAGTGGAGGAATTAAACTATCTGTTACCATCTAGAAAAGAAACATTTGTCAAGAGTTTAGTTACTACAGATAAGGACTGGAACAAGAAGTCCATGTTGCAAGATTCTTCTTGGAAAAGTTAAAATAACATAAGCTATATTTACCTTTCATTTATTGAAGAGAAAAAAATGCAGTGAATTTTATTTCTATCATCACAACTTTCAAAGTAGCTAAGTGAAAACTGGTGCATAATAAAAAGTTGTTATATACCAAACAAAGATTCCATGTCAAACTCACTACTTCCTTTAATTTTGGTGCTGGTATTTTATCATCACATACCATTCAGATTCAACAGGCTGGCTTCCAAAGCTTGTTACATCAGCAAAAATATTAAATATTATTTATTATTATTAGCCTAGATTTGGCAAAAGTTAACAAGACTATACTACAAGATACATACATTAGAAATTAGGGTAAGAGAATATCTTTAAATTACTACCACATGTGCCTCAAATTATATTCAGGGAGACACCAGTTCCAGCATTCAGAGTCTATGTACACATTACACTGAAGTGTAATTTACAACAGACCTTATACATTAAGCTTTCGAGGTGGTAGGTGTGTGTCTCATTATTTTTTTAAAGAGAGAGTTGGATGACAGTGATTTGTCCCACATATGCAGTCCTTTTATATATAACAGACTCCTTTAGTGTCTGTGGTCTGCCTGTTCAGGTCATGGTCACGTTCTTCTGTCTCTCTTCTTGGCCATATGTGCTATTTATTTGCTTACACAAGACTTGCACCTTATATTTTGGCATGTCACCGTATATATCTGTATTTCAGCTCCTAAACTGTACTTCACACTACATTTGCATTGTTTTGCTCCTCCATCCTTATGCCCCAACACATGTGCTTTAATCAAGGCTTGCAAACAATGTATTCACCCATTCAGCTATTCAAAAGCCAAAATGTCTCCAGATTTTAAGCTTTCTTTTGGCTGCAAAATGATCTTCCAAACATGAATGGGCAGTAAACATCACAGCTGGCACAGCCGGCTGCTCATGTTTGCAAACAAGTAAACAATTTTTTTGATATCTCTTCAGCTTCAGGGATGGATGCCAAACTGCAGCAGATCACGGCTGCTAATAAGAACCACGCAAGACCCAATGAAAGCATCAAGGAATAGCTGCCTGCAAGGAAGGCACACAACATGGCAGGGGAGCAGCAATGAAAATACTGCAGAATTCAAAGCAGAAAGGATGTCTTCCACCTCCTTTGCTACAGGCTGAGAGGGTTTAGGCTTTATTCAGGCCAATTTATCACTTCCTACTTGGGGGCTGATATCAAGAGGGACCCCACCCTGGCACTCATCATAGTCCTGTGACAGCACAGCCAAAGAAATTCCAATACTTTGGGAGGGGGAGGGAGAAGTTCAGCACATGTAACATGAAATTGGGAAAGACTCAGCAAATCAGTGTCTATTGGAAGGACAAAGCTGAAAGGTGCTGAGGCAAAAGGCTTCAAACATACTTAGGGATCTGCAAGAGGAAGCAGACCAGCTCACATTGACTGAGACCAAACAAGGAACACATTTTTCTTCTACAGGAAGAAGAGTAAGGGATACAACAACCTCCATGAAAGCAGTGTCTGATAAAATACACTTCTACCTTTTCCTCCTTCAGATCTTTTTTTCCTCACTGATTTTCAGTCTACATGTAGGTTTAACATAGAGATTATGAGGGGTCTGGAGAATAAGTCTTACGAGGAGAGGCTGAGGGAGCCGGGGAAGAGGAGACTGAGGGGAGACCTTATCACTCTCTACAAGTACCTAAAAGGAAGCTGTAGAGAGGCAGGGGTTGGGCTCTTCTCCCAAGTCACAGATGATGGGACAAGGGGCAATGGCTTCAAGTTACGCC
>JAOXJM010000033.1:29161464-29180798 GCA_026413425.1 Tringa solitaria
GGTTGGACTAGATGATCTTAAAAGGTCCCTTCCAACCTAGGTGATTCTGTGATATTTTTTTTTCATATTCAAATCCAAGTGCTCCTCTATCCCTGCCTACAAATACAACAGGGAGCATGGCAGCCCAACTATTTTTCACCCTGGCACTTAGGCACAGGCTACATTTTTCAGGCCCTGGCTTCAGCCTAGCTCTCCGGTCCAGCTCCTCGAGACGACGCGACAGCTCACTCGCACCTCATTCTGCAATGTGCGGAGAGAACTATTTGTTCTCTTGCTGCAACAGCATAAAAGCCAAACCGTCTGGGGACTTCACCGCAGCCCTTGTCTCACCCTGCAGCTACAGTCTTCAGCAACAGCTGGCATTAGTATAGCGCTATAAAAGCAGCAAAGACACCAAAGACAATTAAACAAAGAGCACTGATGAGCTTGCTACTGAACTTCTCTGCTTTAATAACATTTATTGTTTGAGAAGAGATAGATCCCACCAAAAGGGGTGCAAGAACTATGGTTATCACACATGGTTCAGCCAATACAGAGAAAAGTAACTGCTGCGCTCGCGTTAGTGCCCACCACAATAAGGAAACACCGAGTAGAACACAACTAGAGAATATCAGCTAAAAAACAAGCCCAAGTAAACAGGTTTTATATGAAGCATCTTGGGAGTAAGGAGTGGAAAGGCAGCAGCTCCACAAATCCCGTTTTTACAGGGTCCCTGTGGGAGGACTTGGCAGTACATTGAGCCTGGTCACCTGTGTGCCCACAGGCATCCACACAGCCTCCCAGCATCACAACCCAACACCTCACAGCAAATGTAGGACCCTCAATGAGTCCGAGAACAGAATTTGTACTTGTACACTGTACAGGAAACTGAGTACCATTTACAGATTCCCCACTCCCACGCCATAGTAGAGAGGGCTTTTCTTTGTCCACTATTTGATAGTCCACTGGTACGAAATCTAGTCCTCAAAAGTCTTTCAATAAGCTGTTTTTCTTCAGTCTGTAGTAATAAAACTATACAACACTATAAACATTTTCCGCATTAGACTCCAAGATGTTTGGCGCTCTAGCTGGAAACACTGCTCCTTTTGTTTTTACATTACAGCAGACCCCTTTAGATCCACTTTCCACCTAGACACCAAATATTTTTGTCTTCTATTTTCTGCGAGGAGAGCCCTTTCTAAACCTACGCAATAGACTTACGAGCAGCTATTGGGTGAGTATCATCTCTCCAAACCTCGGCACATCACAAATCAGGCTCATCAGAAAAGCAGAGCAATGTCCAGGGAACAATTTTCTCTTCTGTAACTGTTCCAACACGCAGGCTGGCTGTGCAGAGAAGATTAGTGTTAACAGGAGATATGGACCTACAGCTCTTAAGCAGTGAGGAAGAAACAGACTCCATAGAAGGCAATTTTTTTTTTCCTTGAAATATTTAAGTTAAAATAAGACATAAACACTCCCCAATGAGTGTTGTCAGCCTGTGTCCAAGGAGACATCTTTGTAATTTAACACACTCTCCCTTTCTGCCCCATGTCTGAGAAGAGGTTCAGGGCAGGTAAAGCACAAGCAGAAGTATGGCATGTGAAATTCAGCAAAACACCGTGCCCATGGCGCTGCTGGCTTCTCTGTTAGAGCTGCCGCCAGGAATGTTAAAGTTTCAGTCAGGCAAAGTTTGCAGGGAGGGGTAATATCTTTTATTAGACCAACTGATACAGCTGGAAAAAACAGACAAGCTTTTGGGCACAGAAAGCCTTTCCTGCACGGACCTGAAGAAGGGCTTGTTCGTCTGAAAAGTATCTGTTTTCTTCCAACTATATTGGTTCATCTAATAAAAGATATTACCTCTCCCTCCCTACAAACCCTGCCCCATTTAACAGTCTTTGAACATCACGATTACAACAGTACTGATGGTCTGCATCATAGACTTCTGCGTTTGATCTAACAGGCATCAACTCATATCATGGAGAACGGGACACTGGTTTTAAAGGCAATAGCCTATAATCAATTATACTCATTACCAACATGGGCCAGCCTGAAGCTGATGGTGGAAAAGGCAAAAAAAAAACCCCTACACTTGTCCCACATTAACCCCAAGCCCTCTTATTACCATTCACACCAACCATTAGAACACCCTCCAAGTATGATATGTACCACAATATTAGGAAATGCCAGGAGAGCACAAATTCTCAAGTACCTACTGAAAGAGTAGGAAAACAATCCCAGTAGGGGATTTTTAAATAGGACTAATGAGATAACCTTTTCTTAAAGGCACATCCAAAAATTTTGTAGTATGTTGTGGCAGCACTGTCACGCTTACAAGGACTGGTTTTGGCAAGTGATACCTTACCACATGAACAACACCCTAATGAGTTCATCATGAGGATGCACATTTATGAAGCAGAGAGAAAACCACACAGAAGTTAAGCCTTTCAGATACTGTGGGCATCAGGAAGGTCTTTGTGTCTTATGTATTTTGATGTTCTGAGTAGTTCTCCTGGAACAGAATAAGTAGCTGACTAGCCTGCTTCACGTGCAGGCACTGATGCTAGGCCATGCAATATCTAAAAAACGTATGCTCAGCTAATTAAAACATACTTTTCTTCCCATGGTCTACCATTAATTTTAGCACAAATCTAATTCAAAAATATCTGTACTGCAAATGCGAAAAATCACTTCTTACCCTCAACAATTTACTGTTACTTACAAAACAGACTGAGTTTAAACACTCTTCATTGTCCTCTCCTCTCACTCAAAGGTTCGTGTTTTCATTATAATAACCATTTCAGGTTTATCACTGTAAGAAGGGTCTTCAGTAGGAAAGCCACAGTTAAGTAATTTTTCACTGAATTACACATATATTTTTTTTTACATATTCTGTTACCAAGACCTATTCCAAGTTTTATTTCATGGTTCTGTGAAGTAAAATGCAAAACATTTTTCCTGTTATGTCAGACGAATAGTAGAACTTTTATTTTACACATCTCTTTGTATTCAAATTACAAATACAGGATCCGTATTTTTATTTGACTCTGTGCTGTCACTGTAGATTAATTACATTAATTTCAGTGGCATTTCTCCATAGTTTTGGTTTAGCATACAGGTCAGAATGGATGTGGTCATTACCATTAAATTACTTGATATTCTATTCTATATATTGTAGATTATAAGAATCAATTTCAGTAAAATTATTTTCCATCATAAAGTGCTTTGTCTCTACAGAATGCTCGATGTTTTGCATTTTTTAAATTGAAATAATTGCTAAAAAATAGTTTTATTTTGTAGGTAAAGTTTTTGTAAGCTGAGGTGGTTAATATTTATCTCTGGCATTTATTTAAATTAATATATATATTTCCAAATATCAGTTTATCTTTGGAACTTTTTTTTTTTGGCAGGGGACAGGGAAGGGACATGGAAAGACTGTTTTGTAAAGAAGTTTATTTACTGAAATGAACTAATAAAACAATCCACAGCCTGTTTGTCCACCTGAAACAAGCCAGACTGACTAGAAATCCAATGCCATAGAACTAGAATTTCTAAAATTATATGGGGGTTGAGGGAAGGAAGAAATTAATTTCTCCACACTTTAAAAAAAGACAAATAGTAAGCTAAAATCAGTACAGGTCCCTAGAGTTTTCCCCATATTGGGAAATTTTAGAGTAATGGGAAAGACACTTTTCCCAGAGCATAAGTGGTATGGTAAGAACTAGAGTCTCAAAAATATCTTCTACAAAACATGTTCGTTCTTCATTTTGCTTTTTAATTTCATGTAAAAACTAAGTGAAAATGATACACAGACTGTTCCATTGAACATCACATTTCTTACACTCATTTCAATGTAAATAAAAAGAGAATGATATACAATGAGTCTCATAAATTGTTTAATGTTGAAACGAAACTGGATTTGTGTTAACCGTACCACCCCAGTGTGAGCTGACTTTCAAAAGGGGGTGTGCGGTTTAAATGTGTCCTCCTACCTAGAGTGTGCATGGCACAGAAGCCACAGACATTGACCATTAGTTGTTGGGTATCACGATGCCTCAAATATTCAAAGGAATGCCCTTAGCTTTTTTTTCTGTAGACAACAACCACATGCTGGCTTAGGCCTTCTTTGATTATAAACCAGAGGGTAATTTTCATGTGTTCTTCCACATCTGGGCTAATAATAATTTGCATTAATATAGTTTATATATTATGTGGTTTCAAGTCTGCTTTAGGACACGAATGGAGAACCAGTCAAGCAGTCTTTTGTAAAGTTCCTATTAACAGATAAAGAAGGGGTTTTGACCTATAATCCCTAGAAGGGATTAGTTATTTCTTTTATGAAATTATTTCTCTATATGCAGCCACAAAATGGGCACCGTTTGATGAACACCGCAGACAGGGTCAATGTATGCTGTCAATGCCTGTTCTTATCTATATTCGCATTGCAAGGTTAGTATGGATTTTCTTTTACTATTTTTCAGTCAGCTCACAGTTACTTACTTGGTGCATAAACCACCTCCCTGCATCACAAAGAAGAGAGAGGTATGTATTTGCTGCGTATTTTTCCCCACACGGGAGACAAAATACAGGTGTCTTATTTCCAAGTGAAGGGAGAAAGCACCCCAAAAGACATAGGACTAAGACAACTAAGGCAGCAGCATTAGATGATGACTTGTCTTACGGTCATATTAAGGCTTGACCAGTCTCTAAATCAGCTGGGCTCCAGCAGGCCCTCCCCTAGTCAGACTGGCCACCCTTCCCACACAAGTCGGTGCAGGGCTGGAGCCTGCTGGGCACTCTTGGACACCAAACACCCAAAAATGGCATCTGAGCTCTCATACTGCAGCTGGGATCGACTTCCTACAGTGATTCATACTCAGCACACCTTTGGACCACACATGCTCAGGTACAGCTGAACACCACAGTCACAATCTATCACGGGCTCAGACAACCCTGAAGGCATCACAGTTCATGCATTACTGGAGCCATATACTGAAATACACGGGTTGGGCATTTCCCCAATAACACAGCCTGATTTTTGGATCCTCTAAACAGGTCCCAAGTCTGAAAAGAATCATAGAGGAACACAGAAAAGAAAGAGATCAGCTGCAGCTGAGCCCTGGTAGCAGAACCATTAAGGAAAACCCACCCAGCTAACAAGAAACTGGACTTGACAGTGGATGTTGCAGATTTCTCCAAGCAGCAGTTGTTCCACCAACAATCAGTGTTGTGTCCTTACTCCAGCTGGAGCACCCAGGTGAGACCCAAGTTGGCTGTTAACTCCTGGCTTGCTGGATGGCAGAAGTGACCCACAAGCACCTCACTATCCTGCACAGTGCTGCATGTTTCTAGCTAGAGCCATGTAAAGCATAGGCGTTGTTTATACCTGCTATTTTTGTTAAATCGAATGCAGATACTGCTGAATGAAACATACCAGACTTCCTGGTTGGTTCATACAAGTCACCTAAAAGATTCGAAACTCCAGTTGAGGTATTCCAGACAAAACACAATATAACTATCTAAAGGCCCACATCGTTCTTTTACACCTTTCAGCTGTTTACATATGGAGCCAGACAGAAAATGAGGTGTAACAAAAGACTGATGAATTTATAGTTTTATTTAATTATCTAGGTTCCATGTGAAGTGGCCTCTAAACCATCCCTGAACACCAGGATGCACACAGAAAAAACAAAGCAAGTCTCTTTGACCTGAACTGTAAAAACTGAAAAGAACTTGAAAACCTCTATGCAGTCTGCATAAGAATGATATTAAGGGGAAAAAAACCAACCCAATAAAATTCTTCATGCAAATTGCCATCTGGGCCAGGAAGCTGAGTACAATACTGTTTTCATCATCTTTAATGATGCACAGTTTAGTTCAGGAGGAGGGGGGAAAGGAAATGGGACCAACCTTTGACCAGTATGACAGCAGCATAAGTAATCCCTTATTGCATTATGAAACGATTCATACATGGGGACCTGTTACATTACTGGCCTGTTAACAGTATCACAGCTCCTTACTCTGACTTTTTTTCATTTTGTTTTACATCAGACAAGTCCATTGCTGTCATTTGTAGAGAACAGAAAAGCTGCTACAGTTTTAATATAAAGCACAGGAAAAAAATACACAGCAGCTGTTCATATTTTCTAGGAAGTCTGTTACAATAATGATGTCATGGAAAAAGGCTGGAATCTATTAACATGGATCAGACAGGCAAACCATTCAAAACCTTCAAACAATATGCGTATACAAGCTGCACCATGTACCTTACATTAAAATAAAAACAGGCAAAGAGTGGAGTTCCTTAAAATTATTATTGAGAACAGGCAATTAAAGTAATTTCATAGATTTACTTCAATAAATTCAGTTTACTACTGGAATCACCCAATAAAGCAAAATACAAAAGCCACAACCAGCTCACTGTCAATTAAGCTCATTTTCACCTACAAAAGCATTTAAATCTATTTTGAAATCACTGGCTCAAGCTACATAGGAACAAAGAACCTCTCCCAGCAAAAGATTCTCTTTTGACAAGTGAGACATTTTAACATCAGGTATAAACTTCAGCTCATTAGGAAGGGTGTTTTGGTGGGGTCCCCCCCACCTCCAACTTGGGAATTAAAGCATGCAGCTAAGGGGAGTCCCATCCAGGTATTTCGTTTGACCTATAATTAGCGATCGGACATTTTTCATTTATATGATGCTACTCCTGGGCCCTAGCAAGTTTGCACCTCTTGCTGCAGCTTGCTTGCATACCACTCCAAATTGCACAGCCCAAGACTTGCTCAAACTTTATGCCTCTCTTCCCTGGGGTATATCGAAAAGAGTAGGGTTTGTGGTAGAAAACAGGTGAGTTTTTGTGGTTATCTGCACGTCTCAAAAATGTTCTTTATGTTGTCTCATTTCTGATAAGCTACACCTTCCTCCTAAGGCTTTCATCAGAAAGGTTTTTCTGATGGTGACCTACATATTTCTTCCTAGCACATGCATAAGTATCCAACACAACAAGTATATACTTCTGCTAATGTGAGATCATATTTTGATCCCACACTCTTTATACAATCAAGCTGGCTTTTTTGCATATTCAGGAGCTGGAAAAGTAAAGCAAGACTGATCATATTAAATATTTTTAAGTCACAATAAAAATGCACAGACCAAAACAAACTCGGCACAAGTATCACAGGCAAGGTTTTAACTTGTATACTGGGAGGGCAGAAGGAGCAGGAGCTATATTCTTCAAGACAAGAGCGAAGACCCTCAACTCAATAGCAGCTGTGAATAGTTTGGAAAGTAAGGATCCCACATTCCCGTGTGTTTTTCCAGACTCCACTGGAGTCAACTATATATGACATCAAATTTCCAGTAATCTGGGACACACTGATGAGGCCACATGTAAGGGGAATATATATAAAGGAAGCATGATAAATTTGAGATCAAATCAAAGTTAATATGATATTCTTAAATTTCTTTCTTTTCAAACTATCAAATACATTTTGCATCTGCTAGTTATAAAATACCAGCTACAAGCAAACAAAATCAATGAAAATACCCTGAGATTCAAAAAATTAATGAAACTACAAACTAGTTTACAGTGGTAATTCCACCAAGTCACCTAAAAAGATCTGGTTCATTACAGCCCTGGTCAGTTAGTCATGCATACATTAAATTGCTTTAATTATATTCCATATTAAACTACATTCAATACTACAACAACTATCTATACAAAAAACCAACTACTAGCAGAATTCCAAATCAAAATTCAAATCACTAAGCAAACTAAAGACTGTCAGAAAACAATGACCTTACCTTCACAGGTGCATCCACGCTAAAGATACTTAACACTTTGTCCCACAACTGGGTATGTAAAACCAAATTCCTGAGTTCACACAAGTCTAGCTGCCAAATCAGATCCCTACTATCTTGCTCACGTTTCCAGTCCCAGTAAAAGCAAGATGCATGCACTAAAAGCAGTAAGTTAGTCATGCAAGTAGCTCTGTGCACTTAACTAAAGGCTCGAAAGATTTGGGCCAGAGTACCGTAATTTGAGTCTGGACGCCTTATCTTAGGCACCCCACAGTATTCATAAATTTTGACTTTAAGCTGTTATTTGATATAATAAAATAGCGTTAACATTTCAGATGAACATTCAGGGCAAGCCTATAAACTATTCAGTGATTAATGCCCTTGTCTCATGTTTTCAATTTTCATTGCTACTGGAGGTCATGTGTTATGATGTCAGCTTGAATCTGGATTTCCATTTTGAGCAAATCTAATTTAAAATTATGATACCAAGGCGTATTGTAAAAACTGCTTAAAAGTTCTATACTGCGTATATTTATTCATTCTGTTACTAGGGTAGATTCTACATTCTAGTGCCATCTATTCATCAAGCAAACATTGTTTGGGTGTATCTTCCCATACAGTAAACATGCCATAGGTTGAATGTGCGGGACGAGAAGTCATCTATACTGAGATGCAACAAAGTACAAGGGTTTGCAGGACTGGGCCAATAATAGGGAATTAATAAAATCCCCAGAGCGCAATGTAAATTTAATCTGCCAAAAGGATTCAGGAGGAGGAAGAACAGGAGCTATAAAAGAGCTCTCAGCTAGAAAGAGGCTTGGGGAGTATTTTTCTTCAGAGCAAGTGGGATGGAGAAGTTTCATAGAGACCAATACTAGTAAGGCACTCACCCCTTTATTCTGTACTGCTCAGCGGACTGGAGGATTCCTCACTGACATGCAGAGAGCAGTTTTCTGAGACATCTGAGCTCAGGCAACAGTAGGTTGCAACTGAAGGAACTACTCTGCTCTCCTCTCCCAGTCGCACCCATACCCTCCTCCTATTTCCCTTGGACTACCACCACTTTTCTCACGACCCTGTCTGTAACACCAGCTTATGAAGCTAAAGCACATGAGAACTACCTTCGTCTTCTTCCTCCCTGTTCCATTCCACCCAAAAGAAATAGGTTTCAGGTGGTTGCTCTCCCTAAGACAACTCACTATGGGCCTAATAAGAGTCAGATCAAGAATCAGAGCTGTTTCCAGCCCAGGCCGTGGAGCAACAGTTTTCTGAGCATTGCCATATCCTTATCTCAGTTTCATTGGTTCCATGTGAAATATTAGCAGAAAATGCTTTCTGCTGAAGTTATTAGATTTGATGTCATTATTTCTTATTATATTATTATTTCTTCTTTCCACAGAAGAAATATTTGTGGAATAACCACAATTAAGTTAAAGTCCTTCTCAAAGCAACACCAAGCTCAGATGTTGCTTTCAGGTGCACAATGCACAAGCACTAGACTTATTATTACTTTTTCCTATAATTTATTATTGATTTTTCAAGTAATAAATGGAAGTGCAGATACACAATTGAAATATTTATACACATCCTTTGAAGTACAACAATTCCCTGTATCCGTAAAGCAGTGGCAGACACCACCAGTACGGCTCACTGGAGCTACTCCAACCATCACATAAAGGGGGGCATTCAACATTTAAGTAGTCACTAAAACTTCAAAATTTGATTTGAATTATAAATGGTGAAGTGTTAAAAAGTGACTGCTAAAAGAGTGGACAATCTTCTACACCATTTTACAGGCAGAATCTTATAATGCAGTGTATGTTCGCTCAAAATTTTTGTATTATGCAAGTATAATTCTAAAAACAAGGAATAGTACAGGAATTACCTAGAAAATGCATGGACCTACTCATGGCTCTTTCTGTGTTTAATTTACTAGTGCATTTTCTTCCTAAAATGATTGACATAGTATCACCTTCCTCCAGGGAGACATTTTAAGTACAGAGTAATCCAATGACCTTCAGGAGATCTTCAGTGTGAAGCAGAAAAGCCATTTACATCTGTGCAGATGTACAACCCATGCTATGTATAAATCCATGCAATTGAATTGGTACCATTATCATCTTTGTACTCATTTCTACTCAGATGCAAGCAGATAAACAATAAACTAGGATATTGGAGAAGCAGGACCAGTATTTGCTATCATGTAGTTACATATGGTACATAGACTGCTAACCTTAAATGATTCAAAATCAGCAGAAAAAAAAATTCTTGAAAAGGAAATAATTTCTAAACTCAGTTTAAAACCTGCTTGAAGATCTAACAAGAAAAATAACACTTTTCTACAGGCACGGTAAGACAAAGATTTGAAACAGAACACAAAAAATTAATAGCATTTTAATGGTCTTGAAAATTCCTATATACTATGTTCCTATAAAAATAAAGATTGACATAGAAAAGATTAGCCTTAATTCATTTGTTTAGGTTACAAGTTTTGGAAGATACAGATAGCTTTTTATTTTCTTAATACCTCCATGCAACTTACTGGCACTTCAATGATAACGTGTCCATTTTTATAAGAAAAGGCTACAATTTTATTTTAAACTTAACAGGCATTCATTCTTTTTCCTTTCAAAACCTAGGCATAAGTAACAAAGCACCAGAGTCTTATAAATTTTCTAACACCAAATGCAAATTAAGTCATGAAATTGCTCTAGGAAAGGTTCCAAGAATGCAAACCCAAAGGAATTTCAACACAATTTCTCAATTTCAGGCTCTTTATGATACTTGGGCAAGGTAACAGTATATGGTGCAGTCAGGAAGAGTAATTTGTGTATGGAAAAATGTTTAATTACTAAATTTCAACAATTTATAAGCTCTAAGATGAAATAGGTGTATATAAATGGAGGAAACTGAAAGGATAGCAAGGGCGCTGTTGATTGAACAGCTCACAATGTTTTCATTGCTTTGGAAAAGTGGACTGACAGTTCATAACTTCAAGGGTATCTTCATAAGTTTTATAAACATCTATGAAATTAACTACTTGGAGTTAACTGCTTACCTGCATTATACCATTCCGCATCAGAAGTAAAATAAACACAACCCCACCCCATCATTTGACAAGGTAAAACTTCTCACATTTTATTTTTGTGTCAGCTGTGACTATATGGCTTTACAGCACCATCTCCAGCAAATTGGGCTTTTCCCATAATGAACAGAGTAATTACTTAATCTTTCAACAATCCTCCTGAAAAGCCTCAAATCCTTTTTCTTAAGCACAAGGCAGGAGTTTTAACAGATTGTTTATACAAAGAGCTGCTGATTTTTCACTCTGCAGAACTACTTCTTGTTTATCCCAGGGGCGACATCAGTCAAAGAACGACAACATAACTTGCTGGGCACGCTATTATTTAGTAATAACCCCAAGAGCGCTAGGGACATTTCCTGAACATGAAGTTTAGGTCTACCAATGTTGCTCTGAAAATGAGATGAACAATGATAAGCAGCCTGCAGCAGAGTCATGCTGCTAAAACCAGGTGTCAGAGAGCTGCCGGCTACCTCCAGCCACTTTCTCAGCTGGCTTCCATTTTACCATCAGAAGACAATTCTTTATCTATCCCTTCTTCAAAGACAATCTAGGTACCAAGAATTCAAAATAATAAGATCATCCAAAAGTGCATACATGTGTCTTTCTCAAGTAGCCTGTTTACTACAAGCTGTATCACCTTGAATATCTCAAATTATTTCTCTTCGGCTTTTCAAAGTCTAGTTCACAAAGAGTAACTGTCATCGGTGTTTACTTCCTGCTGGTGATTATCAACAACAATGGTCTTTATAGAAAGAAAATGACAACTCAGTCCTTACCTGAAGAACTCTTAATTTTCAAGAAATATTCTTGTCTCGCAGTGTAAGTAAGACGGTGTAATCTGCAACAGAGCAAAAAGATATATCAATTACATATGATACTGTGCATTTAACATTAGCTTTATAACTCAATCACACTTGAGCAAACTGACAGATAAAATTTTAACTACTATCATGACACATCTTTTATGGAGACACACATCAAGCAGTGATCGTACAATATTGCATATCCACACTAATAAGAGATACCTTTTTCCTTCTCCAGTGTTTCTGCTCAGACACGGAGACATAAGAGTTTTGAGCTACCTCTATGCACTACTCATAATGCTCCTTTTGTGGCTAGATAGATTAAATAACTAAGGTCCTGCTGACATTGTATTTCTTGTCACTAAACAACCCAATCAATTGAATTAGGAACTTCAGGAAGAGGTTTGTGATTGGGCCCAGATGCACTCAACTCCCTCAACTTCTAATGAGCTCTTCAGTGTAAAAAAAAAAAATATCCAAACTCACTTAAAATACAGATCTGATTGCATTCTAGTGAACACTCAGGGAAGTGTTATTGTTATTTAGCATCCTGAAATGCAGGATTAATTGCATCCTGAAATGAAATGTTTTGTTTGAAACACTATAAGCCCCAAGTTTCTATTGACCAAAAAAGACTCCCCACCCAAAAAGCAGAAGCCACACTATAAAAACATTCAAGTCAAGACAGTACACATTGCTGTGCACATCATGTTACCTAAATAGAGACAGAAAAAGCTGCTTCTGTTCTAGAATTTTCTGGCATAACAGACATAACAACAAATCTACTCCTGGCCTACCTAAACAGCACAGCACTGAGCCGAACGCCAGAAGAAAAGAACAGAGGTAACAGTATTTTGCTGCTCAAATATCTGAAGGAACCAGTGTTGAGCCTTTGTTCTCGGTGCTGGTTCTCCAAACTGAACAGACAACCACAAGCCTCAAATTACACTTCATTGATGCAGGGAAACTGAGCTGGTGTTCAGTTTCGGTTCTGCAACCTGCACGTTGACCTGCTTGTTTGTTGGCCTAAACAACAAGATTTCAGGAAATGAAGAATTTGCACTTTGTCCAGGTCTCATTTTCAGAGAGGGGGATCTCTGTCTTGGATGTTTAGGTTGGTGCAGGAAAACTGGGAGGAAAGACAATCATCCAGATCCGGACTCTTGCACTACATTCCTTCACTGAGTTAATTTCAGCTCTGAATTCAATATGACCAAAATAAAACACAAACCTAGAAATGGGAGGTGGTCTCATCAAGTTTAAATGCCTTTGGCATAACTTTTTGTTACCTCTGGTAAAATTGAAGGATGCATGTAGGAAGAAGACAGGGAGATTACAAAGTTTGTTTAGCAATATTTTAAAACCATACATTCACACATTTGAAAGATTTTATACAGTCAGCCAATACAAAACCAAAACCCAACTGTCTGCAATAAAAACACAGTTTATATAGCAATTTGAAAAATTAATGTAAGATGACATTAGTAAGATCCGCAGTAATGGAGTGTTACAGTCTAAATGTAGAAATAACCTATCTGAAAACAACAAAAAATTGTTTCTTTAGTATTATCCACAGAATAAATACATTCCTTGATAACTTTACATTAAACTATGTCACAGATTAAAGTTGCTCAAATGTGCAATGCAAGAATTTAAATTTGGGACTTGAGAGAAAAATCTTTGTTTCCATAGTTTTCTGCAAAGATGCTGATAAGATGACATAGCTTAACCACCCACCCACTGCTCCAAAACTCCATACAATATAAATCACAGAGAAGAAATTTTTGAGAAACAATGTTCACTTCTCTAATGAAAGTAAGGAACACTATGTCATTGTATTCTTGTATGGGAAATAGAAGCCTAGAGTTTCAGTTATTTGCTTGAAACCATACAAGAAGTATAATCCAATGCCTAACTTGATTCTAGTATGAGCTGCAGTACTTCTGTATTATCTTGTCTTCCTTTTAAAGCTTGCATAGTTTTAAAATCCTGTTGGGTTGCAACCTTACTTTATGACTCCAAACAACATTATATTTATTCTGGCTAACTGATTTGCCTGATTCCTCATCCACATTCAGAACGAACCTCCTGTTTAGAAAGAAAATCTAGTGCTTCTGGACTTTAGGTTGAGGATAGCGTTTGCTCAGATGCGATGGGCAAGACCCTTGTTTCTTTAAGGGTGTTATTTCCTATGTTAAGATTTTCACAAGCCAATGTTCCCAATGCACTTTTTCTTGTTGTTGGGGTTTTGTTTTTGTTTTTTGAACAAAGACTTTAGAGGTCGTTCCCTTGGTTTTCCTTTAAATTAACCTTAAATAAAAAAGCTTGTGAAATTCACATCTACACCTCAGAAGACAGTTCTTGGTATTTTGCAGCTATTTTTACCCAGCAACATCCAAAAAATGCATATATGGCACAAGTTTACATGAGTGCTCCATTACGATAAACCACGATCCTGGAAAAGTCAAAAGGGCCAAAAATTCATCACATTGGCATTCTTATTGTCTATCCTGAACACAGAGAACTCTTCATAACAACAAATGCTGTCTCCACCACCCTGGGGTACATTCACTGCAGAGACCCAGTTGTACGCCCCACTAGCAGTAGATGTACTGTTCTAAGTAGGTTCCTTTTCTGAAGTACCAGGTAGCCTTTCTTTAACATGAATATCTCCGCTTCAGAGCACAAGAAAAGGAGATGGTAGAAAACTGAGAAGTAGAAACCCAGCTAAGACAGTGGTTTCTTTTACAGTTTCTTCAAAAGTAGCAAGATGAAATATAAAGTTTCGCCTTCTTATCTAGAATATGTAAATTTTTCAGATTCTGATCTTGTGCTGACTTCCAGCAACAAGAGCATCATGGCTGCATGGGGAGCTGCCGCTGGCCATCTGCTTTACACTGATACAAGACTGCAATCAGATCTGGGTCATCTCACCTTTGAATTTGCCACCCACATAAATTGAGAGATCATGCACAGTAGTGCTTGTGCTAACTGAAATCTAACTTACAGGCATAAAAATATTTTTAGCCTTTTCATTTCCCCCCACTGACGTGAAACTTACCTTCATAAATGAAAGAGGAATTTCTTTATATTTGCTCTTTCATTTATGGAACAGAGGAACACCCAATGCAATATATTTACCCCTATGCCTATGGAAAATAAACCAAAGATTCTTCTAGTATGTATAATACTAGATAATTTTAATAGCTAATAAGCTATTAAAATACAAGCAACATATTTTCCATTATTCAAAGGTTACAGGTATGTGCACCTAACACTATATTCAACATAATTACAAGCATTATAGTAGTCACATGAATATGCACTGCCTAATAATTACTTTGGTGGGTTTATAAACGTCACGATTCATAAGATGTCTGTGTACATCCTCCTGGAACTTAAGGATTTCAAAACCAGACAGCAGAAAATGCATGAATAGCATAATGTGCCAAATTGCTGTGTGCCAGTACCCACTGCACTATTCCTTTACGCTTATAACCACTGGTACACTGGGTGTCACTGGGAGGTAGCCGTGCTCTGCTCGTTCAAATCAAGCAAGTCCTAACAGGAAGAACAATCCAGTAACACCAGCAACTCAACACAGAGTTCTGATTTTGAATAAATTCTAGCAAGCTGATCATGGCTGAAAAATAACATCGAGGGTTCCCTGAAGGTTTCAGACTAATTGCCAGATGCCTTTCAACATCAGAAAAAAGTTAAAGCACAAAACCTGACCCTTGTTGTTCTGAATCCATACATGCTGCATTACTGAACTCCAAAGTGGTACCTCTACCAAAATACGATGTGCCAAACACAGTTTTAATACAAAAAGCATGAAAAAAGACAGCACTGCTAGACTCAGACTTAAACAGCATACACCAGCTTATGTCCACAACTCCAAGTCACTGCAAACGCTAGCTCATCCACATGTATGCAACTCAGATACATTTCCTATGTCCTCTACCACTGTTTTCTTAGTCACAAAAACCACAAAAGAAATAAAATATGACATGTGGAACCAAAGTTTTGCATTCAGTTTATAGCTTTAGTATTCTCTCTCACCTCTTTTCATAACTAACTTATGTTTTAGACTTACAGTATAAGGAGTATGTGCCAAAAGACAACAGATGACAAGTCAGCAGAAGCAACAGATACTTCCCATGTGGGTCCCTGCTTACAAGGACATATAACTGAAGGGCTCAGGTCTGCAGGGTCGATTTAATGTATTTGATTTCTACAAGTGAGTAGTTCTTCAGCAGACAGCAGTCACCCAGTTGAACCAGTAGGATGTCCTTGCTTTTCAGTGCTTATCTTCTCAATGTCTTAGAGGAGGTTTGACTATGAGCAAACACTACCCCTTCCAGATGTGCTCAACAAAATTCTGCAGTTCTGGGCCACCCGGTGTGATCTGGTTTACATTTATAACAGGAACTATCAAGGTTTTGGAGCACATCCCTCATGGGGACAAAAACATAACAGCCTGCAGTCCATGGCCAGATTTCCCTAACTCGGGGATCTACTTCACATGCCCTGAGCACAGTCGAGGTGTAAGGGGCAGGAGGCTTTCAGGCTCTTCCAACTGTGATAGTACAGATATACCTAAAGGGACGAAGAACTGACTTGGCTCCAGGTGTATTTCCTGCATTAAACTTGCACAGAGGAGCAAACCCAACAGGGAAGTCATGGGCAGCAGGGACATCAAGAGTTTATTCCTCCCTGTAAAAGAGAGGCAGATTTTTGGACAGGGTGCTGGCTGCGAAGCCAAGCTTCATATTACAAGCAAGGAAACTGCTTCCTGTTTGATCTTCCCACGTTAGGAAAAGACCACATGCTAAATATGGCATCAAAGACATTCTTATTGTCATCGTTACTTCCACCTGTCCACTGAAACACAACTCCAAATACCGGCTAAAACCTCACACCATGGGTGGCAATGGCGTGTGCACTTGATTTGATGCTACGACATGAGCAGTCTCAGTCACATCCTGAGGACTATTTTGCATGAGATGCTGCTCTGGCATAGAAGTAAAAAGTTTGTGCCCTGTCCCCCAAGTAAAACATTTTGTCTCTGCCTATTAATGACCAACTGAGGACAGTAAGCATGCTAGCTAAGAGCCTGTATTATGCACGGTTTTCTTACAAATTATGAGAAAAGGATTCATTTCAAAGAAAGTCAGAGTGCCTAAACATGCAACTTTTTTAGGATCCCTCTGAAGATATCAGGGGCTCTATCAAATCAACACCTCCTCTGCCTCCCTGGAAAAGCACTCTATACATACACATGTATTGCTGTGATTTTTTTCAGCTGTTCAAACTTCCTATTCAGATAGGAATTTTTATAAGAGTTTTTTTGGGGTGTAAGGTTTTGTTTTTAACAAAGTAACGTTAGATCTTTATTGGAAATGAATGTCTATAATCATTGCTGCTCCCACTGAATAAAATTACATCAATAAATGAACAGCCAAGCAAACAAAACAATGAAGTGAAAGTGAAAAAAATGACTGGGAAATTATAATACAATCATATCATCATGAAACTTTTGCCAACTTTTCAAATAACTTCTGAGATTTTTCCTCTTTAAAAGTTAAACAGAAATACACTAAAGTATTTAAATGCATAAACTTTTGCTTTCATAAATCTCCATCTCCAGTGAAGTCCATATAATTACCTGCATTACAAAATCTCAGTGAATTCAGCAGCAAACATAAAATTGGAGTTCTTTCAAATCAAAAATAATTACAAAAAACCCCAAAACCATCTGAAATAATATCTATAAACTGTTTTTTCAAATAAACCTGGTAACTTCAAAACAAGGAGGATCACACTTACTTGAAAATGCCTGGATCTTTACATTCCAGCTAAATCCAGAAGAACGCACTCCTATTTCCCAAGCCTGGCAGTCAAGCAACCCACAGGGCTGCACAGGAAGACTGGTGGAGCTGCTTTGCCTGCAGTGATTTTGCAGCGGGAACAAACTGTGTCTTAACTGCCAGCTAAAATCTGAGTGGGCAAGCACACCACGTAGTACAGGGAAGGCAACTAATTGGTAGTCGACATGAGAGCCTATCAAGGAGAAGGAAAATTCATGGCCAGATGAACATCTCTGATTCTTCTGCTCCCCTACTCTGCTCTCCTCTTCCCTTTAACATTAATGGAAAATATCAAACTAATAACGCAGTACAATATGTCACAAAGCAACCATGTCACATGACGTACATTTCCCTGTCAAAATAAGGCCACATTTTGTTTCAGTGATACACCACAGCAATAACAGATTAGTCAACATGCAAAATTCTGACAATAATAATGCAAAAATAACACAAGACACGTGTTGGCTGATGTTCCTTGTAGTCTTTGTGTAAAAAAGATGTTGGAAAATGTGTAGACATGACAGAGCTATAAGATGTCAGGCTCCAGCCATGTTCATACACAGACTTCATGAGATCATGGAGCCAACAGTTTTGCAATCAAACCACAGGGTAGCCTTTTACATCCTCCTCTCTGGGCTCTTGCCTGAACAAAACGATCTTGAAAAATGTGGCTACTGACACTCCAGCTTTGTGACTCAGTGAAGTATTTTGAGCCTTTGAATCACCCTGGGAAATCACATCTGGAAGTGCGCTATTGACATGCTATTCTGATCTAGAGGACAAGCACTAACCAAAAGCAGAGACCATTATCGACTGGTTTGCTACGGGCAAGCTATTCAAAACACGGTGTTGGGTCTAAATCAAACCACTGAGTCCTGCCTGGCTTTTCCCACACATTGAAAGGATCCACATGTGTTCCAATCCTATCCTTAAGTTCACCCCTTCCCTGTCCAATGCTGTCTTTTATTTTCTGTATTATCCCCCCCTCAAATACCAACTGCAGCAACATGAAGTAGAAAATTCTTATAAAATAGAAATACAACATTGGCAGATTGTGTGCATGAAACAACTGAACATTTTCTTCCTTCTTTACTAATTACACTGAAAATAATTTATCTTGGCAATGTCTTTTCAAAACTGTACTACCAATTCCCACATTTTCTTTGGTGATGCAGCCTGATGTAGATCTAGAGTTGCTTGTACTTGACCTCTCCTGTCTCCCTGAACCTTTTCATCTTCAGACCAAAGTTAAACAGATCACCAAACTTCTCAAGTTTCTCTCAATATGCTTCTTACCGGCATATAATCTTCAGGGTATTTTTCTTCCTTTAAAAGAAGCCAAATGATGATGTTGTTATATTAAAATATTATCTAGTATTTGTTTCTTCACTGCTCTAATCTTTAAATGTGGTTTACCAAGCAACTGAATTTTAACTCCGTATTTGTTGAGGGAAAAGAATGCTGTGTACTTATATAGCATTCAGCTTTATTCCCCTCATATTTTAATATTTAGCATCCAGAACAAAAGCACGTATTATTCAGTCTCTGTTGCTGCTAAAATAAAACCCCAAGCTCTGCTGTGCTTTAAAGCGCCTGACTCATTACTTGCTGGTACATCCTTTCATCACTTTTAAAATTAGTAGGCAATTAGCTGCTAAGGTTTTACACACTTGTTTTCCTCACGCACACTGAAGGAACTACACAGGCAGCAGAAAATCTGGCCAAGCTGCGTTATCATAGAATCATAGAATGGTTTGTGTTGGAAGGGACTTTAAAGATCATCAAGTTCCA
>JAOXJM010000033.1:29180874-29204805 GCA_026413425.1 Tringa solitaria
TTGAACACCTCCAGGGATGGGACATCCACAACTTCCCTGGGCAACCTGTTCCAGTCTCTCTCCACCTCACAGTAAAGAATTTCTTCCTGGTATCTAATCTAAATCTACCCTCTTTCAGTTGAAAACAGTTACCTCTCATCCTATTGCTCCACTCCTTGACAAAGAGTCCCTCCCCATCTTTTCTGTAGGTTGCCTTTAGGTACCAGAAGGCCACTATAAGGTCTCCCCGGAGCCTTCTCTTCTCCAGGCTGAAAAACTCCAACTCTTTCAGCTTCATCCATACACGCCTCAACACAACACTGCTGCTCACAAGAACCCTTTTTATGTCTGAGTGGGTGACCTTTGCCCTTCTATCTACTCTAAAAAGAGCCAGATTCGTCCCACGGCTGCCGGAGGTGACAGCACTTCAAGAGCACACTGCGAGCTCTGGGATGCAGCTTGGCCCCACAGGCACCCTGGTGTGAGGTGGAGGGAAGGCTGCTGCCCACCAGTACCCCACCTCCAAGCTGCCCTCGGCTGCTACAGGCCGTGGTGTCTACTGGGCTCTCAAAAATAATGGCAAAAATGTTCGGAGTACATTATTTCACACCTGACAATCCAGGAACACTGAGGAGTTTAGGAGTCCTGTCCAGAAGCTCTCGTGTAAGTCAATGTATACGCAATGAGTGCCAGATTTCCCTACAAAATATCTGGATTTATGGCTTTTTACCAGCTCTGCAAAATAGGAAGCAAGAAAAAATAATTTTATGCCAGAGAGCCTGAAAGAAACAGAAGCTACCTTGACCATGAAGCTTGTTTTCCTTTTAAGTCTGTGGCACTTTGCAATGCTCCCTACTTTATTCAGCAAGGAAGCCATGTTTAATTAAATGAGACAAAACAGATACTTCATCATTTTAGTCAAAAAGCTGGCGTGGGGGCTCCGCTAGCAGGGGGATAGCCAACTGGGGCTTCCCAGCTCACCGGCAGCCCATAAAGCTGCTACTGGGAGGCCTTGGCATTGTATTCAAAGCCACTTTTAACAGCCAATATGGTAAGCTGTGCAAGATATGATGTGTAGGGAGCCCCATAAAAACCTTTAATGGAAACAGCGGGCTTGTGTTGGAAAAAGTTTCAAGAGCTGCATACACCGGTATTGGGAGTTCAGCTCCTGCAAGGCACCTTGGCCAGCCCGACCATACAGGCTCCCATAGCCCCACATCTCACCACAACGTAGGGTGCCATTTTCTGTAAGAAAGTTTGCAATGTCAAGTCACAGTTTGTACACAAAACATTAATATAATGATAACAGAACACTTTTTTTTTTGCTGTTAAACTGTAGGAGACAAGGTGAGTAGGTTAGCCAGCCTGAAGCCCGTCAGCAAGACAGGACTCTAGCACAAGCTTCCTGGGCTTCATGCTCTGGGAAAGAAACATGAATCTAACAGGAATACGCAGCTGCCCGTAGGACAATACCATTCAGTGTCCCCTTAATGATTTATTTTTAGATAAAGAACTAGCAGTTAGAACTCCCAGTAGATGGAAAGTGGTCCAAGGCTGTCTTGAGGAGGGAGCACTACACTCAGAGTATTTCTACCTCCTCTTTCTTCCCTTATATAAATATTTTATGACTCTTCTTGCTTAAAGAAAGCAAAAGCTCTGCAGTTTTCTGCTACTGCCACTTGCAGTGCTGAGTATTATTCATTTCCAGAGAGAGGGGAAGGACCCCACTCTGAAGAGCATTACAGAAGTCTGTATGGGGATGAAGCAAGTAGCCCTGCCCATGGCTATCTAGCACCCCTGACTCTTCATTTGCTCCTGCTCCCAGACCTCAGTGATGTAGGGTACAGGTGCTCTGCCATATGAAGACCTGCAGGTCAGCTACACCAGATACTCAGGATCCCAGCCTGGAAAAAAGTCTGCAGGAATACCAGGAGCATCGATGCTCTTCTGCTTCAAGGACCCTCATTAGAAACAGATGCTCTGTATGCGTAGGCCTGTGCTTATGACACTTTCCCTACTGTGTTCTCCAAAACACCCTTACATCGTTCAGCAGCACAGCATAAGCGGCAGAATGTTATTATCACTGTGTAATTGACTTTCACCCAGAATGTATTTCTTGCCTGTTTACCTCAGCTTTTTACAGCTTCCCCTATCTACTCAGAGCAACCACCACTTTACCAGCCTGAGGGAAAAGCAGCAGCAGCGCTAAGCAGGCCAAGAGAACACCACTACCAGAAAGAAGTCCTGACACATTGGACCTGGAAAAAAGCTGTTCTCTCATATCTAAATATGAATGGCAATGTAAACATTCAAAGGGATGACCATAAAAAAGTGCAAACATCAACAGTTAGAATATGGGCCACCCGTTGCTACAGGTTAGATCTTAATTTTTAAAAATGGTATGAAACCTGGAGCATCAAAAACACTGCTTGAACTGAAGTATTTTTGATATTCAAGTAGAGTAATTGCACTTTCACTCCTGCTTTGAAGGATTAAAAGCCCTACCATGGTCATTAGGGAATATCATCTGTCTAGAGCCAGAAACAATCAGAATTCAAAAAGGAAGGAAGGAAGGAAATAATTAATACAATCACCTTTTCTTGATGCTGTTTTGCCCAGTTTTCTGCTCAAACTAACATTTCATATTGGGGGAAAAAAAAAAAAAAAGAAAAAAAAGGTCTTTGGAAAACAGTGAAAGACTTTCATGAGTATCTGGTTTATATTTGAACATACGGGAAATAGATTCTCCTAATCAGCCCTTTTTACCTACTGCCAAAAATATAAGTGCAGCTTTACAGCCAATGCAAGCTGTTACCCACTCCTTTTATAATTCAATCCAAACCCCTTCATTAATGCAATATTGCAAATGAGTACTTAAATGCAGCAGAAGCAGGAAAAGTAAATGGTAGGGTCACTCTGACATGTGAACGTGTCCTACAGACTTCCTATTGTAGACCATTCTTATGCCTAGTTTTCACAGTACAATTTAATTTTATTAAAACCTGAAAGTAAATCCTATATAAAAACACACATAAAAAACATAGGAAATATCATCTGTCCCTAGTACACTTTCCAACAAAATATACTTTTAAAACTTCTGTTTGCATACAGTATCAATCTGTTCATACTCTTTCTGCTTACAAAAAAAATGAAGTTATCATATATTCCGGCTAGTTTAAATGTGTTATCTTCCAAAACACTTTTTTTTTTTTCCCTTCCAGCAGAAAACACTCATTTGGCCGTTTGTCCTGGAGAATGACTCTTGCACCTTAGTCAATGCATAATCACTGCACAGATGGCTTATGTATGTGCAATTAATCAAAAAAAATTCTACAAATGAAATTTATTGCATATGTGCTAACCAACTGCACTATTCATCAACACATGGTAAAATGGCAATATTTAGAGCGCTTCAGATTCACTGCCCAAGTATGAGCCATATGACCAGCCCTACAAAAATGTGAATTATTAGATACCAGCTACCAAACATGCATGCTTGCCGTGCAACTGGAACAAACATTTTATCAGAATGAGTAAAAGAGAAAGCTCACGGCATCTTTAACAACGCTAAGTGACAGATGATTGATCCGTTTCCATTTCCCCTGCCAATCAAGGAGGACTCCTCCAAAGGATGGAGACATTCATATGCATGCAAGGAACACTTTCCTTTCGATTTAAAGCAGACAAGATCAAAAGAACATTTGAGATATATAATTCGGAGAAACAGAAATAAGAAATAAGCAGCCCAGGCTTGAAAAATATGACAAGTGTGTTAAGAAAAACACTGCACAACAGCTAATGTATTGTAACGAGGCAGAAAACACTCGCTTCCTAAGACAGGACACCTGAACAAACATTTATTATCCTGACCTAAGTGCAACCAAAGAGTTCCAGAGTTTATATGCTAATGTACCTTACTTCAAAGATTTCCTTAAGCTACATCAGAAGCCAAAATCTCTAACAGCAAGAATTTTAGTGGTGAAGAAAAGAGGACTGACAAACTATCATGCTGGCAAAAGGAAAAGACACTGAGAAGTGTTCAAAGATGCAAAACCTTTACTTTCCTTGAAGTGGATTATTGCTGTTTTCTGCAATTGCAAAACCTGTACCTAGGTGAGCTTTGTTCCTGCACAGGACAAACCAAAACCTGGCAAAAATTTCTATGTCCTAAGATACTCCCTGATAGCCCACTGCTAACTTTTTTAAGTTTCTAAATTATTTTGTGTTACCAGGTACTTGCAAATCAGGAATTTGATCTTCTGGGATTTGGCAAAAGAGAGATGCGGCTGAAGCATTACAAAGAAAAGGTGGCAACACGGTTTGCTGGCAGAAGGTTTGGGTCAGCTGCCAGGACTGTTTATAGGGCTATTTGAAAGAGGATTTTAAAAGTAAGTAAAAAATTTTAAAAAAGGAGATAATCAACACCACTAACCCAGGATTTGTACAGAAGCCTGCTGGGATGAGTCACATGACAGTAATGTGGGAAGTTATAAAGTCTGAGAAAATGGAGTGGGCATTAATACATGGTTCCATGGCTGGTGTCACCATCACAATTTTGGGTTTTTCGATAATGGAATGGCCTACATGGCGTCAGGCTTGCTGGCGTCAGATGGGATTCACCTTTCTGAAAGGGTCTTTTTGCTCACAAGCTAGCGGGGCTTATTGACAGAACTTTAAACTAGGCTTGAGGGTGTGGGGGACAATATCAGGCTTGCCCGGGACAAGCTGTGGGACAACATGCCAAGGTTAGAGTGACAGGGTGCTAATAAAGATGATATGCTAATGAATTATATGTGCTGGCTACACTGAAGCACCCTTGAAATCTTATGGAGATGAGCCAGGGGCTCCTGAGGTAATAGTAGCCAACAGGGAAACACCAGTGAAATACCTCAAAGGAATTTAGGGGTGTTCCTCTAAGAATGTGACACAGCCAACAGCCCAGCTGAAGTGCCTCTATACCAATGCACACAGCACGGGCAACAAAAAGGAGGAGCTGGAAGCCACCATGCTTCTAGAAAGCTATGACCCAGTTACTGAAAACCGGTGGGATGATTAGAGCACGTCTATCAATGGTTACAAAGTGTTTTGAAGGGATAAGTGAAGAAGAGGGGGTGGAGGGGTTGCTCTCTACACCAAGAATGGATGGAGTGTGAAGAGCTGTCTCTGAAGAATAGCCATGAGCAGGTTGCAAGCTTATGAGTAAGAATCAGAGACCACAGTAATAAAGGGAACTTTTCGGCTTGTACCTACTACAGACCACCTGATCAAGGGGAGCCTACTGACAAAGCCTTCTTACTCCAGCTACCGCAGGCATCACACTCACAGGTTCTCATCCTGCTGGGGAACTTCAACCACACCAACATCTGCTGGAAAAGTAGCACAGCAAGCTGTAGGCAATCCAGGAGACTCCTGGAGTGCAACGATAACTTCTGAAGCCAGGTAATAGACAGCCCAGGGAATGTGACAGTGGACCTGATGGTCAACAATGCAAGTGAACTTAGTCAATGTAATCAAGACTGGAGGCAGCATGGGCTGCAGTGATCATGCACTGGTGGAGTTCACAATCCTGAGGAACATGGCTCAGGCAAAGAGTAAAGTAAGGACCCTGAATTTTAGGAAAACAAACTTGCAGATCTTCAAGGAGTTAGTCAATAGGATTCCCCTGGGAAACTGCCCTCAGGGACACAGGAGCAGAGCAGAGCTAGCAGATCTTTAAGGACACTTCCCACAGAGCACAAGATCTTTTGATCCCCAGGTGTAAGAAATCAGGACAGGAAGGCAGAAGACCTGCATGGCTGAGTCAAGACCTGCTGATCAAACTAATGAGCAAGAAGGAAATGCAGATACAGTGGAAGCAGGGACAGGTATCCTGGGAAGAGTACAGGGATACCAGTTGTGTAGGGATAGGGTCAGGAAGGCCAAGGCGTGGATGAGCAGAGTTTGGCAAGGGGCTCAAAGAATAATAATAAGAGCTTCTACAAGTATGTTAGCTAAAAAAGGAAGATCAAAAGAAGTTTAGTCCCCCTGATAAGCAAGACTGGCCAACTGGTAACAACAAGATGAGAAGACTGAAGTATTCAACAACTTTTTTGCCTTGATCTTCACTGGCAACCTCTCTTTCCACACCCCTCAGGTAGATGGACAGCAAGGCAGGGGGGAGTAAAATCCCTCCCACTGTAAGAGAAGATCGTGTTCTTGACCAGCTGAGGAACCTGAACATACAGAAATCTATGGGACCTGGCGAGATGCATCCCAGAGTCCTGAGGGAACTGGCTGATGTAGTTACCAAGCCACCCTCCATGATACTTGAAAAGTCATGGCAGTCAGGTGAAGTCCCTGGTGACTGTAAGAAGGGAAAAATTGCACCCATTTTCAAAAAAGATAAAAAGGAGGACCCTGGGAACTACCAAACTGTCAGCCTCACATCTGTGCCTGGGAAGATCACAGAACAGACCCTTCTCGAAGCTATGCTAAGGCACATGGAGGACAGGGAGGTGATTCGAGACAGCCAGCATGGCTTTACCAAGGGAAAGTCCTGCTTGACCAACATAATGGCCTTTTATGATGGAGTGACTACATCAGTGGACAAGGGAAGAGCTATGGATCTTATCTATCTGGACTTCTGCAAGGCCGTTGACACAGTCTCCCACAACATCCTTCTTTCTAAATTGGAGATACAGATTTGATGTGTGCATTATTTGGTGAAGAATTGGTTGGATGGTTGCATACAGAGGGTAGTGGTCAACGGCTCGATGTCCAGATGCATATTTGTGACAAGTGATGGCCCTTAGGTTTCCATATGGGGACAAGTACTGTTTGATATCTTCATCAATGACATAGGCAGTGGGATTGAGTGCACCCTCATCAAGTTTGCAGACAACACCAAGCCAAGTGGTGTAGTTGACACACCTGAGGGATGGAATGCCATCCAGAGGGATCTGGACAAACTCAAGAATTGGGCCCATGTGAACCTCATGAAGTTCAACATGGCCAAGTGCAAGGTCCTGCACCTGGATAGGGGCAACCCCCAATATCAATACAGGCTGGGGGAATAAAGGGATTCAAAGCAGTCCTGCCAAGAAGGATGTGAGGGTGCTGGTGGATGAAAAAGCTGGGCACAAGCTGACAATGTGAGCTCGCAGCCCAGAAAGCCAACAGCATCACGGGCTGCATCAAAAGAAGCATAGCCAGCAGGTCGAGGGAAGCGATTCTGCCCCTTCAACTCCAGTGAGACCCCACCCGAGTACTGTGTCCAGCTCTGGAGCCCGCAGCACAGGAAAGACACGGGCCAGTTCGAGCAGGTCCAGAGGAGGGGCACAAAAATGATCAGAGGGCTGGAGCACCTCTCCTACGAAGACAGGCTGAGAGAGTTGGGGTTCTCTTCAGTCTGGAGAAGAGAAAGCTCCAGGAAGACCTTATAGCAGCCTTCCAGTACTTAAAGAGGGCCTACAGGAAGGATGGGGACAAACTTTTTACTAAGGCCTGTTACGGTAGGACAAGGGGTAATGGTTGTAAACTAAAAGAGGGTAGATTCAGACCAGATATAAGGAAGAAATTTTTTTCAATGAGAGTGGTGAAACACTGGAACAAGTTGCGTAGAGAGGTGGGAGATGCCCCATCCCTAGAATGGTTGGGTTTGGTGGGGCTCTGAATAACCTTATCTAGTTGAAGATGTCCCTCATCTTCATGCTCATTGCAGAGGGTCTGGAGTAGATGACCTTTAAAGATCCCTTCCAACCCAAACTATTCTATGATCCTCTGATTCTATCTGAGAGGAGGTTAGATTATGAGAGGGAGGGTGTTTCACATTATATGTATAGCTTCCTCCTTCTCGGACTGATGATCTAGAAACAGATGACCTGGACCACCCCTGGGCTGGGATGTAGGGGCCAGATTTGGTCCCCGTGCAGCAAGCACATAAGCAAGGGTTCCAGATCCAGGGCTGGGACACCAACTGCTCTTGACTTCTATGTGGGGCTTAGAAGAGCTACAATGAGTGAGAATAGTGAAGCTAAAAATGAAAAAAAATAATAAAAAAAAAAATCATACTTAGTAACGCCAAGGATAGTAAGGTCTTTTTTAAGGGTATTGGGCACAGTGGTTATCAACGTTACAAGATGGACATGACCTAACAACAATGCAGAAAACACATTAAATTTCCAACACATAGATTACATGAGGGCAGAAGGCACCCTTCTAATCACATAGTGATAGTCCTTAATTGTACACTGTACCAGAAAAGCAAGATAACACACTGCTACCACAGTAAGATGAGATACCACTTGTTCATTTCTAACTGTGAATAAACAGGCCCTGACAGTTGTGGCAGGAGCACACTCCTCACTCCCTCCACGGGTCTGACAGTGCAGTACAAGGATATGGTGGCTCGTTTGGCGAGAAGCGCATGAGCTGCCTGTCACATATGCCAAGAACCCCCAGCCACATACTCCAGACACCCAAGCCCTAGAGACCATCTCAGCCAATGAGCCTACCTCAGAGATCCCCTGAAAAAAGAAAGCTAGGTGACCATGACCAAGAGATGAGTGGTTCTCCTCGGAGCAGCAAGTCAGTGATTGGACGCCTTCTCTTTGGATTGAGACATAATCCAAAGTAACATCCCTGGGATTGAGTATTCCCACCTTACAGGTGAGCAGTTCGCATATTTTGAGTCATCATTCTAAGCTTAGATTTAGTGCACACCAAGTAGTATTATTTCTCAACAGATACCCTGAACCTGTCAAAGAGTTATAGCACAAACACTTTGGCAGACATAAGATCCTTGTACAGTTTGACCATTCTGCCTTTTTGTGACACCATTAAACCTGATTTTTGGAACATAATTTCTTGGTCTTGCACTTCCGCAACAATGGCATATGGCATAAATCCTAACAGGCTTGGATAAAGCCATCTCTGCTCCATTAGTAGGTTTTAATAAGGTCTATAATACCAAGTATTCAAAAAACTGAAAGATAGTTAATGTTGTGTCAACATTCAAAGAAGGACAAACCAAATATAACTTACAGGCTGTTTATAACTTGACATCAATCCAGACAAGGAAAGGTAATATTTTCAGAGGATTCAATTGATAGAGAACCAATGAACAGGTATTAAATTAATGCCAGACATCATGGTTTGATGGAAAATAGATCCAGTGAAACAAAATAGTTTTCATCCTCTGATGGTATACAAATCTGTCAGAATAATAAAGGCTTACAAATAAAACACATCGATATCTGTGAGGCATTTCACTTTGTACTATCCAAAATTCTGATCAAAAATTGATGCTAAAAATAGCAAATATGCAGCTATTCAAAAGACTGGTGATGACTCTGAGATCAGCCAATGTAGAACCAGGCTCTACTAGCAGTACCTGTATTAAGCGAGCCAATGCAAGAACATGTATTAGCCCAGAAGTGTTCAATGCCAAGCTGAGGTGTTTCCTACACGCAGCATTACCGACATCAAAATCAGCTTAAGAGTTTGTGGCCCACCTTTAAATGATATTTTAAAGTCAGAGAGAACACAAGAAAAGATTTACAGTAAGCAACTAAAAGTTCAACATGTTTAACTTGCAGAGAAGCTCTGAGAACAGACTTTACTGCAGTTTCCAAATGCCTCCGTTGGAAGAACAGACCAATATTACTTCAGCTGATGAAGTGTAGAAACCCCTCAGCTATGGACAGAAGTTCCTGAACGAAAGATTAATCCATGGTCTGAACTACCAAAGGCAGTCATTCTTCAGCTCTTGATACCAACAGATGAATAAGAGTCAGACACCTTTCCAGAATATATACAACGGCCAAGTACAATTTTGTGTTAGCCACATAGAATTTATTGTCTAAATATATGGCTAGTGCAAGAAGTACCAATAACCTCTGATATACACGAGAATCAGACAAATTTTTCTACAAACCCTTCTGGTCTTTCTTTGACTGTACAAATTATTATTTTTTTAATAAAAGTTAAAAGGTAAAATCCTCTAGGCAACAGCTGTATTTTTAATCTTTACAAAAGAAAGTTAAAATTAACATTGCCTCAACAGTGAAAAAGGTTTTATCTATACAAATAAACAAGAAAAAGGAACACCATTCTTCTCTTTCATTTACTGTGTTGTCTTGAATACTTACGGACTGCTTGACTTGCTGTTGCTGACAGGAGGAGAATGAAGTAGAAAGCGTCCAGTACAGTACAACATGAAACTGATAACATTATCCTACTTGAATGTCAAGTTTGCTTTGGTAGCGCATGAGTGATATGAAGCCAGAGGAGAAAAAAAAAAAATCAGCAACAACAAAAATCCCCAAGACACTTAGGGAAAAAACAACAGCTTAAATGAGCAACTGATCTCAGGGAAGATATCCGAGTCAAATTTAATCATATGCTAAGCAAAAGCAAGCATGTCTCAGGCAAAGTGGATTACCTTTGCAAATGAGCAAGCACTGAAAGAAGAGTTTACTCAGTTCCTTTACATACTCACGGAGTGGAAATACAGCTTGGAAAGGAGCACTATTGATAAGGAAAAAAACCATGGGAGGGGAAGCCCTCAAAAACAGACGGGAAGGCAGGTGGCAGTATGAACTGGCAGGAAGGCCAGTACTGGATAGAAAAAGATCAGAAATAAAATACCATACGGCTTGAAAAATTTAGCTGCAGGAACAAACTGTACAACTAGATTAAGGAGGAAGGTCAGAGCAGAGTTACTAGAGCACTTCACTACTTTTGCTTCTATCAAAAATACACAGGGTTTGTCAAAGTTTGCACAATGTGTCCTGGATCACATACAGGATAAACAACTTGCCAGGCAAGTGCCTGAATAAAACAAATCTTTCTGTGCTTCTGTTCGTTCAGCACTACTGCCTGCATCTGGAGCTGCAAGCGTTACTTTCAGGAATTCCAGCAAAATTTCATCTTTGAGGACAAGAGTAGCATCTTTGTCACTAACTGATGGAATTAATAACACCAAACTACTGCCAAAAATACAGAAAAGCTGCAGTGTCAATGAAGCTGTGCCTACACCAGGAACCTTTGCCCTGCACAAAGTAAAATGCCAAATTCCTTAGAGCTGATGTGACTCAGACATGATCTACTGCTCGCTCTGATATGGCTAGTAATGAAGAAGATCTATGAGGAACAAATACATAAGGAATGACAAAATTCTTTACAGAAACCTAAAGACTCTCAGATGAACTTGATACCACCTGGTATCCCAATGCTGAAGGAGAAAGTTGCCTGTCCAGGTACCTTGAAAATTCTTTTTTTTTTTTTTCTGGTTTTGAATAACTTAGGTGACCTGTGACTAGATCACTCCTTCTTGTAATAATAGCATGACCTTTACTGAGCAAGCAACGTGCAGCCATTTCTTCATGGTCCATATTTACCACAGTATGTGACAGTTTACTACAGATGAAGAGCTTGACTAATTACTAATCATCATCTAACCAATTTCACTGATGAGCAGAGTAACTGCTCTTATGTAAATACCATCTATATATACACTAGCTTTTTTAGCAGATGCAGTATTCCTTTTCACTTTCGGAATTCAATGACAACCTTTCTTTTTTTTTTTATTTTTTTTTTGTATGGACTACTTTGCACTCTTGAAGGGTCACACAAAAACCAGAGAATTTCTTTCTTTATAAACATACTCAAAGATTTCTGTATGAACACGGTCTCCATAAAGTGGCAGATAGCAACATTACTTTGGGAAGGACTAGCAGCAGAACAACGTGATGTTAGAAGAGAAACAACCTAAGGAAAACTGGAGGCAAACAAAGCACAGTATGCACTGATGAAGGATTCAGAGCAAATGTGAAACTGGCACTGAAGATCTCATGTAACAGTTCTAATTTTTGGTTACGCTCCTAAAAATAACATCTCAATCAGCTATAGGATGGCCCAAGGATTACAATCCGTATTACTGAAAAGGCAGCAGTCCTTATCCTGTGTCATCTTCTCATAGTAGAAAAGCTCCAAGCTAGAAAAGCATTCACTGGCGCTCTCAGTGTGCTTTGTGTCCAACTGATGTTTGCTCATTCACCATCACTGCTGTTCACACAAACTTAGCCTTACAAAAGCCACCTAGTTCAATCTGCCACTATTTCTCCATCAGATGAGCACACGGGAGAAATTTCTTTCAGTGTATCTGCACTAGAGAATTTCTCTGGTCCAAAACATCAAGTAGTGGTTTTGCACTTTAACATAAATCATAAGAAACAACACACATTAAAAACTGAAATCTCTTGTGAGAAAACGTCAAAGATAAAGAGGGTACTGTATGTATGCTTTACAAAAAGTGTATTATTGAATTCATGGGACTGCCAAAACTCTGGATAATTTCACTCCTTGACTGTGCTCTCAAATTTCAGCAATGTACAAAGAATTCATTTTCACCTTTTAATCTTATGGATTAAATATGTTTGAGAAAAAAAATCGGAGCAGAAAAGGGACCTCCCAGTTTATAATTCACATATTAAAGAGGACCTCCTGCCATGAGCAACCATTTCCTAAATGTTGATTTAACAAAATTCATCACTTCAAATACACGGATTATGATGTTTGCACCAAAATAAATGGTTCCCAGTGCAAAAGCTGCCATACTTGATGAAATATGAGGGCAGGTGTTTTTATAGAAAAAACAAATATTATGGAACTCTTAAAACAATGAGAAAATTTCAGACTCCACAAATGAAAATCAAGCAGTCTGCATAGTCTGTTTCTGTGGAAGAGTCTTCCTGTCATTACTACATATTTTGCCTCTTGATTCCATAAAGACTGAATAATCCAGAAATATCTGAAAAAAATACAATTCATTGCTGATTTCTGGGAGGGGGGAGGGGAAATGTCAGATTTATTTTTTTCTTTCTTTTTACAATTAGTTTCAAGTGGAAAGCACTATGAAAATAAGCTATGCTTTCTGCTTTTCTGGAAATAATGAAACCTCAACAACCTTTCTACATGCATTCTTAGTATATTCTTCAGGCATGCTGTTCAACTAAGAGTTAACTGCTTTAATTGTTATAGATGTCAAGGGATTTGAGAGCACCAAGTTGCTCACAAAATGTGCTCAACATTTGGCAGAACTCAACTTTTCTAATGCCTCTGAATTTATTTATTTATTAAATCTTTCCATTCTGATTCAGTAGCTAGTAGAAATTGTCCAACTTTAGGGAACAGAATTAATTTGATGTATGGTCTAAAGGCCAAAACCTGGCTACATTTTATGTAAGAGAAGGGCAGATGAAAGACACAGTGCAAGAATTATCTTGCCTGTAACAAATATACTGAATGAAAGGCAGTGAAGTCCAGGGAAATGAAGGCACAGGGAAGAAATAACATCTAAGTCTCAAAACAGTTCTTAAAATAAAGAAACATATCAGCACTAGTAGACTTTGCTAATAATGCACAAATATGACTGCCTGTCCTTTTATATTTAATTTTACTGCATTCAAAGCATTCAATAGACTCTCCAAAGGCGACTATCGCTTACAAAAACATAGAAAAAAGGAATTAGATGTTTTGCTATGCACAGGCCATTTCTGACTTAAGACACTTAACAAGATACATGAGTAAAAGAGATTCAGACAAAAATCAATTTATTCCAACAAGGTCTCCAAGTGGAAAAAACGTCTGACCTTGTTCTTGGATTTAGCCTCTTAATTAATACTATCTCTAGGGAGACAATAATGCTCACAAGTCCTGCAACATTAATTTTTTTTTTATTGGAACAGATTATCTTTTTGAACTGTATAACATCTGCCCATTGATGCAGCCATCCATGAAATTATTCCTTCATTAAATGACTAACCTCCTCAAACAATCTACAATATTGAAGTAGTCTTGCTCCTATTACAACATCTGTTAAAATCTGGCCCTCCTTGAAAATGAAAAAAACCTCTTTGAAACAGGGTGTCTCAGAACTATTGCAGTTAGGCATCTGCCACCTCACGTGAAGCACTGCTGCAAGTACCACACTTCCCAATGAAATAATTGCCAGCACATAACCAATTAAATAGTATTAAAAGAGAGGGGGTCACTCAAGGTTAAATTCTAACATAAATCCTTTTATTAATCAAAATCTGGGGGTGGGGGAGCGTAGATGTAGTTGGTAAAAACGCTAGAACCATATTGTAATTGTCCTAAATTAAAACCAGCTCCCTCCTGCTCAAGCCCCATTTAAAGAATGCTGGCATGCTGCCAGCTAAGCTAATTAAAACACTTGCAAATACTGTCCCTACGCACCTTCATCACAGACCTTTCCAGATGAGAAGTCGCATGCCTGATTTATATCACTATGATCAGACAATGTACCCAGATAGAAAGAAAAGTGCCTAAAGCAAGTGTTTGAAGTGATGTATCTACTACAGTGCAAGTCAGTAATTCAAGACACCGGAAAATGAAAGCATGAGACATGGGAGATTTTGAGCTGCCATTCACTGGTGATGCCAAATTTCAGAAAGAATTGCTTTCTCCAACTTTGAAGAATTCCTATTTTTTAAACTAAAAGTATGCTACAAGTTTTTCAGACATGGCTCGGAGCAATGCATGTTGACGACACTTCGGACAGGTCTAGGTTTGCAGAGAGAACATGGGGCTGAGAAGCATCCTGCCCCATCCCACCTCCAGCCCATCACCCAGTCTTTGGCCCAATAATGAGCACCCACAATTAGAGGAAATGAGGCAGAAACTAATTTTTGCCACCAAAAAGAATGTCTGTGGACCTGTACCCAGGAGTAGTATCCTCATTATCTAAACTGCTGCCGGGAACAAGACTGTATTCTCCTAATGGTGTAAAGATACTTTTCACACTGCTTCAGATGTATTACCTAAAAGGTAACAGGATTCTCTATGGAGTACAGTATGAATTATATTAAGAAAGAAGGTTAAAAAGGATTATAGTTATATATTCCAAGACTGAGAAAAAGAAAGAGCGAACAGATTCCTCTAACTGAAGGCATACTAGTCTCCAATCCAATTCAATTTATTCAGTTGCTCATAGTTTTATCAAACATTTCTTTTGACGCATTCTCATTGCCCAAAGGAAAAAATGTTGCTAAATCCAGCTAACATACACATATGTGTTACTGAGTCAACAGTAAGTGAGCCATGCAAATGTTTTCCAAGTACACCAGATCTTGCAATTAGGGAAGATTTCAGACCAGTATTATTAACGTGGCTTGGTTTTATTTGGACTTCCTCTGGATTTAAAAAATAACTCTATAGCTAGGAAAATCAGTTCAGATAAATTAAAATTTACAAAGCTTTGAATTCCACAGTACCCTGAAAGCTTTAGCAGAGTATCTTTTTCATTCTTCTAATTATTTAAGAATTTCCAACTTCATGACGAATGCCTGTATATTCAGCTATTTCAATAGTTAATGCCTCAGGGGGAAAAAGCATATTTCAAATGTAAATTTAATTCACAATTCTTAACTTTTCAAATGTAAAATCTAAATTAACCCTAAAGATCATAACTTAATTATTTTGTTGTTATTTTACAACATGGGTTGGTATTCACATACGCAAGGCTCTACTGAATCAGAGAGCAGCTTTGGCAGTTCTGGGATTTCAGTCAAAAAACAAAGTTAGCATAGAGGCAGGCAAGCCCAAGCTAGGAGCTCTTGAGTTGCTGCTGAATTCCAATTTTGGGTCCAAGAGACAAAAAATTGAGATAAAGGTATTCCAAAAGCACAGATATGGACATCAGTTTGTTTTATAGAGTTTTCCTTTCTCCTGTATGCATTCTACTTCCAAGAGCTTACTGATTTTGAAATTGTACAAAAACAAAGCACCCATTTCATATTAGGTCAATTGAAACAAAACTAGATGTTGAGAAAACATCTCAAGTGATCTTTGTCCTTGTGTGTCTATCCAGGATGTCCAGGATCACAGAATCAGAGTTCTCTATCTGGGAGGGCAACAAAAGCAGAAAAATGAGTCTCACAGTTTAGTTTGTACAATGATTTTCTTATGCATGATAAATTTGTGCTGCGTAGAAAAATAAACACTTGAGGCTGACTAAACAACAAAATCACACCTCAAAAAATCTAGCTTAAAATTGTCAAGCAGGATAGAAGACACTAATGAAAAGTATGTTGTAAATCTTTACAGCCACAGGAATACCTCAGCCAGTAACATCTAAAAGAAGTTACTTGAAAACCTGTATGTATGTGTTTACTGTATTTTTTAGCCCCTGGATGGCAGCAGTATGTTAACGCATTTGCCTTTTCTCAGCACATTCAGCATCTCAAAGCACTTGATATCAGACACGAATTGTATGTATCACCCGAACAACATTCAAGAGACAGAAGGATAGGAACCAAGAGCAACTGTTCAAAACATATTGCCAACTGGCAGCTTTAAAATTACTTTGCTACTATTTTTACCATTAGAATTAAAAAACCCAAACAAGCAATCAAAAGCTACATCAAATCTACAGGAGTGTGCTGGAATACCCCAAGCACCCAGGCCTGGATGTCCCTCTCCCTGGATCTGGGGTTCGCATGTGATCCAGCATACCAACTTCAGGCCTAGGAGGGATACCTGTAGTTTTAAAAGAGCAAACTAACAACATTCCTATTAAAATGCACATACATGCCTAATACCAAAACTATGCCCAAGTACAATACCATTAGCCTTCAGCTCAATGGAAGTCCAAATATGTTCAAATTCTGATCAACGCATCATCTTGACATACACTTCCTGAAGCTGCCCTTAAATTGCACTTCCACACCTGCCACTCATATAACTATTATTATACCATTATTTCTGTTAATAGTTTTATACTCCATCTCTGAGAAGAAAAAAAAATAAACTTTGAGGTGATAAATATGAATCACACTTGTGCTGGAACGAAGTCTTCCTCCAGGACAGAGAGGGAAGGAAAGTAGAAGACTGGAGTTCTCCCATCCTCTACAGAATCACATTTGGTAACTCGGGAACAGGTTCCATGAGTGCTATGCATGAACAAACTCATCTAGGAGGGCAAGGGCACTTCTACAGAGGTATGCAGTTAAAGCAGAAAATGCCTAGGCACATCTGATGGTGGACAAGCTGAAGTTGAGCAAGCCTTCAAATGTCTGTTGAGTATAGGAGGTATTTTTAGATTTCTTTACAAACTGAAAAGAGTAGTTCCAAAAGCCTGAAAATGGATTATTTAATTTTATTTTATTTTTCCTGGCATTTTATTGCAAACACTCTTAAGACTGTTTTCAGGTTAAGAAAAACAAGCGAAGGGAAAATGCACAGGTTAGAGTTCACTCGTCTTGAAATTTAGCCCAGAATTGCTAAGTGTTAATCTCTGGAAGAAAAGCAAATTAATTCTGTAGGAGTGGCTCTGATTTTAGGCTGTACGACCTGTTTCTCACATCTCTCATGGATTTTATATAGTTCTTGACAATATACTATTTGCACAAAATCCCAGGAAGATTTTATTCATTAAATCTAATGATTGTATCAAACTCTTCTCTCTTAATAAGCTTTCAAGAGCAGATGCCAATAGCAGCATTCCTGAGCTACTAGCTATTGATTTAATGTGGTTACGGCAGCTGAAATTTCGCGTTCCTCAAACACAAGTAAGAACAATACATTAAAATCTGCTTAGGAAAGAAAACAGTAATTGAAAATGAGGCTTTTCATATTAACAACTAGTCAATGTATCTTAAACCTCAGTAAAATTGTTCAAGTGTATAATAATGTCACGAGTGAACATTTTGCAATATAGGCTGCACATCACACCTCATTTTCCAAGTAATTTGTATATATGGTTCACAAGTCATGATTCTGTGTGATATGCTCCACTTACACGCTAAATGGAACGTGTTTTGTTTCTAATTGACTATTATTATTTGCTTATATTTGCTGGTTGGGACAAAGAGAGGAAAGGTCTTGTTCTTTCTTCACTAACTGTTTAACCTTCTGCAAAACATACTAAAGCTTGTTATGTTTGTTGCAATATTAGAACAGGTATTAGAGTGGATGCTTCGGGAAGCTACACTAATAATTCAGCTATATACACAGGGATGAACACACGGGACTTCAGTCACTACGGGGGGAAACATTTTCTGCGGGACACCCAAAATCCACAGTTCAGGCTCTCTATTAACATGTGCCTTTCAGCTTCTCCTGCATAGAGCCCACTGCGGTTCTTATTCCCAGCTACCCTCAGCCTAGGAAAACACAGTGCTTAAGCCAAAGGCTCCTCATCCTTTTGATACTTTTTTCCCCCTTTAAAAATAATTTTTCTACTTTGAAGGCTGCTTTGTTCCCAGCTCCCCAGTGGGGGCAAGCCCTTCAGTGCCTCTTGGCTGAGCAGCAGATGTAACACACTGTGTGCCCCTCAGGTTATAACACTGATGAAGGAACTGGCCAAAGCCCACCATGGTTAAAAGCATTTGAACTTCCTTTCTCTGTGGGACAAGGCAAATCAGTAGCATCCATCTCCATCTCACTATCTGTGAAAGGACTCAGATTGCCAGGCAGCTGAAACCTCTGCTTTTTCCTCTACCCATCTCCATTCTCCTGCCAAAAAACCCCCAAAAATAAAAGAAAGAAAAGGAAAGACTATGAAACAGTATCAGTATTTGACATATTTGAAATGAGCATTGATCTGTAAGTTGATCCCTATGCGTAGACCTTCACTGAGTCTTTCCAGGTCAGTGCAGGACTTGGATAAAGAGTTACATCCATCTAAAACAGTGGCAGGATCAGTGTAAGATGCACAGCCACGAGCATCTGACAAAGCTGTGCAAGATGTTTACTAGCAAACTCCCCAAGTCAAAGAAGAGTAGGCGAAGGGACAATTTCTCTCAATTGTCATAGCTCTTAAATAACATGGCACAACAAGTGGAAAAAGGGTTACACTGTCTGATCCTGCACCGTGCCAGGAATTGGCATCTTGTAGGGCAAGAAGTAGCAGCTTCTGACAAGGGTTTCCTGAAAACAAGTGTGTGCATCGGCACCATACGGCACTCCTGCAATAAGCCTCCTACATCTGGCACAAATTTTCAGAGGTGCTGACCCCACAAAGATGAAGGAAACATCCTCCAAGCCTCACAGACTAATCCTTACCCCTTCTGTTCCAAACCCAAAGCACATTTGTTGACCCTGCTCTTTCAAACAAAAAGGTGTACAACCACTTTTATACTTAATGCAAGAACTGTGTAAATAAATGAATTTTAAATTTGTCAAATGACATGCTGCCATAAAGTCTTCTAGAAAGATGCCTATGTATACAGTCAAACTTTTGCTCAATGTGGAGATAAGTAAAGGGTACTTCCTAAAACAAAAGCAGACTATTCATATTAAACTGGTTCTTTTCAGATTAAGAAGTGAGGAAGGTTCTATTTTAAGAGTTATTTTGAAAACCCGAAAACATAGAAGACATCAAGCATTATTATTTTATTATTATTTTCTATTACACCCAAGGCCCTATCATTCAAATTAAAGATAAATATTGTCATTCTAGTTCACTGCTATTATGCCAGCTATTTTTCCCCCCTACAATCACTATCCTTTTTTTCCACCCTTTATGGCCGCAGTGCAAAAATACAACTGACACAGAAGGTCGGCGCCGTGCACAAAGCCAGTACTGAATCGGACTCATGGGCCCAATCTCCTTCACTGTGGTGCCTTTCTGAGAGGGAGCGTGCAGCTCAGCCTGCAATGTTGTGCTTGGATGCTGTACAGGTCTCCAAAGAAAAAAAAATTAAAAAAAAACCAACCAAAAACCGAAAAACCCACCTTGTTTTCATTCCAGCCGTGTTTACATAAAGACTCTAAAGATCCCCACTGGCAGGTTATTTCTAACCCCCGGCCTCCTTTCCACCCCCCATGCCCCTCTCCAGGCCAGCCTTCGCTGTAACAACCTGCCATTCTCCACAGCGGTGAGGGTTAGACAGCTGGCTGTAAACTGCTGGTGCTGCGTGCTCCCAGCCCTAACTAGTTATCCTGGCTGGGAAAGGAAGGCAGAAATGGTTAACTGCATCTACACTCAACCCTATTGGCCTGGCAGTTTTTTGTTACAGCATCATCACTTGGCACGTAGGCAAAACTGGCCAACAAACCCGTTTTTAGCTAAAGTAATGTTTGTAGTGAATTAGCCAGTATTTATCCGACTGAGTCTAATATGGGTCATTGAACTTCACCCAGCTTTTCTTCACAACACAGAGCGAAGCACAACCTGGCAGTCTGCGGTTACTCGAATATTGTACATCACTCACAGCCCTGAAGACAGTGAAGAAGTACATTTCCTACAAGCTTTTCAGGGCAGGGCTGTGGTTTCACCTTGTATTGTAGGGTACCCTGAGCAGTGCAGAAAGGAGGTCCTGGGGTAGTAGATCTAGGTGGTGCACCAGCACGAATGATAAATAATAAGAAAAAGCAAATCCCTGTTTTCACATGCCCTGCTGCAAGTCTGCTTAATCAGACAGGATAGCTAGAAGTGCAGATTTAATCAGCAGAAAAAGACTTAACGCCAGCTGATGAGGTCTGCTGTGGCTTCTGCTCATCACTGGGCACACGCTGCACAGAGGAAAGAAGCTGTTTCAAGTAACACTTATAAAGATGTACTTTAAATCTGTGAGTGAACACAACAGCACACTGAATAAACTACACACTTCTGATATTTTAATAACCAATTCTGTGCCTCACTGATGCCCAGAGGAATGTTACCACATGTCTTAAGGCCATTACATCTGGCCCTCATCCCCTCAGGTGACAACTGCACTGTACCTCTCTTTCTGGATGAGGCACAGGCAAATGCCATGTTCCATATGCCTTGACTTTTGTAGCTTGTTTTTTTTTTCTATTTTATGCATTATCAAAGCAGCAGAAATCATTAGGAGAATGCACCTGAAAGAAGTTTAAACTCTTCAAGATAAATACCTGACTTTCTATCCTAAACTTCAGAAAACAAAAGCACTTCCCCTCATGCCCTAGCACAACATACGTTGGGGTTTGGGTTTGTTCGTTGGGGTTTTTTTTGTTTGCTTCTTTATTTTTAAAACTTTTTTTTCCACTTCACATATTTGAATAAGATTAAATCCTCACAGCTATTTTTATTTACCTTTCTTCAGCAGCACTTACCAAGCTCCCAGCCCCTTATCCCTGAGCAGTTAATGACAAACTAGCTGGAAGGCAGAGATCCTAAAGCACTCTGTGAGCACTACATTTTACAGGTAGCCCTTACAGACCTACACAATTCCTAACTGCTCCCTTAGCCCAGCCTATGTGCCCACTCTAATAGACCATAGTCCCACATACATCTATTCCTGAATACATTAAATATTCACACATATGACATTGGCAATTTGATCTTACATTAAAACATGTTTCTCAGGAGGCATTTGTAACAGAAATCAACTTTCCTGGGCTTTTAACTTCACAGGAGATTTATTTTTATGTTTTTAGTCCATTAATACATTGCCAAGGAACCATCTTGTGTTGCTTATATTAAAAGCTGATAGCTTTTTATCTGAAATGTGTCTAAGTGTCTAAGATTCTTAAACTATGAAGCAATAATGGATATATTTGCAAAAATCCCAAATTCTTGCAGACTAAACTGCCCCACTGAGTCACCTACGCTTTCCTTCTAATGTATCCTTTGTAAAAAGTTTGGGCCAGAGGCACTATATCTGGGTTTGGTGCAAACTGTCACATACATTCTTGGTATTATCTATGAACTTGCATCAGCAATAACATCCCAGAAAGAGCTATAAACATTTCAAACTCCTGTGCTCCTTAACAAGGGAATGTAACTACTGCTAGGGACATAAATATCCCCTCCTTTTGTCTTGTGCACAAATCCAACAGACATCTACTTCACACACCTATTCCATCTTTACTGCAGTCTTTATCTTCACCTTTACATGTTCCTGATACACATTAATTTGTCACAGGACATTGTTGGAAGGTTGTCTGACGGAAAGAACAAATACAGACTGAAGCAGTGTCAAGACCAAAAGGCAGTGTTTGTTGTCTGGATCAGGCCGGCTTTCACCAAGCACTTTTTTTCCCCTCTACCAACCAGGACAATGCAACCTCTACCAATGCTGACATTGAAGGATTTGGCTCAGAGTGGAAAGGTCTTTCACTGTTCTTATGAAATAAAGGGCTTTGACACCTTTGGAGGATTGTCGAGACTAAGAAACTCTTTTGAACTTTCCTGGGTTCTCACTGCTTCCTTTCCCATGCTACTGACAGGAACATAATATAATTAAGACTATTGTGGATAGAAAGCAGCTAAGACAAACCTGACAGGACTCACCTGCCAAAGATTTGCCAGGTTCAGAGCAGTTCCACAAACCAACAACACCCAAGTCATTACTGCCTCAAACTGATGCAAGTCGCTAGGCACAACTAAACTGAGATGAAGGCCGTTCTATGCAGGAAGCTTGTACTTTGAATGTCTGTCTCTCCCTTATACTCCACTGTACAGCAAGTCTTGCACCACCAGGAAGACGATTAAATAAACTAGTATGCTTTTCAGACTTTATAATTTAGATGAGAAAGAGTTTTAGCAATGTCAAGGAGCAGATGTCCTATGAAGAAAAACAACAGAAATCTCTTACTATGGATTTATGTTTGTTTTCTGGAAGAAACATTAACTCGAAAGCTGCTCTCCTTCAAAAAGAAAAAGAAAAAGTTGATGCTGCCAGATTGACAAGAAAGAATACTCACATAAAGTTTTGCAGTACTTATTTCTTACAACACATTTCGCTATTCCCTAGTTTGTATGCTAATTAACATCTAAGTCAATTAAGTTCTATACCCATCCTGTGATTTATTTTTGGTTGGTTGGGTCTTTTTTTCCCAGTTTTTCTTTTCACATCCCTTCTTGAAGGACCTCCTTTTTTTTGACAGTACCCGTTTGGACAGCCCCATGGTTTTCAAAGGCACAAGCAGTATCCTTTATCTCAGCATGGACACAAACATAAAGCTTAACTGTGGCTGACATCAAAGACCAATACAAGATTTTAAAATTCAGCTATGAATATTGTAAAGAACAGAGAGATGCACTAAAAGGAAGCAAGAAGCTTTCCACTGGATTAAATGTCACTGTAGTACATGCCTATGCTGTGTAATACAGTAATGAACATTAGGCGTTCAGGGATGCGGGTACAGTAAATCCAGTAAATTTAAAACCTGAAGAAACATGAGTCTTGCTATACAAATTTGTTGCTCAATCACTGAGGATATTGAACAGAATATTCTCTCCAAGACCAATATTTCATTTTTGCTGTTTCTGGAACCTTTATATTCAAGTTTTAAGCTCTCAACTTCATTATTTTGCTGGTGTTCAGCTTTATAACTTTCTGTTGTACCATCTCTTTGGATGTGTGCTTCAGATACTTTGAAGATAGCACCCGCACACTTGCTTTAAGAACTTCAGCTATTACAGACATATTGCAAATACTCTTTCTTTGTTGGCTGTGAAATAAATAATCAAACCAAGAAAACCACACCTATCCTAACCAAGCTAATAACAAGAAAACACACACGCTATGTTTGGGAGCTCATTAGCAAAAAGCACAGACATACAGACATTCCCTTACACAAAACCTCTTTCACCAGCATCAGATATAGAATACTTTCTGCATTTGTCACCTTTCAGGTCTGAGTTTCCAGCACGCTCCTTGTTATACGCAATTAGCCCCATGCCAAGGTTCGGTACATTTCGTAATAAATCCCTGACCACATTTGCTTCGGGCTTGGCAGCTCTGGAAAGGCTCTATTCATCGGGGCAGCAGCAAGCCACAGGACTCACCACACCACACAACTCACTCGCAGAATTCCAGCACGCTACAGATTTCAACAAGCCATCCCCTCCCTCCTCCTCTCAAACAGCCTGACATATGACTGTGATTAAGTAGGATAGGAAAAAGCTCCAATCAATTTTTCTCTTTTTCATCCCTCACCTCCTTCTTTCCACCTCTTTTCCCTTCAGACAACCCACCC
>JAOXJM010000033.1:29218764-29244860 GCA_026413425.1 Tringa solitaria
GACGACGACAGCAGCACCAGGATACATCTGAAGGATTTTACTGAACTCAAGGGTATAAGGGATTTTTTTGTATTTATCAGTGGATAAGAGATGGAAGATAACGCCTAAATTCAGAAACCAGTCAAAGAATCTGAAAGAACATTTTTATACCAAAAAATATTTTGATTATATGTTTTGCTAAGCAAGAAGTCCATGTAACTGTTAATGTCTACCTACCCAATCATAAGGGTATGAAGGTGATTATGCTTCTTTCTCATTCCCTGAACTAGTAGGCAGGCACATAGGTAGTACACAAGCACACAGGTAGTACAATACACATGTGTAAATTGATTAAAAACTGCATCCATACATACTAGCATGATTACGCTGCTTTAAGCTACTGCTCCAAAAAAGTTGTATAATGCTTACAAAGAAAACCTCAAAATCAGCGACATCAGCACAAACACACATATCTGACTTGGCAAATCTTCTGCTTTCTCTTCAAGTTTGTTAGAGCTTTGAGTCTTTCTCTTTTACAAACTATTTAACTTTCAAGAAGGAGGCTTATGCCTTGCCACGCTTCATAATCTGGATGTTAACATACAACTGGAGCCTTCATACTACCAGTCCAGTTAAACACATGCTGAACAAGTCAAAAGTGGATCTGCAGACATAGTCACACAATAGGTAGTGATCAGCTTGTACTCCTTAAACAACACTACCACCCTCAATTAGAGGCCACAGCCTCTGTCAGATGAGGAATGGTAAATGACCGTGTATGAATTCCAGCCCCTTTGAATAGAAATTGAAACAGGCTTGTGCACCCCTACCTGAATTGCACTGCACAAAGGACACACAGATGGTCAATCTGCTGCACGTGGTAACTCTTAAACCAGACCAACCCCATTCCTTGCAGTCATTATATCAAACTTACCTAGAAAAATGTTTCAAAATTTGCCAATGGAAATAAGGAAAGACTATGTTGATTTCTGCATCAAAAACTGCAATTACGATGTCAACACTAAGTTGCACACTATGCCTTTAAATGTTTCTTGCAGGTTTTACAAAGTTTACAAAATTCTACAAAATTTATAAAACGTTAGACACAAAGCAAGAGTCACTGAGGAAACCATGCTTCTCAGAAGCCTTCCAGAGTTTTATGCCCTTCTCTGTCTCCCACATCTGACAAGCAGAAGTGGGATAAGCATTTGCTGCTTACTTTTCAAGGTGTATCTGAATTAAAATAGATCTCAAGACCTTTCTCTCCTTACATCAAAACTCTACATTCTCATACGACAATACAGAGTGATACAGACAGCACCAGGCAAGCCTATACATTTCTTTAAGAAGTGGCATGGGCAGAACTCTATTGTTTTTAGCTCTTTTGACAAATGTGTGCAAGTGTGATGGAGTGAACTTGGGCAGGCCAGTTCAATGGCACATGGAAAATGACACAAGTTCCAGCAGTAGAACAAATTGCTATTCACTTTGTCATGCTGATCTACAGGTACTTTCTTATCTTCATAGCCTTTACTGATACCCGTGGCAGAATTACACATTCCATTCCAAATACAAGTTATGTTATCACATATTGAACTTACTACAAAGCACAGAACTAGAAAAAAATAACCCAAAATAAACAAACCCTCCATTGACAAACTTTCTATGAGCTCGTAATAATGAACAGTGTCTTATCTTCATCAACAGATGCTGTCTTACCTTTATCAAGAAAAGCTGAAATGTCCCTTTCTCCTACTCAGCTCCCAAGAACAAAAGAAATGAACTCCACCCTGTGGGCAAAGAACATTTTTTAAATGATTAGTGATATTCTGAAAGAAGGCTTAATTCATTAAAAAATTAAACAGATCTTCCAATTCTGGTATGATACTCAAGTAAAAAATAATAATATCTAGAAAACAGCCCACTGATAGCATATAGCTAGTTATATTTTTACTACATTAGTTCAACAAATAACATGGTAAGTGCTGTACATTGATAATGAAATATCAACAATAGTATTTTATAAGTAAGATTACACTTCGGTCAGCTCCCAAGAGAAACTGGCAGTACTGCAACCCTTTGTGCAGTCTTCAACCAGTTTCCTCTACATCTTAATAGAGGCCCCAGAAGAATGAAATAATGTGTTACACATTAGTGAAAATAATTCTGGATGCCCTAATAATTCACATATCTTATAAACTAAGGATCATCACTCCTCTCTGTTGTAACCCACACACGAATCCAAATGCTTCCATGGGAGTAGGATGAGAGTTGTATGGCAACAGATGTTATAAGTCTTAGTGAGATCAACAGCAGAGATTCATTTATTCTAGGTTGTAGCCATAAAAGCTTTACTGAAGTCCTCAGCAAGACCAGTTTCAGTCAGCTGCAGAGAACTGAAGACAAGGCTGGAAATTATTCATAGAGGCTAGAAGCAAAAGAAGATGGAGCAACAGCTACAGCAGGATGATGATGAAGGCTGCTGGAGAATGAACGCATTACATACTCGTATTGTAAGAAAAAGCAATTTCATGGGTTGAACAAAAGGCACAAGAGCTAAGAGGCAAGGAAAAACAGGAGGCCCAGAGCTTTTGCTTCTTTGCTCTTTAATTAACTACTCCATTATCACACCAGAATGCAAAGCAGAAATTATTCACTTAGACAGCTTCCTTAAAAATCTTTACAATGTCATTGCTTATCTTATCTGAAGTAGTTTTACATATATCAACACTAATTCAAATGTTGTAGAATGGGTCAATTTTGTTCCGGCCCCAAAGAGTGGCCAAATATTTATCATTTCCTTCACAATACTGGAACAGCTAGAAATTCTCCAAGGGCATAAATACAACTGACTCACTGATTATGGCCTGATTCAAGTAGCTATCCTTGTTCCTACAGCAGTTTTGTTCTTCTAATTGTTATGTTCTGTTGTTTGAAAGGAAAATTGAATGTTATTTGTTATTGAAGAAAATACCTATGTAACACTTCTTATTTTTATGTGTCAGTGAACAGCTGCTACACCTTTTCATTTTCTGTTTTTAAATAACGCAAGTAGCTTGTAATGACATTGTTAATTCACAGTGTATCTTAAAGTAGCTCTTTTTTTCAAGATCAAAGAAAATCTCCATGGATTTTGTTCATACTAGTTCTGTGAATACTCATGTAAAGAACAAACTACTGAAGTGAGTTGTGTTCATTTGCTTTTGCTTCTAATTAAGTGCCTCTGATGCTGTGTACATCTTCCCCAAAATACCTGTAACACTGACAACTTGGGAGTCCCCGTGCATTCATAATATATATTCCAACTTAGGTTAAGTCAGAAAAATTACTGACTTCACTCCTTAGAGTCACTACAGGGATTTTGAAAGCTTCCTTTTTCAATATTGAGCTTCTACAAAGGGTTCGAATACTGGGGGTTCTACCCTTTCACATGCATCAAGTTGTGCATGCAAGGTCATAACCGTTCTGAAACATTAATTTAAATATTTTCGAATATCCTAGAGGTTTGTCTGGCATTTACACAAAGCTACAGATAGAAAAGGTTTGGTTTAACAACTTAATTTTTATCCACTCTATATCAATATTCCATCAGCAAATTTTTTAACAGTGCACTTTTAACACAGCAACTCTCACCAATATCAAAAACTTTCTCAAGTTAGTAAACATCCAACAGCTGACTCTCGTGGCCTCTTCTGAACATTCACACAGTTCTGCTTCCCTCTCTCATCCCCCTGGCTCCTATTTAGAGAAGAGGGAGATGCACAACTCTTGCAAAATCACTTTGTGACCAAGCAAGTCCAGCCACTGGCAAACCAGGCTTCACAGGACAACTTGCCTGGCAGCCGCCCAGGGCTAGAGTGAAGGGTTGCTCCTACAAACTCCTCCACAGTGAGGATCCCACCCAGTAAGTGACATAAACCTCTGAGTTCAAAGTAACAGAAACCATAATCAAGCACAGTAATTTCAGGATTAAAACCAAAAAGTTTTATTTATACTTTAATACTAATTTAAACTCTACTCTGAAGCCTAGATTTAAGTAAACTTTTCTATCAGAACAAAGGGTTTATGTTTATAAGAAAATGACTTAGGACCTAAAAAGTGATTTGCAGTAAACTAATGACTTCAGCTTCTATCCAAAGGGTGATCATTTTCCAGTAAACCTAGCTCTGTCCTTCGCTCCCCACAGAGCAGCATTTGTACCTTCTCACAGGACATCTGTGGAGGAAAGGAGCAGTACTAACATCCACAGTCAAATCCAACTCAACTCTGATTTTCAGCTGCATTCCCACCCAAGACAGCAGTGGAAAGCAGACAGAAAATGCCAACTTGGTGCTCATTTTCAGATAGAGAAAAAAATAAATAAATCTGTTCCTGAGCAGAAAAGGCAAAGGTTTTTGATAAGCATGTCACACAGTTGTTTGAACTTCCCAATTTCTCCTGCCAACTGCTTCTTCATATCTGTTCAACTGTATCCTCTCACACAGTTAAAACAGTGATGAGGATCTGATTTGGAGGTTACAATTTATGTAAGCAGTTACATTTCCGTGATCTTTTTCTGGAGGAGTTTAAACAGGATGGTTGGTAGTAAGGAAGATCAGCTTCTTCCCTTCAGCTCCCACAAAGGAAGAATAACGTCCTTCTTTTCATTTTACCATGTTCAATAATAGGCAAAACCATGATATGGATGTTTTCACATGATCTTCCTAGAAGACTGGCTGGAAACCATTTTCCTAGTCTTTTTCACTCTTTTTCTCAACTCCACCCTACAGAGATAAGGGACTGATCTCAAGTAGGTACAGCCTACAAGGGAATGTCCCCAGTAATCACAGTGCAGCCTCCCCATATCAAAATAATAATTTCCACTTACAAACAGCTTTCAGGTATAAGGTTTCACTACGTTAGTTTTAAAGTATTCTTGTTGAAGAATTTTCCCATGCTAAGCTAATGTTAAATACACAAATGGTAATACATTCACTACAGGCAGGCCTCTATTCCTGCTTTAGTCATGGCACTGAATGCAAGCTGTCAGCTTCTAAAAAGCATGTCATCTTATTTGACAATGCTTTCCACTCTTCTCCTTAATCTAATTAATATTTTTTCATTTGCAGTCTAGAGGAGGTGCGTAACAAACAAGCGTTTCAGCCAGCAGTTGACTATCTGTTTACCTGAATGGGCTGGGTTGAAAGGTAAAGATTTTTCTTCATTTTTAACAGAAAAACAGAAAAGTCTAGAATGAGTAAGAAAAACAATACATAAAAAATAAGCAGTACAATTTATGCTGTGTTTTAGCAGGCCAATATAGCTGTGATAGGATATCCATATGTCTGATCTCAGAACTGGTACATAACCAATACGGGAGGCAAAGAGGTCAACAACCATTAAAATGTGAAGAGTATTCAGTTAGTGTTCACTCTAAATTTCATACAAAACACCCAAAATCCCAAGCTAATTTAACATTACTCTTAAATCCTGCAGAAATAGAGACAGAAACCAGTTGACACAATCTGGGATTTCATGAGTAAACTGATACTAGGGCAATAAAAAGCTGGGGAACAGTGAAATAACCATTAAAAAGCCCTGTATCATAAGATAAGGAAGTTTTTTGCCACAAGTGATATTTGTTTGACTTCTTAAATGAGGCTAAATAATACTTTCATCATTCTCTCGCAGCTCTGTCAGAAGGAGTCCACTCGCCCAGACAACCGGCAGCAAGAAGCCACGCGAGGACCAAAGGCTCGGCCTCGGCCGTCACAGGCAGGAAGCTGCCCTTTCCCCCTCTGCCATTTGTCAGCCTTGCAGGCAAAAGCTGAGAGGGAAGCACAGATTGGAATAATTACGCAGATTGTTTGCGGCTAATTAAGCAAATTACTCAGAATCAATAGTATTTAAAATCTACGGAGAAAATGAATAGATGCCATCGGAAAGATTCCAAGGGAGACAGATTGTAAAAAAGTGCTACAGCAGGAGGAAAATGAGATTTCACTTGATGAAGCCTGCATGAGAAAAAAAAAAACCTAAATGAAAAAGCCTATGAGAAGTTTTTTGTAACATATGTAAACATAACATACGTAAATATGTAGTTTAATTGTAGAGACCTAGATAATTGTTCCAGACATCAGTTTTCATCAGTGGCTTCAGTTCTCAAGTTACACAACTTTATGACAGAATGATCCAATTTAATGTATTTGCAGTTGTCTGTACCTGCAGATTTTATCAAGGAAAAACATAAGTCTAATACAGACAAGAAGCTGAGTAGGCACATCATTCTAATTACAACCAGACCAACAAAATTACATCTGAAACAGAATCAATTTCTCTCCTCCCTTTAGACTACGTGATTTCATAGTAAGGCAGAAACACATAAAGTAACAGTTTTGCTAAGATCAGGGCAATTTTAAGTTTGCTATTTTGAAGTGGCGTATCAGTGAAACAGGCAGAAGCCTCCCAATAAAAAAACAAACAAACAAAACAACAGAAGATTCAGCAAAACAGCTGAATTGACATGAACCTTCAGCTGAGAACTGATTCCAGCAGCAATGTGGCCATCAGTGACAAACTGAACTATTCTATCCCACACACACAGTCAAACCCTAGGGGAAACTACAGTCCATAGTGGGTAAGATGCTGGTGATCTGCCACCTTAAATATAATTCAGATACTGCTAAACTTCTCTCCATAGGTTTCCTATGGCTGCCAGCATTTAGGTTATCAGGAAAAACAAGGCCCTTTTCTTATCACACTCTAGAATTATTACAGAAATAAAACCACTCCTGTTTTGCCATACATTGAAAGCGTATCTATTTCAATGCATTTCTGTAAGGCCTTATTACTTCCTATTTTCTGAACTTATGCTGCAAATTAGTGCTGTCTGAGAGATTCTCCAAGGTGCAGGTGCTAAAAAACCCACAGGTGATCTCCTACGCAATGAAGTCCTTCTCTTTCTCCTGCTTTCCCACATCCACCCATAGTACACTTTCCCCGCCTGTGGCTCCATGCCATTCAGGCATTCACACCCTGAGCCTCCTTTGCTCTCTATCAGAATGACAAGCACCTATCTAAACAGCCAGTACGAAACCCAATCCATCTGTTTTCAACTGAAATCCACCCCAAAAAAAAAGAAAAAAAAAAAAAGAAATTCAGACCGTCTTTTGGAATAATACATTCAAATATTTTCTTAGTATGAAAAGACTAAACTCCGCCCTTCCAGGCTGAAAAGTCTCTGCAAAGAAAAACAGCAGAGTTACATTCCCAGCATTACAAGGAGCACAGGGAATTTGGCTTCAGTATTTGCTACAACTGTGTCCACAATGACCACAAATCAGATGCTCAAGGAGTAAAGTTTTATTCATAAAACTAGGTCAGACTTATCCCAGGATTAACAGGATGCAACGCAATCATAAACAACTGAGAAGAGAAGAGCTGACATTGCTTGGCATTGCAACTGGTTCTGGGTTTGGGTTTTTTTGAGGTTTTGAGGAGGGTTGTTGGGTTATTTTTGCTTTGTTTTTGAAGCAAATTATTGATTTTTCAAATGTACAAATCTTTACTATTTAAAAGTCTGATAAGCATCTTCAATATATAATTCATACTCCACTCAGATTCAAAGGATTTTAGTGACTCCCCATCGGGAGAAATGCAGGTACATTGTACTCATTTCCACTTCGTGGAAAAGAAACCAAGAAACTAATGCAATCACTTAAAGTCAACTTTTAAAGATTTTCTACAAAGCTCAAGTACAAACAAAATGAGACAGTATAAACATCCCTTATGTTTACATTGCTCTACTGAGACTAATCAGAGTTGTCAATATTAAATACTGTATTTTAGCCAGTTGTGAAATTAATACTTGAGACATTCTAGTGTTGTTTTTAACTCAGAAGTAGAGGAGAAAAGGCATTACAAAAATCATGTGTGTTGACGTTATGAGTCAACTATTTCTACTTTTTAAAGTAACTACCACGATTAGTTTAAGGCAGGTAAGTTTAAGGGAAGAGTCAGAAAATACATTTCAAAGGACTAAGCTTAGGAATTTAACTGTGTCTTCCACCTGTGCTTAGCAACTGGAAATTCATTTCCAGTCTCAAGGACAGACTGGGCCCCGAAGACCTAGTTCATCCTCTATGCACAAACTGGCTGGCACTACTGGTGGAAATGCTGGGCCTGCACAACAACAATTTCCACGTGGAGCTTACAGAGACTTTTATTAGAGACGTTGAAAGGACCATTAGGCTGCAGACCACAAAGGAGAGTGCTGTACGCTCCATGAAAATAACTGCAATACCTACACTGAGGCAAGTTTGGGAAGATCAAACACAAAACTATAGGATGTTGATGAGAAAACCATGTACGTGTGAGGACTAAAAAGAGAACTAAAAGCCACTGTGGTTGCACAGTGCTTGTACCTGGCTGATAACACGCAGAGTGCAGGTGTTGCTCCTAGAGACACCGAGAACCACCTCCCACAGTTGGCATTCAGTGTGCAAGCCAGACCCTCAGGACAAAAGTTCAAAGAGGAACCGTAAGCCCAACCCCTTCTCCGTTCTGAATGCACATTCTGCATCATAACATGAAATCCACCTGAAACAGGCAGATGGTCTCCCAACAGACCTGCCTTCTCAGCTTAATCTGTAACTCAGTGTTGATGTGGTAGGCCACAAACATGGAATGTCTATTAAGACAGAAAAATGTTCATCCAATACAGCAAACATCTAAATTTCCCAGTATGCCTCTGTACTTTTGAAATTTTTTCCATTGAAACAATAGGACTACATCAGTAGTGAAATGTATTTCAATATCTACCCATCCACATGACCACTCCAATGTGAAAGGAATAGCTATAATGGGAAAAGGTTACAAAAAATGTTACCAAAATTCCATTTTTATTCTCTTTTTTTTTTTTTTAAATAAGGCTAAACAAGTAAATAGACAGTGAGAAAACACCCCAGGAGATAGGTCATTTCAAGATGATGCAGTGAAAAAGAAGTAAAATTAAAACATTCTGTGTAAAAATCAGAGTAATTTTTAAATCCTTCCTTATTTACGACAAGATGTACTATTACCATTTTAAACAAGGAACAAGATCTATTCTCTCCAATTTTCAGATTTCAAAGGCACTCTTCATTTTGCCTTAAAAAAAGACCGATTCACCACATGCTGTAAATAAAATCTGGTGAACTGGTAAGGGGATAGGGACAGAACTCCTTTCTTAAAGGACGCGGTCAAGTTGCCACATTAAGCTAAAAGAGAAATGACAGCCAGATCTTCTCCATTTATGAACATACTTCATTACCTTGAAGGGAGGAGAGAAAAAGGGTGGGTTTTCCATTGCAACTTGGAATATCACACAATTTCAAACTAGATGGCCAAAAGCAAATTAATACTCATGTGAAAACTGGTAACTCAAAAAAATCTGCTTGCTTGATAAAATCTCACAACAGTGGTAAAGCAGTGGAGTACAAAGTCATTTGTGAACCAAATAGTTTAAATGGAAAAAATGCACCTCACTACAGCACAGAGCAAGTTACTAATTCACTGCAGTAGAAAGTAATTTGTGAATTGAATCTCTGAGGATGTTTCTTTTTGCCTTTGTTTACTTTGGGGTTGAATGTTCTTAAACTACACAGGCTGCCTACTAAATAACAACCACAGGGTTTGTGTACGCATATATCACATACCTGTAAATATATATTTGGAAATTATATGAAGATTGAGAATGATTAGAAGCCTTGTGCCATGGAAATACTGCATAGGCATAAAGTGTATAACGTTACCCTTGAATAATTAAGGGTCAGAAGGTCAGCCCACGCATGCAGACCTTTCCTCAAAACAAGGTTACCACAGTGACCTCTTCAGAACTGCCTGCCTCCTGCTGTACTTTTTGCCCATCTCTGCTCCAGGTTTTCCGCGTAGTTGGAATTCCACAGATGGTCCCCATCGCCCCCAATGAAATGCGATGGGGAAATGGGAAATGCTCTTTCCAGATGAATTCCCTAGAACAGGACTTCATTTCTTAGACAGCAGAAGGATATTTTCCAGAAACTCATGATTCTCAAGAGTGCAACAACTGGCTAATACTTAATCATTCTATAATCTTAGAAAACCTGGTAGAAGTTTAAAAAGGTTTTCACAAGACACTGATGTTATAATAAATGCTGGAAGCACTCTCACCAGCATTTGATAACTCTACATTAAAGGATTTGGGTGTCTCTTCTCATGGTTTCAATATAAATAGCACATTCTTAATAAAGCCTATGCTAGTGTAATCCTTTTGAAGTTTTAGTCAACTATTTTAAACTCTATTCTGGTGTCATTTAGTAAACACACAGAACGGTCAGTAGTTCAATACTCTAGTCTCTCCTTTCTTACTATTTTATTATATTGGTTGATGTTAATGATTTGCTAAATTTCTTTCCCCGCAACCACAGCCTCTGTTTCTCAAAATTCCTTAAAAATTACATGAGTAACAAAAGACATTACGACACAAAGATAAAAGGAAAGATATTTTAGTATATAATTTCCCAGCTGAAGTTACACCTCCACACAGACAGCTGTGCCCATAAACGCTCCTCATGCCATCACAGTACTACAACAATGCATACATATAAACCCTTTGTTATGAACGTGGATTATTTTTGCCAGAATATTTGCATTCAGATTCCATGTTTAGTGATCCTTTTCCAGGATTTTGCTCACTCTCTCTGGTGAAATACTGCAAATCCTGCATTGTATCTCCATTCTACAAAGGGGGCAAAATACAGAATTCTTCCTTATAATAAATTTGGTATAATTAATAACAGAATAATTACTAGAAAGAAGTTGTACCCTCTCTGTACACAGACGTATGGCTCATAAATGCTAAGTGGACTTACTGAGCATATTTATCAGGAAAGAGATGAGAAATCCTGTAACTCAGATGATATAGAAATGTATATAAGGAAAATCTTTAATTTCCTACATTAGTATAATATTTAAGGGGAAGTAAGAGAGAGGTAAACATGAATGGAATGAGAATAAAGGAAATCTTGATTTAATAATTGATTTTTAATCTCCTTTGCATTTATACTTCACTGACCTTAAAAAAAATAAATCTCATTTTCACTGGCTGCTGTAACCACTGAAACAAACATTAACTCTAAACCAAATTAAAACAGGATCTTAAAGTAGTGAAATAGCTCACTAAAGATACCTTATGCAAGTGGCAAAATGGCTTTACCCAAATGCTCTTTGATTCAAAACAAAGTTGTTGAATAAAGAATTTTTTTACGAGAAAGGTTTATTCTAATCACAGGTCAGATTTTTAAACGTTTCCGTTCACTGCCCCAAAGCCTTCCCAGGATCTTCACAGAGGTTGAGCATCTTCATCTGCACCTTAAAATAGGATTCCATTGAACAACCAAAAAACCAGTAATGAATATATTAAGCTGGCAGCTGCTGGGATTTTAAAATGAACCATCGTGATCTACTGCTCCTTAATAACACCACTGCACATTCCTCCTCACCACTGTGAAGCCCCCAAATGCTGCAGCTGGCAGAGGCTGCAGGAGGAGGGCTGCGATGGGCTCACTAAAGGTAACCCAACAAAAAGTACTTCAACACCAGCGAAGCCTAGCAAAAACCTGCCTAGGCACTCCCACAGCTATCTAACAACTTAAGCTAATCTCAAGCTTTCCTCTAGTTCTCAATGTAACTTTTCTGTTAAAGATTCCATTTCTGAAAATTAGGATGGCAACTGTTCAATGCTTTCTCTTCAAAGATCAAAATTCAAGTTGCCCCGAAGGTAACACATTACTCTCTTCTTAAAGAAAAACAAATCAAATTTTATAAGGCAGACTTTTCAATGAATGTTTTACTGAAAAAATATTAGAATAACCACCAATCTTGAATCTTTAAATAAGATTGAGTGCTTTACTTCTGCTATACCACCACTCCTGTTTATAGACTTTTTATTTTTACCTTTTCAGACTATTTTGGCAATGCAGACAAGCGACTTTTCTTGGTTTACCCTGCTTCCATTGTAGCTGACTCACGCTTGATTTCATGTGTCTGCAAAATATATTTGGTGTCTGGGCTACTAATCCACAGAGATTTTTTTTTCAACTTGTTTCCTTGGAAGGTGATAGAATCAATTCTATTACTGTTATTTTCAGAAAAATTGATAGAAGTTCAAAGACTACAGTTTCGTTTTAAATAGAGCCAGCCTTTGAAATTCAACTACTTGCCAGTGGTCTAAAATGCCTTTTTAAGCAGTTCACATAACATAGCAAGTAATAAACATGAGGCAAAACTTTAGCAAGTATGAAAAGATAGAAAAACACCCACATGCCATTACAGCCTGTTTCAACCTACACATACAATATAAATCAAGCATAAGGTAACAGTAGCTTAACTAATTCTATTAATCTCTATGAGTAAGCATTTCATTTGGCCATTTTCACATCCTGTAATTATTCTAGAGGAAACGGAGGTTAAAGGTTCAACTAGCACTTAAAACGTCTCCTAAAGCATAATTATATCTACAAGACTTAGTCTGCGGGTAAGATTGGGAAACCTGTAACACAAAGCATTTATTTTTCTCAAATACACTGTGGAGTCCAATTATTCCAAAGAATTTATTTTTTCATTACTAAAATTAATTTCCATGCAAAGTGTACCTCAAAAAGAAAAAGCTATCTGAAGCCTGCACAGTTTGGGTCATAAAACATTATTATTCAGTTATTATAATAAATGGTTAAAACGGGATCATGAGCTCCTTCTTCAAGTTCATTGAAAGGAAGCATCACAAAAGCAGTCACAGCTGTGATTGCTCAATTCAGTAGGCGATCAAAATAGGGGATCACTGTGACAGCACAGGCCTCAAGAGCAGCCCGGTTTCTTAAACGGGATCATATGGCTTCACACAAACACAAAACACCTATTTGCTTTTCTGTGGCTTGTTTTCGGGACAGAAACTCATTTTCAATTATGAGAAGAGAGCCCACAAACTGTGCGTGTCATGACGTACCTGTTTAGATAAATTACGCTCTTAGGAAGTAAAAACAAAACAAAACAAAAACCTCCATAAATTGGAATTACCTGGCATACAGTGGGAAAAGGCTTAGAAGAGGTGAGCATTCAAAACAGGGATGAATTCAAGTAGAAAATATACTACAATGAGAGAACCTTGCAATTCTTATCTAGAGAGTCCTCTAATCTCCTTCTCCTTCTTCCCATTAAATATGCATGAGTGCCACATGCAGCACACCTTAATTGGAAACAAAAACATATTCAAATGTATTTATTTGTCATTGGAAGTTTATAAAACACATAAATAAAAGGCTATTTGTTCGCCATTATTAACAAGGCTCTGATTTTGCTCAGCTATGGCCTCTCTTTGATTTTTGATGTGAAAGCATCAATGGGAAGTGTTTATAATGAAGTTTGTAAGCACCAGTTTAAAGTCTGGGTCCTAAAAAACAACTACTTCACTAGGTATTGCAAGTGGTGCAATTGATGGAATCTGGCAAGCAAGTTCCAAGGTTTTTCTTTTTAAAAAAAAAAAAGGCAACTTGAAAAACTCCTGAAAGCGATATTAATGTTAGAAAAACAAGCTCTCAAATTAGTATATATTAGACTTAAGGCTGTTCATGAAGCATGAATTCGGGCCTCTCATTTGTATCCAATGTAATGGCTTCATTCAATATTACAGATCAAGCCATCTATGCAGCCAAGGGAGAAGGGGAAAATCCACTAAAAAAAAAAAATCACACACCAAACACTAATGCTCTCATGATCAGTGCAATGTTCTAAGCTAAAATTGTTCTTCTTGTCTAATCCTTTACCTTATTGACTATTTGTCCCAGCTTAGATCATTCGAAAGTCTAAGAAATCACTGTACCAAAAAGACCATAGGTATTGAGTATGAATTTTGGGTTACACAAAGTTTTCCGCTGTTTATTTTTTAAAACATTCCAGTTTTACTAAAAAGGCCCAAAACCACCCTAACCGGTTTTGACATATTTTTCAAGTTCTCCCGACGTTTTCCTTTCTTTGGCAATTTTTCTTCAGAGTTACATTGACATCTCACTCACCAACCCAGACAGCTAATGCATCTGTACAGGTGTCTGCCAAAGGCGGCAAGCACTAAAACGCAGGCAATAGAACAAAGCCCAAGATGTTTTACATTTCAGACACTCTTCCGAACCATTTTGACCTTCCAACACCCAGAGCTACAATGAGATCGGAAGGCACCTTAAAAGGATTCCCCAAGTATCTTCTACAAGAGAAAACATAAAACCGTATCTGTTCATAAAGATAACTCTGCCACTAAAAATATTTTTCTGATTGTGTCTCACTTAATCCAGCTGATACTGATAACATCTAAGGGATGGAAAGGGAATGGAAATAAAAAAATGTTTCTCCGATTCCAGTGTCAGGAAACTTTCATCGGTTTATGAAGCAGCAGATAACTCCAAAGTCTCCCTGACCTTTCAGGGAGCACTATGGAGCAGTCTTTACACAAGGACTAACTGTTCTCACACAGTTCTTGCACTATACAAGGTACTAATCATTTTGCTAACACCTGGCATTCAGGTTTTCTTGTTCTACTTCTGTTTTCCCGAGGAAACTATTCATCACTGATGTAACCCAGCACAGCGATACAGCATGAGATCCTGTCTCAAACATAGCTACAGCTTTTCAGTTCCTTCCTTTTCCTTCCTCAGTATCTTAGTGTCCCCTTAGATCGGGTATCAACTCTCTGCATCAGTAATCCTTCCATTTGCGTGGTAAAGTTGGTCATCTTTTCTGAGTGATAAGAAAGGGCGAGGCTTAGACATTTTGCTTGCTGGCAAGAGTCAGGCTCTGGAACACCAGAAGCAGGTTAGCTTTAAACATCACATTTGCCTACGGTAGGCTCAAAATTTCCTTTCCTCTTTCTATTCTAGCGCTAGGGAGTTGCTACACGCTACGTAGAGCCGCATTACTGTTGCTGAACACTGGCGAGTCCTTTGCAAGCATTCACTGTTTAGTTTTCCCTCCCGGTCAATGAAGAGGAGCTCCCTGGGTCACACTGAAAGTTTGCAAGGGATGAGCTGAAGTCACTGCAGATGTTGTGAAGTATCCAAGCATTCCAAACACCTATCTTCTCAAACATCCCTCACTTAATGCATCTAAAGTTAAGATGGATTTTTGAAGAGAGGCACATGGTTAAAAGAAAAAGAAGTTTATATGGAATCAGGGTAGATTCACACACCTCTAGTAATGGACCTTATTCAGTATGCAATGAGTCAGAAGTTAAGCGGGCTTTTTTGTTGCTTTTTTTTTAAAGCACAGGGCATCTGCAAAACTTGCATAAGAAAAATAGTCTTCAATTGATGTTTGTGAATATCACAAGCACATTGGTATCTAAAATTCAGAAAACTACAATCAAATTTGAAATAAAACCTAACCTAAATCAATGTGTACAATACTGTTGAGACGTTTATTAAAAACAATATGAAAATGTATGCAGGGTCAAATATAAATTTTGGGTTTTGTTGAAGGAAAGTATGACAGAGTGCACCTGTTGTTTACAACCACTGCTAATTAAAAGTTGCCAACACAAACCAACTTGTGAACTCTCCCTGCTGCTCAGGAGAAAGAAACTACCACCCTGATCCAGCAAGCACCTACTTTTGCTGGAACATGTTACCCACCTTGAAAGTTCAAAAGAATGTCTCACCCAAACTGAGCTGTCAGCCTACCATAACATTTCAACACTTGAGGCTAAAACAGTACCTAAAAAAAGCCAAGCCAGCACTATATATATACTTTGTTTGTGAAGAAGCGTGATGTATACTTTCAGATGGGGAATAACGTCCCTTGTTTTTTTTCTCACTTATGGCCTGTTATAACTCAGTAACTGCCCGCTAGAGAGGCTATTGGCCATGGGATTTCTACGCTGCAATTGTTGCAGAATTTAAACTACTGGTCCATTCACTTATAAAAGAGGCTCAGATGCTGCTGATGGCAAGGCACAGCATTCTCTGTAACAACAGGTATTCAGCTTTCTGCACAAGGGTCCTGCCTGGCAGGACAGGTGTGAAAGACAATCAATTTATAATCCCATATCCTGTATGCTCTATAATTATCTTCCACAAGAACAGTACTCTGTCAAAGGCTAGTGTTCAACGTATTTGTGCAGCATGAAACCAAGAAAATAGTCACCTAAGAACTAGATATACACATTTCATTCTAATTGCAATTATTGCCAGGAGGTTGCGTGTGTGCGCGAATTAAACACATGTAGTTATTGGTGCTTTGGAAACACGAATTTACCTAGAAGCATTAAACCTCAAATCCCAATCAGTGGTCTTCACCAAAACACAGAGAATTCTAACAAAGCAAGAAAAAATCATCAGCTCTTCTCATTACAACTCCATCTCTGAACCAAGTGGTCGCAAAGCAACCCCAGCCAGCTGTAGCCAGCTTTCGTGCAGGCTGGTGCTCTGTCCTCATCATCAACCCACCTTTGCAGCCACACCACCACGCTTCCCTAGTTACTGTGACCACTCCTGATGGAAACCTATGAAGGTCTTTGGGCCCTAGCGATTAGTTACATATTAGTGTTTTCAAAATGCATCTGATTGAGAAGGGAAAAAAGAAACCTGCTAGACCTGTTCACCTCTGCTCATCTTAAATCCCTTGATCACTAGGATATTTAGTATCTTAAAATATATGGGTGTTTTTCAGATTTCTTCTGTACAATTTGCAAGCATAAAACCAGATTTCATATGGCAATTTTATGGACCCAACAAATGCAAGAATCTGATATCTACTTAGATTTCATTTTTCAAAAGAGACCTGCTAATCTGTAAGAGTATTTCCCGTAATTTTGTTCTTTGAAGAATACTTAAATATATATGGGGTTTTTTGCAGAGTATCCTCCAGTTACAGTGCTACCTTATTGTACAGAGATGCCAACTCCATCCTTCTAAGTCTACGATCCCGTATTACATTTTTATACCACTGAAATGCCACTGCAAAAACATCAAGCCAGATATTGCTACATGATCATGCAGCAAAGTTACAGCAGGCACGCTACACTGAGGTGTTTTTTCCATGAAAGAGAAATGATAAAGGCAGTCGTGCTAGATAGCAATTAGTGATATTAAGCAGGAAATTTAGGACTGAAGTAGGTAGTTTACAAGAGGCAAAAACTCCCTTCCTGCATGACTTGTACCAAACATCTTTGTTGCTGGATGAAGCTGTGGTGTGAGACTCAGAGCTCAAAAACAGACTAGGACAAGCTTGTGGGCAAGAGGCTGGGATGTCACATCTAGCCCTGCAGCCCAACAGTGGTGGGTGCTGGGAGGGTCAATGGAGAATGGACACTGATGGCACCAGGCTTGTTTGTCCTCCCTATGGCGTATCCTCCACAGCTGCCATCAGGGACAGGTTCCTGAGTGAGACGCACTGTTGGCCCAACTGTTCTTAGCAGTGTTATTATTGTTATTAATCAAATAAAAGCAAAACACGATTGCCAGGAGGAAGAATTCAGCGTCTGAGAACTATTTGTTTGGTTTTGGCCACTTCTCACACAGCACATACAGAACATTTGAGTCCCACAAAAACAAAATCACCGCATTCCATTTTTTAATAATTCCTCGTGCTTTAAAACTGATTTCTCAATTTTGTCTCCTTCGTATTGTGTAAATGCACACACAGAGTCACACATACATATAAATGATACAGAACTGTGAAACAAACACAAATAAGTACTTAACTTTTAAAACCTGTTTTGCCTTGCCTTCATCTATGAATATTGCAAAGTGAAAAGAGACTCAGTATTTGTCTACTTCAGCTAAAACACTCATCATGGATTCCAGAACATATCATGGCATTAAACACACTGTATATCAAGGAAGTAAATCAAAGACACAATATTTTCTTTTTTAAACTATATCAATTAGTCTTCTATGGCAGGTGAAGGGATAATTTACCTGTTGCTATTATCTCACCTTCTGGTTGTAACTTCCAGATACCACATCATATGATTTGAAAGGATCCTCAATACATTATCAATTTGTTATTTACACTACTGCCATTAGTATTATGTGTTCAGTTCTCACTCACATGGACAAGGATTTTAATCTAGTAATTACAAGAGTAAATAGGCTACTAATTATAGAGTTATTATTTTAATTAATATTACATTACATGCAATTATTATAAGAGTAACTATTAGTACTAGTACAACCGGTCCTTGCAACTGTAGAGGCTAGACCTAATTTTGTGTTAAGCAAATAGTATATTTTCTGCGTATTTCTCACCTTTATAACAGTTACTTTTTCTAAAGACCTTTCTAAAGACTTTTTCTAAGACATTCAATAGCTGAATTCGAAACATTTGGTCCCATTGTTTTTATTCACCTGGGTGAATAAATCTTGGCTCCACAGAGAACAGAAGAATTCTATTTCTTTATTATCAACTTCCTCTGTGATACAGAAAGTCCTCTTTAAAATACTGCCGGGTACTAAAAACAGATTTAGCATTTTCTTAAAACATGAAGACTTGTAGTAGGAGATGAGCTCCCCATTATCCATATGTTTCCAGTTGGTTTTATTTATATTACCAAACTTTCCAGATGTCACGCTCTTCATCTTTCGTCCCTGTGGAATGATAAACTATGTACTTCTTACAAGCTCTTTATATCTACTGTTATATTTGAACATTAAAAAAAAAAAAATAATGAGAAATTAAATTCTTATTTTCTGTAGAGATTTCCAAAACCAGCATCCACCAATTCCCTCTTGCAAACTCCCTGGCAAAGAGAGAAAGAAAAGGATGGAGTGCGCTTCTGGGTGTGGGGGCAGCAGCATGGGGTTAAGTTAGCTGGAAATAAAACTAGAGGTAGTCTTGCCTCCAGTGAGCCATTTATATATATTGAAAGGAGGAGAAGCAAAGAACAAAACAAATGCCAGACCTGCAGGTGTGCTAACAAATTAGAACTGGAGCAGGAAAACAAAAAAAATCTGCTATATCCTTTCAACCTCTCCTTCACCTCAGCAATATCTGTGATGCAACCTTTATTCTAAGGAGAACTGCATGCAGTCAGTCTTATCCATAAAGATGCAGTGGATGGCTACACAGGTTGGCATGACTCTTTGGCTGCCCCTAACCAGTGCCAGTTGGCATCGATTACAGGAGCCCCAAAAACTGTCCTGAGCTATTAAAAGATGGAGAAAGGAAAAGAACTGGCTCCTTGCTTGATCACAAACACTAACTCACAACAAGCATTACCTGCAACTAAAAAGCATTTTAGTTGTAAAAGAAGTTTTCAACAGTATGTAGTACTGTCTTCTGGTTTCTCATGAAAGCATCGAAGAGAGGGTTATTCAAATAAATAATTTGTGTTTCTCTTAGCATGAGTTACTCTAATGCAATGGGAGACAGAGCAATTGTGAGGTTGTTGTGTGATCTGCATCAAGAGTCAGAATCATAAAATGTGTTCTTCCCTCTCCAGATGGTATTTTATCTCAGTACATGTTCCACTTGGAATTTTCCATATCTAGTAAAAATACCATTCTTTCCTCTATGAACAACAGAAATTTTTATGTTATTTTACGAAGTTCCTTAAAACTAAGAGGAGGAAAAAACTGAGTCATGTAGGTCAAGCATTAATATTTTAAATACACTATATAGAGCTTTCTACAGAAACTGCATAGTACACCTTTAAATAAGAAAACTGATTTAGGCTGGTCTTTTAATATATATAATACATAAGCCATGATGTAACTATGGAAAGGTTCATGTTACATGTCATGCTTTTGGGGATTTAAAAAAAAAAAATCAAGCTTCTATGCTTTGTGTCCGAGAAACGGAACAGTGTACTTTTATAACTGCAATCAATTTGTTTTGCCAAGAGAAGACTAAACAGAACAGGATGATCATCACATCCAAGACTCATACTCATCACAGATATATACTCTGAAGTAGAGCAGAGCAATCTCACAGACACCAAGCAGTCAGGCAACACACCACACATCCATAGCATGGAAATAAGAAGGGTCTTGAGACATGCTTTAAGGACTGAAAGACAATAAACTGCTCAAACATAAGAACTCTAAAATTCAGGAAGATCTTGTGAAACACAGGACTCCGCAGAAGTGTTCTGGCAGAATAGGTCTTTGGTTTGGAATTTACTCCAGTTCACAAACACTTATTCATAACCCAAAGACACCTCTAGAAAAAGGATGATGTCAAATATACGCTGTGCACAGATTTTTTTGTCTTAATGCTTCTTTTTTGTAATTAAGCCTGCAATACTGTACCAAAAATTTAACTCTTTAACTTTACTAGAAGAAAGCTGCTAGCTTTTCTTTAAAAAATTGCTTGGTAAGTGAAATCCCGCTGAGTAAGCAGCAAGCACTTTGCCTAAGGCAGTAAATCTAAAACTTGTTATGGCAAACCAATGTTGGCAACCTACCACAGGTTTGGGACCTAAAGAGTTTGGGCTATGAATCCTACCCTGCTCCAAAAGGCAGCTTGCAGATTAGTGTTATCAACTCACAAAATTAGGAGAAACATACCTGTGTGAGATGACTACTTTAAAGACCCTGCCATCCTATACAGAGATTTGCCTCCCTGCCCAAGTCTAGTTTCTTCAGACAGTTCCCTGATGGCTACCCTCCTTGCTAGAAATAAAAAGTAGTCTTTTATAATCCAACCAGAACTTCCTTGGTTTTGACAGCTCCTGAGCTTTTGTACCGTTGGGCAAAACCCCCCGGCTGTTTCTGGAAGGGCTCAAGCCAGGCTTCTTGCAGTGAAAGAGCTGTCCTGCAACAGCCCTGCACTTGAATGGCTTGTCTTGAGCCGTTTTTCCTCTGTGAGCATATTTTCCCATGCTTTCTTATTAAACTACACGTTTAGCACGCACATACACTATCATTCATATACACACATTAGGCTACGTATACTTACAGCATACATAAAGTATACATACAGTAAATACATTATTGGCCACGTTGGCAAGCAAAATGCATGAGTGGCTCCAGCAGAGTTCAGCCCCATCCCAGTAACTTCTCTCTGGTTTGCTGTAGCAATACCAGGTCAGATGACAAACTGTCCATTTACAGGTGGTAACGGTCCAGCTCTTGACCTTACATACAACTTATATAGCGAGAGGTTTTCCCCATCAGCGACTAGAGCTCTCTGAACCAATGCACACTTGTTCTGGGGGGCAAGAAGATCAGAAAACCACTGTTAATACAAAAGACACCCCTGCAGTCAATTTAGACCATTGTAACGCCATTCCACACTTGCTAAACCTTTTCACCGAACCTTATTAGAAACAGAGCTCCCTCAGCACAGGAGGGAATTAGAGGGTTTCTGCAGTGCATTCACACCACGACGAGCCATACTAGAGCAGCTATGTGCTGGAGTGTTTTCCACGGCCTCTATATTAAAGCAACTCACTTTACAGGTCAACACTCTGGCAAGCTTGCTCCTTGGCGAGACTTGCAGCTTCCACAGTGGCAGAGTGAAGTAGCCACAGCTGTACCAGCTGCACGTTTAACACCGAGCGCAGGTTCCCAGCAGCTTAAATAATATGAGTTCAGCGTAGCAGTCAAGATTACACATTAAGCAACCATGAGCAAAACAGGAGCAATTAGAGAACAGCTAGGGAGCGCTCAAATGTGTAACCAGATACTCTCACAGCCAATACATATCAATACAACGTATAAAAACATGGTCAAGCACCACAGCTCTCTCCCTCCGAGTATTATAGTGGGTGGTCTTGCAATGAAAAGTATGTGTTAAATCACATCTTGTCCACCCAGAAAGAGAGCTAGCCATAAACCGGCTCCCGACACTTAGAAAGTGCTGCAATCAATGCTGCCAGTAACTTGAGCAACCCGAGGAGAGGACTTTTCTGGACAAAATGATGGCTAACCCTGGCTTTTCATAGGAAAGCACTGGAAGCACCTGAATGACAGGTCTAATGCACAATTTCCTCATTTCACGCCAAAAGGGAAAACAAGGCTCTCTCCATACATAGTTGTGGAACGCTTTATACCTACACATCTATACCTTGACAGCTGCTTTGCTAATAATATCACACATTTCCTGCTACTCCAGATTCCTTTAGGTAACGTGAAGCACTAGTAGCAACTGAACTATTGCAATAAGGACTCCAAACCGTAAAGTCATCCAAAAAAAAAAAATTTGTACCAATTCACAGGTCCGAAAGAAAAAGATGAGAATAAATATATTCAGGTATAGTCAGACAAGGTTCCTAAGTGAGGAACAAATACTATCTGAGAGAATGAACAAGTACTACGTAGAAGTAATTTTTTATTATTTTTTTTTTAAATTACATCCACCAGATTACCTGTCAAAAGGATAGGTTTTCAGAAAAAAGTCTTTAAAAATACAGATGCTTGAATATGGAAAGCAACTGCTTCCTAAAATATTGAGGAATAGCACAAGAAAGGCAGCACAGGGAATGTAGCTGCAAGGGAAGTCAGGCAAGGATTGGAAGATTGCACAGGAAGCTGGAAAGACTTTAAAGGAGATGACAGCAAAACACAGATAGAAGCACAGAGATTGAATACACGTAGGGGAGAAAGGAAATGGAAAGGACGGTAACATTAATGATGGACTGGTACACAGATACATGGAAGGAAAGAATCCACACTCAAGATTTCAAGGCATCCATTTTCTTCCTCCTATACTAATGGAATGTTAAGAGGCGACAAATGGAACAGAAGTCAAAACTTAGTTGAAAGCCACAGAAGAAAATGGTCATTCTTCTGCCAAATGACTCTTCACCCCACAATTTTAAATTTCTGGGAAATGTACATTACTTTTACTGTCAATTGGCTTGTGCTTTTTATGGATTCTTGGGTAACATTAACAGGCCAGTGAATTCTACAAGCAGTTTTAAAGAATGTTTACCAGGCTATTTCCAGGATTTCTGAAGAATGTGAATTACCAAATACCTGTTTTTAATTTAGGAATTTATAAAGCAAAACACTGTATTTTCTTCTTTGAGATTAGTTAATTGACATGAAAATAAACACAGCCAATGTGACCGCAAAATTCAACAGAATTTCATAAACTCAAGTTAGGACTAGATAATTTACATCCCAGAGTTCTGGGAACGTGGGCACATGCAGCAGAAGATGTTAAAGAAAATATTTTAATAAGTTTCCAATGTTGAGGGTGGTGCCATCTGATTGGAAAATAGCAAATATAACACTCCTAACTTGAGAAAGAAAAATTGCAATCTGGGCAAAGAAAGTCTGGTTATTCTAATCCCAGCAGAATGCAAGGCTTTAGAACAATTACTCAGAAGGGGGAAAAAATGTTGAAGAGATGGAAGTAAACAGAGGAATTATAATTCTATCTGCATTTCCAAAAAAATGAACAGTATCAGACTAACTTGATGTTTTATTTCTTTTTAAATATGAGCATGTCTATTAGACATAGTTTATCTGGCCTTCAATAAAGCCTATGATAACATACCATATAAAGAACTCTTTAGTGAATTCAGAAACAAAGAGGAAACTTGAAGTACATATTAGCAGTATGAACAAGCTGACTAGCTTATGGAAATTTAAAAAGAGAAAGCGTACACCATGTGGAGATTATTAGTGTTCTTCCATTTGTTCAGAAAGTAATTTTATTTAGCAGTTTTACCAATGAACTTAGCAAGGAAAAGAAAAAGCAAAACTTGCAGCATCTTATTAAAAATAGCTTCTAACACAAAGCTAGGAGATAGGATCAACACATAGACGGACCATGGAGAATATCACACAGAATTCAATGGGTAACTGAGATACCCGAGTATGAAGTCCTGTAGCATAAAAGGAGGCTACGTGCATAGAAGCACCAGAAAATGAACCTATTTATCAACTGGAAAAGTTCAAGGAAGGAAAAATACCTCCTTGAAAAATCTCATTGATAACAGATTGACTGTGACCTGCCAACATATTACAGACACCTCAAAGGCAAATAGGATCTGAAAATTTATCAGGAGCCATGTGTCCAACAGACATAGGAAAGCATTAGTGCCATTGTACTTCAGGAACAGCACATGAAAATCTGGCCATTTACACTCCAGGAAACTGAATACAAACCAGTGGCAGAGGACTTCCAGGATGTTACAGGGGTGGAGAACTTCTCTCAAAGAAAGAGACAAAAAAAAAATATTTAAGGAAACTAACCCAGCAAAACAAATGGTGGGAGAATGACTTCTCTCTACAAGTGTCAAGACACCAGAAAGTCTTGGCTTCCTGCACATGAACTTCCACAACAGGTTGCTCACACTAGGAACCTGACTGCTGATACAAGTTTCTCATTTGCTGAATTTGGTATTTTAACTATACCATCTCTACCTAATTACATGCAAATCTGCAAAGAGTTTACATTCCCCGCTTACAGGGAAGTTTAATCCCACTGAAATGAACAGAGTATGAAAGCCAGAATCCACATCCCAGACACTCAAAAACTAAGAATTCCAAAAGAATTTAGACATACAGTTCTTGAAATCTTTTGATTGGAATTCAATATTCAGTCCTGTTAGGTCCTGTTGCATAACCAAGCTGAACTAAACAAACAAGAATAAAAGCTTTCCTATGCCTCTTACTGTACAGAAGACGACTCAAATTTGTCTGCCTGTGGTGCAAGGTGAATGACTTCTCATCAGACAGGAAGATATGACTGGACTATTTGGCCTCAAGAAACCCTTTCATTAAAAACAAAAGCAAAACAAAACCCCTAACCACATAAACCCAAGTTGGATCGTTCAAATGGGGTCTCTGAAGTGAAATTTGGGCACTTCTAAAGAAGACAGGCCCACCTCCACAGGTGCTGAACAATCCCACTGCAGTCTATTTTGGCTTATGTCAACACGGGTTCGAGGTTACACATGAGAACGAACCCGTGGTCTCATTCTGATGCTCTTCTGGCACTCCCCACTTGGCCCAGCCAGTGGGCTGAGACTGCTGTGGTCCATAAGTCAGGGCAAGGGTGAGGAGGCTCCGTAACACCTGCCTGCACCACAAGACCTTGAATAAAGCAGACAGTGAAAAGCCGTCTTACTGACTTCAACATATTCACTTGTCTGACACGTATCTCAACCTGTTTCAATCAAGGTAATTCTGCCTGTTTTTACTCTGTTGTCCATTTCTGGAAGTTACTCAAACATTTCTTTCTGTTCAAAACCATAGCAGACCACTAATCCAACGTGTCCCTGTTTGCTTCTCTTAAACACTCCACATTCACAGTCCTCAAAAATACTGGCATAGGTTTAAGTGGGACACTTTTAGAAACACTGAAATTTTATAAAACTAGGATACGCAGAACATTCTTTTACGTATATACATAAGATGTGAATGATTTTCTACATGTATGTAGAAAATTTTCCTTTCAACAGAAAATTTCTTGGGTTCCTATTTGGACTAAACAGAACTGAAAGCAGACTTGGCAGAGCAACTAACTGTTCTTCATAACAAATGGAAAGTAAGAAAATACTTGTAATTCTTTTACTTCCTTCCAGCTCTTGTTCAAAACCAGCTTATTAAGTAGTTTTGCAGTTGCCCCAAAAGGAAAAGTAATTTAAACAACATATTTGAAAAGCCTCTTTCAATATATAGTTCTCATAAATGTTGTCTCTTTGATCTGTTTTATTGGACTTTTTTTTTTAAACTCTCTTAATACCTACTGTTAAAAAACAAACAAAAACTTCTGAGATTATATATAAATGCTCAAAGTGGGAGAAAGTGCTTCCACACTTGAAGTTTCTAAAAGTTTTATATCCATCCAACAAACATCAAGAGAGAAATGAGACAAACATTGACGATAATCTACTTTAGGAAGGACACGTGGCCAGCGGATGAATAACTTAAAGCCAAAAGAAAATTCAGAACAAGAAAGTTGAAACAAATGAGAAGGTGGGAAAAAAACCCTAAGATTTAGTTTTCAAAACGAAGTGTTCAAGAAAACCCAGAATGTCAAAAGAGAGAATAAAAGAATCAAAAAAGTTAGAACTTTAAAGATTGCCAAATTCTGTCCTGTCATGGATGTAGGCAACATCCCTTTTCTACTCATTTAACTGACTTGAAAATTCTTTAAGTATCATATAATAGGCACTACAA
>JAOXJM010000033.1:29260978-29275120 GCA_026413425.1 Tringa solitaria
CCCCCCCCCTCCTCAAAAAGCCGGGCTGTGCCGGTGAGCCTCTCTCTGCCAGTCAAGGGGGGGGGGGCCACAGAAAAGGTTAGTGGCTGGAAGAGAACTGAAGTAGTGCAGGAAGAGGGGGAGGTAAAGTCACTTCAATGGAAATAACATTTCTACTTGTTACAGAAATAGCAGAACAGCCTCCCTCAATTCACTCATTAAATAGACAGCCCATTTATTTTAATTTTCACTGGTGAATGAGTGTGTTATCATTTGCAACACCTTTTACAAGATATTCTAATTATACTTAAATGAAATAATTTTAAAAGGTATTTTTCAATAAGTATATTTCGTTTTTCTTATTTCTGTCAATTTAGATAATAGAATTTCACTCTTGGGGTGCTAATATGGCAAGCCACAGTAAAATATTTAACATATATAAACATTTCAAAAAAACATCATATATTTCCCCCTTAAGAGTTTTATGGAAAAAAAATCACACAGCAATTATTGTATTTAAATGTGGACACCTCTATATTAAAAGGGCATGCAACAGCTGATATCGTAGCACACAAGCGCTCTCAGGAAAACAAAATTATGCTTGCATCCTCTAAATTATACACATTCATAGGAATAAAAACCTCTGACTTTATCCTGTCAGCTGTGGTGTATTTTCCTGACATTACAGAATGCAGATAACTAGAGAAGGAACAATCTTTTACAGGACGGTAGTACCAGTTTTAACTACAAAAACAGCTGTTTATCTCTTTACAAATCTAAATCTTGAACGGCACAGATTAAAAAAATGTAAGGGGTTCTCAAGAGCATAAACTGGTCCTTGTTTTGCAGTTGAACAAACATTTAGCAGCTCTTCTGTTTCTACAGCTAACCTGTTTTCCTCCTTAAAAAAAAAAAAAAAAAGTAGCTAAGAGATGGTCAGACCTGCACTAATTATCGTCCTTGTCCAGCCACACATTCTGTCAGAGCCATACTTTCATCCATATCTGAGGACAATAAAGAAAATAAAAGGAGGGACTAAGACATCCTAAGTTTACGGTCACGTACTCAGTTCCTTTGAAACTGGCTCAGAGAATTTAAGAATATGTGCGAAAGGGTTGACTACATCAGCACGCTCAAAAAGTCTCCAACACCATCCTCGCCTTCCTGTGCAACAGGCCATCTGCTGGAAAACGCCGTGCCCATAGCCAAAAGCTGTGTGTGGGCTGAAAGGCTGCAGGGGGAAAAAAGAAAAAAAGAAAAAAATGCAGCAAATCCCTGAGATTAATGACTTCACACGTGCATCCCTTGTGCTGCAGCCCAGAGCTGTTTCCCCACCCCCTCAAAACCACACAGCGCTGCCACCACCATCATACGGTTTCCTTCCTCATTCAGCAAAGATTAGCGCGTAGATCTGTCCATGCCATACGCTTGGCAGCACCTCATGGAGGGATAAAAATCACCCTCTCAGATACAGGCCCTTTCAAGAATGCAGCCCCATGTCCGATGCTTCACCTTATATACCCTTGGGGAAAACACGGAAGAGACAACGAGCTTCAGAAAAGATCACTCCATGCAGAAAGTTTCTCACAACTCTTGACATTCATTTATTATTCATTTCCCACCACCTCTCCTTATTCGATTATATGGCTTACAGATTGCAAGCAGTTTAAGACAGAGTTAGAAGTTGCTAGCAACCATTCTGTCATCATTTCCAGTCCCCACAAAAAGAAAAGCTGCTGCTCAGCCCATTCTTGCATCTCAAGAGAACAGGTAACTGGATCAACATCTGTTAGAAAGTGAAAAATGACCTGTAATTTAGCATGTGTTTTCTCTGAAAAGACAAATCATCACCTGGGATAGTTCAAAGGTCTCCCAAATCTGAATTAAAACTTGTAATATACAGGCAAAATAAGAAAGGAAATTATTTCATTTTTAAAGGTGCTGAATACTCATACTGCCCAAAGAAGTTAACGAGCACATGCACACTTTGAAATCAAGCCACCAAACCAGTGATGATCAACTGGCGGTCACCCAGAAAGGACTACCTGGGTTTGCAACCGCTCCCTGGGACAGTAATGCCATTTAGCGGACACTTTTTTTCTTCCCACCAGACAAATATGCCAATTTAATAATGATTTTACTATTTCAGCCTATACTGATTTAAGTGAAATAACCTACACAGATAAAAAAGATCCATGCTGTTCATTACATGATGTCTACGTTACTGCTGTGATACCTACACTTTACAGGGCAGACCTAATGAAAGGGTCAACAGCAGAGCCTGGAATGAAAACAGGAATTGCTGCATGCATCCTTCAAGGATTTTACTATAATCCTTTCCAGTGTTCACTATGATCTTTAACCATTAATAGAACATACAGACAGCTGCTGCCTGAAGTAATCTGTCTCTTCTGTCCTCAGCCAAAGTGAGAAGAAGTGGTAAAAATCCTGACCTCCTTCAAACTTTGCTGTGCTTTCTCTTCCCAGGGTTCGGCTGACAGCCCTCTCCTTTGGCCATATCTTCAGACAGCTCGCAGGATTTGTTTCAGGGTTACTGAAGCTGCATTTGTTCACTCCCGTCCAGCGGGGATCTGAGCACCTAGCACCAGCGTACCTGCTGGTAACTTGTTAATCACTGCATGTTACACCGTTACTAACAAATTATTCACAAGACCTACACTAAATGCAGTAATTTTGCAGGACCTCTCTTGGTATCACTGTGCTTGGATCTTCTCTAACCTACCTTCATGGATACTGCCATCTGCTATTTTCAATTGAAAAAAAAAAAAACAACCCACATGTATTCTTTAGGATATTACTTGCACACACCAAAAAAAAAACCCAACCCCAAACCAAAAAATAAAAATCAAACCCTCTCCATCTCTAGCTTTTGGCATCTGTCAAGTACCGTTTGAGGGTATTGCTTATTCTGGAGCCACAGGGAAAATAAATTCATTTCCAAGGAAGACAGCATCTTCAACTGTTCATTTAGGTGTTAGCCAGCTAAGCCAAGCCACACTTCACAGGAGGGTTGCCTCACTTTTCTTGAGGACAGCGAGTGAAGTTATCCCACATCGCAGCTGGGGAAGAGACAAAACAAGGAAGGTGCCTTTACACTGATGCAGACCAGGCACATTCCCACCACCTGCTGAGAGCGCTGGGGACCCTATCTTCCAACAAGAAGGATAACAAGAAGACCACAGCATCTCCTCAAACGTGCAAACAATTCCCAAATCAACTGACCATTTAGGTCCTTAATTCTATGACAAAGCACTTCTAAAAGCTTAACTCAGCCTTCAGGTCATTAATTTACCTTTCACAGCACTGCTTTTGGTCACACTATTTACAATTTACTTTTCACCTTGAGCCAAGTCCAGTATGTAAGTATGACTAGCATAAAAAAAACATTTCAAAAGGCATTTTAATACATGTAAGAGAACTCCTGCCTGAATGCAAAGGCCCCACCGAGTTCAGATTTAGCATCAGTGATTAAACCTTTAAGAATATATCAATTTACAGAAGTAGAGTCACACAGTTTTAGTATTTATTAAATTTGCAGCGAGAGAAACGAAATGGCAAGAATGGTTTATAGAAACAGCTGAAATGCTACTAAGGAAAGAACTTACATTGGGATTAATAATTTCAAATATATGTGCAGCATTTGAGAGCAGAAGGGCAGTATAAAAATAGATCAAACCCTTTTGACAGGCTCTAATTTCTTCACACCATTCCAAGTCACGTTGCCTAAACTGGCAAGGTGAATTAGAAAAATTCAGTTCTGCACAAAGTATGAAAACTACTCTTTTGTAGAAAGCTAGCAAAACATTTAAACATTTATACACAAATTAATCTCCAAGTTAAGTAAAGCTGATGGTATTAAGCACACACAAAAAAGTCAAACTCAAGATTCAAGCCTCAAAAAATAAGAATAAAATTAACAACCAAGAGGACTAGAAATTATTCTTTATGTTGTTTTTGTTTTTTAAGAATTAAAGCACGTATTCGCAAATAACCAATAACTTCCATGCAAGTCATAAGAAAATTCCATGAGTTCAAAACAGTGTGTGTCCTTCAGATCCCATGCTGGTTCTTGTCAGGGGAGCAAATTTCACTCAAAATGAAGCAGCCCTGAAAAATTCCATAATTCAGTTACAGAAAAGCTTGATTAGCCCCTGCCAATGGCCTTCTGAGTTAGAGTGTTCTAAAGGTTATCTTTATTTTCTTTCATTTTTAATTGCAGTAATTTATTGATTTCTGGATGCCCTCGATCGGCAGTGTCCCTATTACACTGAACAGCACAACAAAGCTGTGTAATCCCCATTGCAAACAGCTATTTTGGTTTGGGGTTTTTTTTGGATCTCTGGCTGGCTTGTGGAAGAAGCACAAGGAGAACAGACAGGCCTAAACTGTTGCAATATGTGGTTATCAGGGAAAAAAAAAATTATTAGCTTCAAGTTGGAAGTATACTCATCCTCCTCTTCAAATACGCAAACATGGATCTGCGCCTGCTCCAGCGGCTGTCAGGAAAGAAAATAAATCCCCTTTCTTCCATAAAATACAAATATGCATCTATGTGATGCCATCGCTGCTCATGTACTGCTGGCAAGCGTAACTTACATGCGCTATGTAAATAGAGTTAACCCCTAGATAAACTCCCAGAGTTTACCATCCATTTCCAATTAATGCCAAAATTCTACAGGAGAACAGTTTTGCTCTTTAGCTATAGTAAAGTGTTTATATCTGTGCCAAGGCAAACTTGAAAAAGATTAATATCTGTGGGAAGAGTGTTTCCTGCCATAAGAATCTCATTTCTTGTGACAGTGACGGGTGTCCCGTGAAAATGACCAAGCTAAGCAGACTGTACTTTGAACACAGAAATCACACCGGCAATCCTACGTCAAAGCACTTCTTTCCATCTCCCCAAACAGAAATTATACTAGTATTTTAAATCCTTAACACAACACAGATTCAAAGTTTCACATTCATAACAGTTGCAAGGTGCTGAACGTAGTAGCCGTGAGTGGCTGCCTAGGAAGGCTTCTGAATAAAGGAAGAAGATGATACATGTTAATATTTTTAAGGATGAAAGCGCAAAGCAGTCTTTGAATAACTGAAGTCTCATTCTGTCCATCAATGGCAGGAGCTTGGACTTGACTTCATTCTTGACCCAGGGTCTCAAAACACTTTACGAAGGGCAATTGCGTCTGCACCCCACTGGACAGAAACCAAGATACAGACACGTTGGGGACCCATGCTACAACATCTCCTTGAAGCAACAGGACCCTGCTCAGCTCAAAGGGTTTCTCTTCTTCAATTCTCCAGTAGGACAAGACCCTACAAGACTTGCCTATGAATAAAAGAAGTCTATGATACTTGCACACACTTAATTGTATTTCTGCAGGCTACAAAAAGTCTTGCTATATTCACTTTAACTAACTCTACCGGATAGTTATGCCTGAAGAGAAATTCCCTGTTAGGGAAAAAAGAACTGTTCATCCAACTTCAGTAGCAAATGCAAATAGCTAATTAACCTTATCTCCATTACACTGTCCTGACTTTGCAATACATTTGGCACAGAAGCAAGAATTTGTTTGCCTTGTCCAAATCTTCTCATGTACATACAGTGCCTACAATCAACAGGCTCTGAGGCAAATGTGACTAGCAAAGGTTTAGCCTGTAAGTATACCTATATCCTCTGCACCGTATTCTGTGTGCACACTCGTGGATGTCATTCCATCATCACTTCTAATGTAAGAGAGAGAAACTGGCAGGCACACGAAGAAAATTGTATTTAACCATCTGGTTACAAATAAAGCTGTATTTGTGTACTTAACAGAGACAAAAACAAATTAGCCAAACCCCCGTTCATATGCACATTATCAATCCAAGGTGAACAAATCTACTATTTCATCCACCATGGACTTTTTTTCCCCCTAAAATAAACATATGTCCAAAATACGTGCTTCAGCATTTCACCTTTTCATAGTCTGTTTTACATACAACTATATTTCCTTGGCCAACATGGGTAAGGATAAAGGAAAGCAAGTTGGCCGAAAGGTCAGACTATACTGAAACTGAAATATTTATCAGAACAGCTATTTCTGCCAAAGAAGATAATCACAAAGGTAAAGTCTCACTTGATCCTTAATTGACTTGTGTGTTTTTAATTAGTAAGGGGGGGGGGAAATTAACCTAGAGCTAATTACAGCCTTGATTCTACAAATATGCAAGTGCGTAATTTTATTCACATAAGTGTTCCTTGGTGAAGTTATGCATGAGAAATATGTTTGTAGCTTCAGGGGATGAGTCTTGAATAACTCAACCTTTTAAAAACTTTTAAGTGGCTGCTTTATAAATATTTCTTATAGATAACCCATTTTGTATTTTAGCATGTGAAATCTTTCTGAACACCAAACAATATTTTCTTTTGTTTCAGAAAAACAGCAACAGTTATGTTTGTGTTAGGAAATAAGTGGTAGTTTTAAAGAATGAGCATTTTAAATATATGTCTTTATTCATCCTGGTCATCAAACTGAGTCTTTGGCTTAATGACGTCAAAGCGTAGGTGTTTCTAGCAATGTATTTTGACTTAAGCACACAATTAACTTTCAACGCATAACACAATCAGTTTCAAGGGAAGAAACTTCCCCAGACCTGTGTACATGCAGGTCCCTGCATACCACAGTTCACTCACTGCTGGAAGAACCTTCTGGAACATGCAAAGGGGCAACCTACGCTCACCGGTGCTCTCCCCACACCCACGTTGCTACCACAGTCTCTTCATTACATGCAGTGGTTTGTGCCCATTTCTTCAAACTCTGTGGACATCTATCTGCAGTCCTACAAGCTGCCACAGACGACTCCCAGCATCAATTACATAGGACTCAAACTTCTAATCAAGACTTCCAAGAAAATGCCCTCCCATCTGGCCGTCGCACCACTAGATGAGGACTTGCTTTACATCCAGACTCAAACAGAAAATAACTCCCTCAGCCTGCTTTCCCAAGGAAATGTTTAGACTTGCTTATCTGCGGATAAACACGTCTGCCAGACCCTCTCTAATATGTTTTGAGCCTATTGGCCAATTATAACCAAATTTGACGTAGGTTTGGAGGCCTAAAAGATATTCACTCTGACAAGTGGCAGAAAAGCAGGCAGCTGGGCTGAAAATACAGCCCCTGGTAGTGACCCTGTGAAGACAAAGGCTCAAGTATGGCATTGCACAGACTCTAGGGACCCTGGAGATGCAGCGCCTATGAAAAGAGGTTTCCTTGGGTTTTGCTTCTTATCAAAATCCTGCAGCATTTTCTGTGTATGAGACTTCTTCTGTATTAAGAATGAAGAGGTACTGCCTCTATACCAGAGACACGCAGATACACGCACCTCTGTGTGTGTGTGCTGCCTGAGTGGGCACGTACAGCTGGGTGTACTGATCATAAAGAATAATCGATCACATAGGAATATTTTTACAGCTTGATGAGGTGTTGACGTTTCAAGCAGAGAAAAGTAAACTCAGTAATGTAATGCATGAAAAACCTTGCATAATGTAATCAAATAGTACTTTTTATAAAATCATTTCCTTATTACAAAAACATAGTCCAGCCCTTATAGAAGCTGATAGATAAATCTTTCCTCCTTTCACACACTCAAAGGAATGAGGTTGTTGATGTAAAGCATGATATGTTTAATAGATATCATCAGAATGTTACAATCTGTAGACTTCTTGAAAACTTTATCATATAACCCTTGTTACAGTTTTTACTAACTCAACCAGATATAAAACAGCTAGGGGAAAGTGCTTATCAGAAGGAAGCCCAGTCTGAAATGTGTGTTAGTGCAGAAACCAGTTTCGTACATGCAAACTTTAGACCAAACTGCAGTGTTTTCTAATCAGTTTCCTCCAAATCTTGCCTATCAGTGGCAACATTTTCAGTTGGTTCAAGACAATTTAAGAACAGGAGCTCAGGTCTTCTGAAAAGGAATAAAAATCCAACTGGTAATTAGTCTAAGCTATGTCTTTTAGTTTGTTTTATGGGGTACCATCAACAAATCTAATTAAGCTCATCAATATTTGTGGTATTTACAGCATAACGATCTAGATCATTTTGGCGTGTACGAGTCAAATACTGATACATCTACAAATCCTCACCAACTTCTTAAGTAGAGCAACAACCAAGATACCCATGTTGCTTTATATGCTTTTCTATCCAGGCAACTACCCAAAAGTCAGTAGAAAATACCCGTCACAAGTTTTTAGAGACTTTTTCTGGATTATCCTGTATTCTATCTGCAGGCTGCAAACAATTTGCAATGGCTGTTGTCAGCAGCAGTGTTTAGGCTGGACCCAGACACCCCTTCTCCCCCCAAACACACTGCACCAGGTATTGCGTTCATAAGACAAAGCAAAGCAGTCCCATCCCCACAGCATTTACAGTCTAGGTAAGCGCTTTGTAGTCAATAGCAAGCGATCAGCAATTAAGAAACAGGGCAGCTCGTAGACATTCATCAAAAAAATAAAAAAAAGTTAATTTCTTGGGAGTAGTAACACATCATTTCCCACCTGAGCATCAGACTTCCTCTCATTGTTTCCTTGCACCTGGCAACAGATATTATGTCTTACGGATTGAAGCTCTTGTTTTCTAGGAAACAATACACAGAGAAGAATGACAGAAACAGGCAAGAAAGACGAGACGCTGGGAACAGCCTTTGTGAATCTGTCAGTTTACATCATCACCAACCAAAGCTCTTTTAAAGAGAGTTTCAAGACCTGAGGGCTTGATTCTGCAAAGCAACGAGTGCTCTGCCCTCACTGCAGCAAAGACCCCAGCACATGCATCACTTTAATTACACAAGTGCACCAATTAAAATGGACCCACTCATATCCTTAAAATTAAAAGCAGGTACTTTAGCACAAACTTGAAGCCAAAGCGTTCAATATACTGAGCCACAGGAAAGACTGCTACATCAGGGATGCACACACACAGAGCCAAATAGAGATAGCTACAGATATAACAACCCCAAGGCCTGAGGTTTGGGTTTTTTTTTCCTGATTGCACAAGTGTCAGTCAAGAGCAGCTCAGCTGAAGCCAAGCAGGGTAGTAAGTTGCGGGAAGACAGTCAAGGCCCTTAGGTTGTATTTACTGTGATGGATTCCTTGTTTTTAAATAACTACAAAACTTTTTCATAACAATGCAAAATTTCCATGCATGAACCAGAGAATCTACTTAGCAGCAGTTTATGAATTCATCACATCACTCTAATAGTAAAATGCTGCTTTGTTTTTTTGTTGCTTTGAAAAACCCCTGAAAGAAATCCACTCCCTGGGCACGCAGCCTTTGCCAGGAAAAGAAAGCAAGAGTAAGTGGTGCCATAAGCTTCTCACTAGTTGTCAGACAGAGGTGATTCTGTCCTCTGTAGGCAATCACACGGTAGCCACTCTGTCAAATTAATGTACACTGCCTCCATCAGTTATTCCCAGAGATTGTGGCTTTTAACATTGTAACTTTAACATGCCTGTTGTTCAAAATTATCCATTCTCTGAAAACAATGATGACTGTACACGTTTCCCTTCTCTTAAGGTAAACTTTAAGTGAAGTAGAAGAGAGTAGTTCAGCCTGAAAAGGAGACAACAGAGGAAACGTTGGAAGTTCATAAACGCATGAATGGGACAGAGAGGAACAGGGACCAATTCTGCACTGTCTCTGTGCGAGACATAGGTGCTATCAAATGAAGGTTCAAAATAAAGGGGTGCGGTGTTTGACACAGTGTAAAGTTAAAGCTATGAAATTCCTTGCCACAGCATGTTGCAGATGCTGAAAGTTTGCACGGGGTCAAGGGGCAGAGGAGTTCATGGATGGGAAAAATCAGTGAGGTCTATAAAGACACCAGCTCTCCCTTAGGAAGCATCCAAGCTGCAAATGATTGCATGCTGAGAGAGCCTTCTGGAGAATTATCCTTACACGCCTGCCTCATTCGTACCAGCTCCCTTCCCCCCTTCCCCCCCCGGGCTCCACCAGCACCACTTTTTGCAGTGTCAGACCCAGGACACTAGACAGACCTCTGGTTTTATCCACAAGAGCCTCCTAAACAGTGACGCTTTCTGTATTTTACATTCAGCAGAGTCTCAAATCAAGTAGCCAAACGCTATGTTTCTGAAAAGCGTCACCCAAAAAAATCTGACTGGTAAATCACAGTTCGCATCAGTCCGTCACGAGTGACAAAGCCCATCAGTTAACAACACCGTACCACCACCTGAGAGACCACCACTTCCCAAAGATTCACAGAGTCTTCCATCACCTTCGCTTACGAAACAAGACTTACTCTGACGGATTGGCGTTTTGATTTTAAAAGCGCATTTCAGGAGCGCTGAAGATCAACAGCCAGCTTCTGGCGTCCAAGTAACAGGATCGCATCTAATGCAGAGCGTGCGACCAAAGAGGGAGAAGGTCCCGCAGCTTCCCACCGGCTTCCCAGCCAGGGCAAGAATCAAGGGAAGGTCCCGCGGCTTCCCACCGGCTTCCCAGCCGGGGCAAGAACCATACCCCGCCACGGCTCCTTGCGCTGCGGGGAGCTGAGAACAGCCTAAAGCTCGACACCACGCGTGGAAAGGGACGGGATGGCAGCCCGCTCTCCCAGCGCCCCAGCCGGGGATAAGCAAGCCCCGGGTTTGGGCTGGAAGGCGCCGGGGAGCTTTCGGGGCTCTTACCCCCGCGCTTCGGCGGGTACGAAGCCACCCGGGGATACCCCGCGGTGCGGGGCGCTCGCCGGCCGCTCTCCGGGAACCCCTCGTCCGCCCCGGGCAGCCCCGGCCCCGCAGGTGCCCTCCCGCCCGCCGGGCCCGCAAGCATCCCCGCACCGCGACACCCGCTCCCCGCCCCGGCCCCGCCGTCCTTACCGGCTCCGCGGGGCCGCCTCTCCCGCCGGCTGGCACACACGCCCTTCCCGCCCGGCTCGCAGCCTCCGCGCTTGGGTTTTGGGGTGGTTTGGGGTTTTTGGTTTTTTTTCTCTTTTCCCCTCCTCTCGCCCTCTCCAGCTCCCACTAGTGATCGCACACCCGGCCAGCCAGCGGAGGATTAGCCGCCGCCGCCGCCTCCCGCCCCCCCGCGGGCGACCGGAGCGGAGCTCCCTCCTCCCCGGCCCCCTCCGCCACTGGCGGGGACCCCCACCCCCCAACACACACCCCGGGGCCTGCCGAGCTCCGGGGACGGAGCTTAACGGGCCGGTTACCCCCGTCGTCCATTAATCACTCGCCGAGGAACCGGCCGCCGCCGCCGTCCCGTCCTCCCACGCAACCGGCCAAGTGCCCCCGCGCTTGGCTGGAGAGACGGCGGGGAAGATTTAGGAGAAGCGAGGCAATTTACCGCCGGGATTAAACCAACGACTTGAGATAAAGCGGACAGCGTGGGAACGGCCGCTTGAAATAGGGGTCGCCGCTAGGTTGTGTAGCGTTTATAGCAGCGGCAGTAATTTATCGCCGAGCGTTTTCGGCACCGCAGCCCCAGCGTAGGGACAAGTAGGAGCTGGAACTTGTATTACGCCTCGCAGGCGGTCCAGCACCCTCCCTTGCTACCTCACAGGCACAACTGAAATCCCTGGGATGAGTTTTCTATCTCCATATTCATTTAAAACTGCTTCCCTCTTTTCTATGATTGATAAAATCAAAGATTAGCAGTCCAGGTTACCGTATTAGACACCTGTACCCATGATTTAGTTTCTTATTACACATGTTAACATTTATCACTTCAAGAAAAAAGGTTAATTTAAGATGGGAATGTCTGAGATGTGACTACATTGGCGTTTCAGTGTGCATCAGGAGCGCACTCTGAAGCGGTTGTAGAGCAGCCCCAGTGCACAGGCCCCAAACAGAAAGCCAGAAAAGTCATGCCGGGGGCACACCTGATGTGCTCTGGGGCCAAAAGGCATCCCGTGCACAAGGGGAGGCTGCAGCCAGTTCAGACACATTGGCCTGAGCAGCAGGTCCTCAGCACCAGCTGTTTCAGATGCCAAATCTACTGGACCAGGCTCACTGGTGGCACAAACACACAATACCCTACCCCGTGCACACTCAAGAGAAGTTAATGCTCTCCCTTGCTTTCCAAAGGGTTAATATATTAATGTTACATACATGTACACAAAAACTAGTCACACACCCCCCCCTTTGACTCAGAACATTTGATTTACAGAATATTGCATCAATATTTTGGGGCATTTACATGGAGAGCACAAACCAGCCTCAAATAAGGAGAGCGTCTTCTGCTGCCTGTGTCTCTGTTCCTAGGCCCAAACCCATAATCTCTCCATCACTGTTGGCATGGTTTTTTTTTTACTTTACGCTTGCTTCAGTCAATATGAAAGGCAGAAGTGGAAAAAGACTTATTACTAGCTGAGGCAAATTTGGAAATCCTGGAAAAAATAGGAGAAAGCTTGTTCCAGCAAAATTTCTGAACTGCTATTTTGTGAAATCTGTATATGCAAGTTGTCCTTGTGCACTTCATGATCTGCACTTTTTTTTGGCCTCTATCCTAGCCACAGCTCATTACAACACAGGTATATTGTCTATTGTGAACCCAAGGTTTCCTTCTCAGCAAAGATACTTCATTTTTTAATTAGTTTCCCTCTTCTGTTTGCCTCCTGCAGACAAACAAGAGAAGACTGAGACAAATAGAAGTGCTGGCTCTTCTGGAAAACAACTGAATAACTATTCCATGGTGCATAAGCAAGAGAAACTTGGAAAACAGAACTTAAAGAGGGAAAGAAAAAAAAAACAAAAAACAAAAACACACACACACACACACACACCCAAACACCCTCAGGAAGTAATAAAGAGAGGGATGAAAAGGAAGAGAAGACATAAAAATAAATAGAAAGGGAGCAAATGTAGGTGCAACCAAATTTAAAAGTGCCATAAAGTGCAACAGTTGGCAACAAGAGAAGAGCCTTTATGAAGACCTTTGCTTCATACTGCCAAACTGAGAGATCTGAGAAGCATGATTGCCTTTGAAGTACAAAAAAATAATTAAATATCTATTAAGTGAGAATCAAGGATTTGTGCTATATTGCTCCAATGCCAGCGTGCAGCCCAAAAGGTACAAGTTGTTTATCAGTTTCCTTGAAAATATATGGCAAATCTTCGAAGATGCATGCCCTGCTGAGCTGCAATGTATCAGCAGCCACAGCGACCATGCAGTCCCGGACTGAGCTCTAATGACAGCATGACAGTTTCCCCTTCTCTCCACAACCTCCAGCCAACCTTTTCTAGATGGATCACTTCAGCCACCATTCTTTAACTCCTAATTATATCAGGCCCAATTATAACAACACTTGAATGAAAACACTCAAAATACTGAGCTCCTGGTGAGGATACCAAAAAGGAGATGTAGTATTTCCAAACAGGACACTGTTTGAGTTTGTTGGGTAATTGTCTGAATCTTCTATTATTGCTAAGGTAAACAGATAAAACCACAGAAATGTTCAAGCCTCCTGGCAAAGTTTGCAGCTTGCTTTCACCTTCCTGACCTCAAAGTGTTGAGCGCTGCACTACTCCTCTGCAATTCCTCCATATACCATGTGTTGTCAGTGGAGGAGAATCCTCCCTCCTCCCCCGCAAACACATGCAAATAAACCATCCGGTGGAAAAACAAATATTGTGTGATCTCTTCACCTTTTGTCTACATTTAGACAAGACAACGTAATCCTTTCTATTCTAGAAGTGAATGCTCTATTCCTTTCCAAAACAGTAGTAGTCTCTTTCTGTCTTGTGAAGAGCTCCATGGCTCTACGCTTTATGCATTCCTTTTACTCCACAAACAACCTCACTAAGTCTGTTTGTCATTCAGTGGTCCTATGTATTTCACAAAGGAAAAACAAACACTTGCAAACAATTTATTCCCATTTTCCTAAGTGCTGATCAGACATCACTATTTTTCTACTGTACCAAAGTTGCATTTTTCAGTAATGAAACAAGTAATGGTGTTATCATGCCAGATTAAATAGCATTTGTGCTTCACTGTACAGGCAGGATGATACAATATTTCATTGCTTTCTTACAGTTCTATAACACGATTACATCTCATCTTCAAAACTCAATACCAAACTTCATTTGTCTTTGTTTACTCATGAATTATAGCTGACGGTTCTTTGCCATCTGTTGCTGGAATATAGTGT
>JAOXJM010000033.1:29275171-29289643 GCA_026413425.1 Tringa solitaria
GAGAATATCAAAAAGCTTCATCAGCCAAATAGAAAATAACTTAGGAAAGAGATAATTGCCACATACGCTTTGTCAGAAATGCCTTTTTTAATCAGGTATACTGATCACCTACCAACTTCTCTTGGAATGTGCTCACAGAAAAAATGACCCTCAAGTGAAATGCATTTTAATGGCCAAAAGCTGATCCAAATGTTATCCACAGACTCAAGATATGCTTATTTATATGCAGTACAGTCTTATTTTATATTTGCTGTGCAAGTTACAGACGCTTAGGATCAAATGTACTTCTTGTTACCTCCCTCTGCCACAGGATGCATGCGTACATACATGTGTTTGAGTGTATATTACAATGAGAGTAAAACACTGACAGCCCGTCTTGATAAAAGGAGAGGAACAAGAAGAAAGGGTACACGCTTCCCATGTGAAACAGTAATTGCGAGAGGGACAGAGAATTGGAAAGAACATAAAAGGCACTATATTTGAACAAAATTATTTAAGACAGCCGTTCCCAAACCAAGATCCAGGGACTAACTCCCTCCTGGGGAGAGCAGCTGGCTGCCTGCCTCAGCATCTTCCACCAGCAAGAGGAGCCAACAGTCAGTCATAACATCCTCCGCAAGTTTCAACGGGCTGGAGTCCTCTCCTTATGAATTTCTGGCATTCTCAATCCTTATTGATTTAAATGGGGCTTGAAAGCCATCAGAACTGAACGCTAGACATCTTTACTAAATAAGAAAGTTTACAGTGCAGAAGTCTTTAGAGGAAGTTTAAAAGAATAAAAACAAATTACTGTCTCTAGGAAATTTAAAAGAATAAAACAAATTACTGTCTCTAGGACAATAGCAGATGGAAAGAATACCCTCTGATTAAAAATAAATCTGCTGCCTGTAACACTTTTAACTTCAGTTAAACTACGTAGTCTTAAACTGCAGACGAAATATCCCGTATTTAGGGTACATCCCAAAGCACTCAGATACACCTCACTGACAGCAGTGGTGCACCCGAGTCCAGTGAACGGACTCGCACAAAGATCTCCTCACTCGCCTACGGCTTCCATGGACTGGGATTTAAGGCTCCACTTTTTCATGGATTTTGTTATTGTTTTTCCAACCTTCAGCAGTATTTTATAGCTTCTGCCCTCTGAACCACTAACTATTTTTACAATATGGATTAATCCCTTTTCCAGTTCAAAGAAACAGCTGAGATAGCAAACTTTAACTATTTCATATTCTGAACTCTAATTAGTTTAATGTAATGTTATTTGTTCAGGAGTGCTGGTCCTTTAGTCAAGTTTCAGTATAATCCCAACATAATCCCTAATTTTTTTTCCTCCTTTACATCTCATCCTTCTCTGAAACATTTTTAAATGTTTTGATCTACTGAACACATACTGTGTGCCTTGTTTTGGGCTACAGTATTTTCTTTGATCACTTTGAAACTGAATCCAACAGGTGTTACTTTAATTAAAGGCAATTCTGTCATCGTTCTTTTATAATATTAATTTCATTTCACTACTATGGAGTATACTTTATGCATTTTCTTCCTCATGCAACTTCTTAATTTAGTACTCACATAGTAAGTATGATTTTTATATTTACTCTGTTATTTCTATATAGAGTATATATCTTTTTTTTTATATACCTTATATTTTTATTCTTCCTATATTGCAACGTTATTTGATATTAGTGGAATTTCCTCTTGGATTTAAACCCTTGAAAAGGGATGGGCTTTCTGGAGAGCATAAACCAACCAATTTAATACAATAACAACAGCAGTTCTCCCTGAATGCAGCTGTGTTCTCACAGGGGATGAAATTCAACCTTTTGCAGAATGACAAAAGATCTAAGTATTCCTCAAGACATCGAAGTAAGGATAGGGGCTTGATCTTGTAGCAGCCATAGGAAATTCTGGAACAAAAGAATTACGCTATTTTACTTTTATCCACCAAACTAGATGACAGCTACCTGGAAAAGAGACACTGGTGGGAGTGCTGACAAAGCCAGCATAAAAGAGGGTACATTTCCTTATTGAGATTTTCCTTTGGTCATGTTTTGCCTTTTCTAAGTGTGTCAGGCTTAATCTGGAAAATGGGCATATAAATAGGGCTGATTTCTACACCAGTGACACATCCACCACAGAGAAGTCCCATGCTGAGAGGTCGTTACATTCTCTTGCGGAAAGAAACAGGATCTCACTTTGTTTCAAATTAGGTGTCCTTTTATTTGTGGGTACCCATTTTGCCAATCACAGGTCCAACCACAGGAGCATTTCTCCTATACCCAAAGTGGAACATGCAAAAACACAGAAGATGTTCATTATCTCATAAAAGGATCCTTTTCATTTGTTCACTGTTGTATGGTGTGGAAAGCAAAAAGAAACAAGCCATAGAAAACAAAAGAAAGCTGACATGTAGAACATTGCATGTCAGGGATAAAACACTGCTAAGAGCCAGGGAATTGTCATCGCACTGGAGTTACATCAGCCTATAACCATCCCCAGCATTATTTCACTAGCTCTCCCCATAACACATCACTGTTGCATGGTGATTTGTCAGTCAAACAACTCTAAAAATAAGATCCAAATACCCTTGCAGTTATAGCACTCCTTCCTTCCTTGATGTGCTCTGCTTTCAAGATCTGCCATGTCAGATAATCCATTGGACTGCTTCTCTCTTTTGCAATGCAGAGATGATTTCCAGTGGTTTAGCATCCTGGCTTTCTCCTGATGAGGCTCCAAGGACTCAGCCTTTTGATGAGTTAGTGACAGAGCACTGCATCAGGTGAAACTCAATTGGTACAGCATCCAGAAAAAATAAAGTTTCTTTGTCTTCAGTTCATTATAAAAAGTAGAAATTTCTTGGCAAGGAAACATTTAAAACAGCTTATGCATCCAGGAATCACCCACCACATCCCCTCCCTGCCCCCAGCTTTGCCATGTCTTCACACTACTCGGATTTGAAATATTCATCATTGTATGGTCTCCCCTACACACGCTGGCTATAGGACTAGCTGCGTATTGAAACTTTGGAGAGCTAGTCATTCAGGCCAAATCCTGCCATTAGAGTTTCTCTTCTGAAATAAAGAGAAATATCATAATAAAAGAACTTAAATCTTTGTAATGTTATTAGGAGGAAAGAGAAAACTTTAAAACCAATTTTCAGTCATAAAAAATGGTGACCAAACAACCCAGAGGTAAATGCTATTAAAGAAGCAAACAAAAAAATAATCACCACTTACATGTAATTTTCAATATCCAATTACAGTAAGAGATACAAAAAAACAACAACAAAATCATTTGAGAAAGGACCCTTTACTCCCCAACTGAAGCCCTCAACCAGATGTTGGAGAGCCCATCTTCCCTTCCCTGGCCCAGTCAATCCAGCTACTCCATACACAGCAACAGAACAATTTCCTGAGAAGCCAGGAAAAATTTCCCCATCCTACCCCAGACTTCTCATAAGAGAGATCCTAAGCTTCCCACTAACAACTTTTATCCCAGCCACTCTCCTGGAACATATTGCAGCTCAGATGCAGAGATCCCCTTGCCATTATGTCCTTTATAAAGGCTACTCGTGATGTGACCCTGCATCCCAATCACTGCTCAGGTTTAAGAGATTTTATCGACAGACATAAGCCAGGAAAGTGAAATAGCTTACACTTACCAAAAGTCATGTGAAGAAATTTCTTCAAATCCAGGATCATAGAGTAATCAGATACCACAAGCTACATTATAGCTGTTGGTGCAGATAAGAACTGGGAGAAGAACCAATGAAATTATCCAAACTCCACAAGAAGCAAGAAGAAACTGGATTACAGTTATTTTCCTGCTGTGTTCTGAGAATCAGGCCAAAAAAATAAAGCAGGACATTTGTCTGGTGGAAAATAAAGTGGGATTTTTTTTAAAATTCCCAGTGTAGTGCTTTGCTACAAAGCCACTTATTCTTGTTATGAAATAAGAGCCATCTATTATATGATGAAACTGAAAATGGTCTCCTTACACTGCCAAGATGTCAAGAGTGAAACTCCCCCAGAGTCCTAAATACATCTTAGCAGATAAAAGTTGCAGATCGGCATACATTTGCTGAACATAAACGTTGGCAATCCCTATTAATAAATGGCTGCATTAATCTCTTTTTCAGCAGATCAGCAGGGCACAGGCATCTCTAAAACCCCAAGTGAGGGACACAGCTAATTGTCTCACTGCATATTGTGATGCTGAGCTGGAAGCAGAGCAAGAGGGGAGGAGCTGCCACTCTAGGAACTATTTTTCCAGCCACAAATAAGTTCCTTGAATACTGGTAGGTCTATTTGCCTTCATTCTCTGCTCTCCTTCATCCTGACCAACCTATTACACCTTGAGCGGCTTTCTCCAGGCCCTAATGACCATATAATCTTGCACCATAAATGATGATCTAGTACCTTCCCCACGGGTTTTGGGTAAAAACAAGTCATATCAGGGAAGCACGTTTCTCTCTTCCCCTGCTACCAATATGGTGGCATCACCTAAATCTGATGTTTTTTCTATTTTGTTTAGGCAGATGAAAAGTTTATGAAAGGTTGGTTATCAACTCTGATAAAAGCACACATGCTACCTGTAAGCATTTAGGCAGTATCCTGCATTTGCAGGAGCATAATACATAAAGGGAACTGCTGCTAGTGAAATACAGCCATTCTCACATTACAGTTACAGGAAAAGGTTTAACTGTTTTTATAAATAATTTACTGTTTTTAAAATAATAATAAAAAGCAGCAGCATATGAGGCACAGTCCCTTTTATCACCATCCATCACAAAGATAAAATACACGAGATGTCTATATTTTACTTCCAGTTCCCAAGGTGAAAAAGCAATTGTACTGTAGAGCATCAGCTCCTGCCAGTTCTGAAAAGTGTTTTACAATATGGAAAGGCAGCCTACAAATCCTTTCCTGCTCAACCCTTTTTGGCCCATAGGCTCATGTCCTGGAGAGGCCCTGGTATGGTTTAGGTAATGGATGGGAAGTTAAGGGCAGAGTCTGAGCCCCACTGAAACCCTCTTTGGGGGATTCCAGTGGAAGGGAAGCGGTGCAAAGGGCTGGCACGAGCGTGCCTCAGTGGACACATTTATAGTGAGTGCAGAAAGCACTGATCACAAGGGGTAAAGCTCAGAGGGCACAGATATTGAAAACAAGGAAAGATTTCCCTGTTGACTTAGTTGTGTCCTTCGCTTCCACCCACAGACTTTCATTTCACTGCTGAAAACAGATATACTTGTGGGAGAAAAGTAAGATTTAGGAAGGCTCACTGGAGAAAAAAAAAATTCTTCTACCTGCAACCACAGGATCCAGTTTTATTTTAAACAAAAAACTCACACTTTTTTCACAGATCATTCTGAGAAAAAGTTTTATACCTATTTGTTCAATGTTAATCCTTCAAAGTTTTAGAGAATGCATATACACATTGTTGTAAATCCAGAGATAGTACATAGATAGTATGTATCTGTTTTATTTTTTGAACAAGGGGGAGAAAATCCAAACCATTATTGGAAAGAAAAAAACCACCATCAAAACAGTCATTGGAGCAGAAGTTGAAGAACTCTCTTATTATTAAAGCACCAGCTTTCCTCCCATACTTATAACTATCATGAAGTAGGAATCCTTTGAGGTGCTGTTTAAAAGTAGTGGCACATTACAGAGAAAGTATTTAAAAATATGGTCTTATTTATCAAAAGCATATTTGGCTTCAGCTTTTTTCTCTCCAGACTGGGGAGAGCTACAATCATTTTGAAATATGAAACTATTCTTGTGAACAGTGTTAAAGAAATTAAAAAATAAATTAATCCATTAATATCTCCGCCACAAAATTTAAAGGAGTTGGTTTTGCATCTAAGCTTCCCTCTGGATGCAGTCAACAATGCTGGACCCTTATAACTCCTTGATTACAACCCCTTACATTCTTTCTGGGTGAGGTGCTCCACTATTGGAGTAACTGTGGTTTTTTTCCCCTCCCTGTTTGCAATTGTTATTTTCCAAACATGGGTTTTCATTAAGCATTTGACTGTAGACATATTATTTAAACAAGTGTTTATCAAACACCTGAAAAATCACTCTCCTTTAAAAGTTTTATGATGGAAAAGCAATTATGCTTTATGCCGTGTTTCAAAGTCACTTCTCAAGACTCCTTTGGAAGCAAACCTCAGTTTTCTCTCCTGCTTAACACCCAATGTCACCCAGCTAGCACGTAAACTATTGCTGATTCTATTCTTTTAAGATCTAGTAACAAAAGACAAATAATGAGGGGGTTTTGCAATCCATGGCTATTGGTAACTGAAATCCTTAAATAAACTGGGATGGGGTTAGTTTCAAATATTTCTATCCCTCACCAGTATTTAAATTTGCACAACTATTAGAGCCAAGTATGTCTTAAGCTTTTTCCATACACTAAAAGCAAAGAGCAAATATAAATCAGAGACTTTGAGGTTCCAGATGAAAGAAAATATAAATTAAGAAGTCTGTGTAAGAAAAGAAAAACAACTTTATAGCAAAGAAATTAAAAATAATAAAAAAAGGCCAAAACCAAACACCACCACCAAGCAAGGAACAAGCCAACAATACACATCTAACAGTCTGTACTCATCTGAATACAGAAAGATCCCCAGCCATTAGGATTTTGAAGATGCATTAGGCAGTAAGCAAGGATAGAAGGGTTGCACAGAAGATTGCACAAGGGTAGTGCTCTGGTGAGGTTAACTTCATTTTTACTCAGGGAAGCAACATGCAAAGATTCTACATTTATAATACAAAACACTGTTTTGGAGGTATTTTGAAACAGGGATCAAAGTCCAGTTTGACCAAAAAAGACAGGAGCAGGCAGTCAAATCCCATTTTAAATTCATATCCTGGCTTCCCAATTCACATATTCAAAGATCTTGAGGACTGGCTAGTTTGTGCTAACTCATTATGCCATTGTGTTTCTGACAAGAAGCCCAGTTAATCAGCATTTACCAACTCAGCTGGTCTCAGCACAGTCAAAAGCCTAGTCACTCTCCCACTCTGTAACCAAGGCTGGAGGTGGCAAGTTCCACAGCTAGCCCTTCCCTCCTTCTTCCACCCCAAATTAATCATTGCTGAGAATAGCAAATGGAAGCAAAGGGACTACACTTCAGAATTACCTTGTAATTTTTTTCACATACCATACACCAAAATAGAATGATCATAGGTTGGAAAAGACTTTTAAGATCATTGAGTCCGAACATCAGCCTAGAACTGCCAAGTCCACCACTAAACCATGTCCCTCAGCACCACATGTACATGTCTTTTAAGTACCTCCAGGGTCAGCGACTCAACCACTTCCCCGGACAGCCTGTTCCAATGTTTGATAACCCTTTTAGTGAAGAAATTTTTCCTAATATTGAATCTAAACCTCCTCTTGCATGCAATTTGAAGCCATTTCCTTTTATCTTATCTCTTGTTACTTGAGAGAAGAGACCAACACCTGCCCTGCTACAACCCTCCTTTCAGGTAATTGTAAACAGCAATAAGGTCTCCATTCAGCCTCCTTTTCTCCAGGCAAAAGACCACAGTTCCCTTAGCCACTCCTCATAAGACTTGTGCTCTAGACCCTTTATCAGCTTCATCACCCTTCTTTGGTCACACTCCACACCTCAATGTCTTTCTTGTAGTGAGGGGCCCAAAACCAAACACAGTATTCACGATGTGGCCTCACCAATGCCAGATACAGACATACAATCACTTCCCTACTCCTGCTGGCCACACTATTTTTGATACAAGCCAGGATGCTGTTGGACTTCTTGGCCACCTGGGTACACTACTGGCTCATATTCAGCTGCCTATCAACTAACGCCCACCAACATTTTCCACCAGGCAGATCTCCAGCCACTCTTCCCCAAGCCTGTATTGTTGCATGGTGTTGTTGTGACCTGGCACTTGGCCTTGGTGAACCTCATACCACTGGCTTCAGCCCATTGATCCAGCCTGTCCAGATCCCCCTGTAGAACCTTCCTACCCTCAAGCAGATCAACACTCCTGCCCATCTTGGTGTCGTTTGCAAACTTAGTGACAGTGCATTCAACCCCCTCATCTACATCATTGATATAGATATTAAACAGAACTGACCCCAATACTGAGCCCTGGGGATCACCACTTGTGAGCAGCTGCCAACTGGATTTACTCCCATTCACCACAATTCTTCAGCACCATCCAGCCAGTTATTTACCAAGAGAAAAGTACACCTATCCAAGCCATGAGTAGCCAGTTTCTTCAGGAGACTGCTGTGGGAAACAGTATCAAAGGTTTGACTAGGCAAGATCCACAGCCTTTCCCTCATCCACTAAGTGGGTCAATTTGTTGTAGGAGGAGATCAGGTTAGTCAAGCAGGACCTGCCTTTCATAAACCCATTCTATCTGGGCCTGATTACCTGGTTGTCCTATACATACTGCATATTGGCACTCATAATGATCTGCTCCATAACCTTCCCTGGCACTGAGATCAGACTAACAGGGCTCTAGTTCCCTGGACCCTCCTTACAGTCCTTATGAAACATAGAAAACTTTTCTACAAACTCATTAGTGTACAATTCCACATTACCCATGGAAAGCACAGGTGAAGGGTCAGTAGGCTGAACCACATTCACACATATGTTCACCAGGTAGGCAAACAGCATCTCTAGAGCACAAATAGATTTTAGTTACTCTTAAATTATGCTCTATCTCATCCTTGCCCCATCGTGATGAGAGATGCTGAGCAGCAAGGCTATAGCACCAGGAAACAACAAGTGGGGCTCCTCAGTGCAGGGAGGAACCAAAGGCAACCCCAGCACCAGCTATGCCCTTAACCCACCAGTTCCCCCACAGTACCTGAACACAAAAGACAGAGACATGTCCTTGGATGGTCCTACACATGGCAAGGGATGAGCCACATCTGAGGAGTTGCAAGCAGGAGCAGCAAAAGACAGAGCTGGAAACAAAAGTTGAAGAAAGGTGTGCTCAGACAAAACAAAAGAGGTGTTCAGACCTGATCTTAAATAGACCCCAGTCACCTGGGTAGAATGTGTGGGTGGAGGTCCCAGCTGTGGCCTCTCTGGGTAATTAAGGCTCAATAGCATGCTCAGGCCTGAACAGAGAGCAGATTGCTGACAGGTAGGAAGCTCACAAGACTACTGCAAGACTGCAGCTCATCCCTTAATTTATTTTGCCCATGAAAACTACATATCATAAATGCAGACAACAAAAGTTGAGATTCTCTCAAGGTCCTAGGGATAAAATGTCTTCCTTATTTTGCCCTGGCTAGGGAAAACTGAGGAGACTTAATCCACAGGCAGCTTCTCTGACTGTAACTGGAGTATAAGCAAGTTAATACAAGACACTGTTGACTTTCTCTCTTTTTCTTTTCAGCAAAATGTATTCTATTAATGTGTTCTGAAAGTCACTGAATTTAAAAGCAACGGACACTTCATATTGGAGAAGCAAAGGGAACAGGCTGTGCTGGGTGGACTGGAAAAATAGTCTTGGGTTTCTCACAAAAGACACAAGAAAAATTCCAAATAGTACTGAACAGTTAGTTACAGCAGGTGCAAAACTCATGGCTGGTTTCTGTGGTTTATCAAATCTCTGCAGGGAACGAAAAATAAAATTAAACTAAAAGCTGTGATTTGGTCAAGGTCAAATACTTTTGAATGCATTTTACCACTGTTTAGGATTCTAATTCTGTGTTAAATCATGAGAAAACAATGAGATTACCCTCAGGATCAGTTGGCTAAGCAAAAGACTGTCACATATTGCCACTTAGCACATACATAAAGGCACCTAACCATGAAACATTACTGTTCTTAATATTGAATACTACTGTCTTCAAATTCCCTAAAGAAATTCTCTTTTTGCAGACATGAGCCTCATCAGGGTTATACTGATCCCTTGAGAGACAAAGCTATTCCAAAAATACACTCCATTTACCAACACTGCAACATTTACCAGAAAAAAAGTACTGCTGAGGACTACTAAAGCAGACTCATTTCACAGTTCCCAGTAGTGATAATTTAATGTTTTAGATTTGTTCTTTGGACCAGATGCTTACAATTTATAAGATATTATGATTTTCTACTGGATTAAAACGATCTCTTTTAAAAATTGTAATTAAGTTTCTTCTGCGCTATCACAGTGCCCATGTAATCTGTCCTGAAGCATCTCCTACCCTCTCCACCGTGAGAAAACAGCAGCATGAGACAGGTATACACAGTGGAGTTCAATGAAGTTTTAAAATCTGACTAAAACAGGAACAGATTGTTGTCACCCATAGCCCAGCTAATAAATGACGTTATTTTAAATAAAGGTACTTTCTGAGCCAAGGTCATTCTATATGGAAAGCATACATATTAGAGAAAGCCATAAACAAGCCATGTGCTCCTAAGAACTGTATCACTCGTTTTCCTGGTGAAAAGTAATGTATGGATGCATCCCCAGCTTACTTCCATCCCTCTTCCTAAGAGACAATTTGGAATATAAAAAGTCCTCATGTTCTTCCAAGTAGTATAAATGGGACACACAGTGTGACCAGACACTGCGGATGAAGAGACAATAAATCCTAATAAGCAGCAAGTTCCCATCCCAAATGATTCCACTGGCCACAGGTGGGAAGCAGGACAGGCAGAAAATGAGGAAGCAGCCATTTTGTCAGGTAGATCAACATCGACTTCCCATTTACCTCTCTGGATGAAGCCCACACACAGACCAGGTTTGGAGCAGAACAACTGTTACAGAAATTCACCCACAATGAAAATGGTGATGAAGCACTCATAAAATAAATTCTTCAGGTAACTTAGTGGATATATAGTGGCAGAAGTTTTCTGAGGGTGCTGCTTAATCATTATAAATATGGCCATTTTGGAAAAGTCTAGATTAGGTGGATTTTAAACTCTCAAATGATATGCCTCTTTGGGAATCAAGAATCATAGAATCACAGAATGGTTAGAGTTGGAAGGGACCTCAAAGATCACTGAGTTCCAACCCCCCTGCCACGGGGGGCAGGGACACCTTCCACCAGAGCCTGTTGCTCAAAGCCCCATCCAGCCTGGGTGTCATCTGTCCTCTGGGTGCATATATAATGAAGCAATGTACCAGCCAGGATATAAGCTTGAGAATGACGGTGGGGAAAAAGGAAAATGCCAAATTTAAGCAGCCGAGAGAGAGATAAAAGGCTGGGCTGTGAAAAGAAAGCAAGGTTATACTGTGAAATAATGAGGAGAATATATGGCATATAGAGATTAAAATTCCTCTTTGCTGGGAAGGCCATACAAAATCTTCTTGCATAAACTTCTTCCTCTGTATGCACAAGGTGGTCTTTGAAAGGTATGTGATGTTGGATGTTCTGAGCCTGAGTTTCACAAAATCTTGTGTGTTTTTTCAGGAGTATCACGCAAAAAAAAAGAGCCTGGGAATACTATAGCCCTTCCAAAATGCTCCCATTTATGGGAGACTCCCTCATGCTGGATTAAGTTTTAGGCTGTTTTGGAAAGCTCTCACTCTTTTGAGGAGGGATTTGGGTGTGTATTTCAATACGAATTGCATAAAGAAAAATAAAAAAACAACTCATGTTTCCCTTAAGAAATCACAGGGCTGCATAAAACTCACAGATCCCGGCCTAAGGAAAGGACTTAAGCTTTTCAGATGGCGGATAAAAAGGTCTTCAGCACAAAACATGGAGACAACCATTACTGCCATGGTATTAGGACTGCTACCTGCTGCCTACCTATGTGGTGGGGATTTTCATGCTTGTCAATGTAGAGCCTACACTCTGTCTGGTAGAAAGTGTGCACATGGGCACATGCACCTCCGTGTGCTCTCAGAAATGCACTGCCTTGTGCTGTATCCTCTGTGCAGCGTATTGCTGCGTATACATAATCACTTTTTAGCCAGAGACCATGTATTTTTTCGTCCATGCCCGAGGCAGCTGACAGGGCAGCTCACCCGTTTCCCTCAGCCCAGGAAGCACTGTCTACCACACCCAGGGTTCCTTACAGGTCAAAGCTTTTTCTTTCAATCATAAACCTTGGGCAAAATGACAAACAAAACAGTTCTTTGCTTAGTTTGGGCTGCCACCCTGCCTCTGAAGCTCCTTCCTTTTAGTTCCTCTGCTCCAGGGACTATTGCAGGACCTTGCCTGAAACTTTGATATGGAGCACCTGGACACATTTCAGACAGGTTTTATAGATCTATGGGGCTGACTGGCCGGAGGTCTTTCCAGCCTGTATGGAGACCTGCCTTTTGTGGTGAGAAAACTGTCTGATGCAGAATACTCATCTTTCTGTAGACTGAACTCATAGCTTTCAGGCTTCTGAACTTTGTCTGGTTGCTTGCAAAACTGAAGAAGAAATGTCTTTCCCCACATGTGCATAGATGTTCTGATAGCCCTCAAACCCTTATAGCTCTCCAAGAGATATCAAACCTGACACTGTATAAGCTGTACTAATGACAGAGCCAAAAGCTGTTCCTATGTGCCTGTCTGAGGACTCTTTTATGGCAGATTTTTTGACAGATTTAGGAGCAAGAATAGGACATGGATCACCTGCCCAGATCAGCTACATATATTTTCCTTTATTGCCATTTTGTAGGCCATTGCTCTTAGTGAAATGTTCCCATTTTATTCTCTGCTTGTATGAACATCTATATTCCAGTGTGCCAAAGTGCTTTATTTGACTTACAAGGCTCTTCTTATGGAGCAACGGGTAAGAAAACATTGATGAATAATACATAAAAGGTCAGACCATGCAGTTCATATTTTGCCATAAAATTGTGAGGATAGATTAAAAAAAATCCAGCACTGACAGCATTTTCTTTTGTGCTTTTCTGAGAAAAAAAGAACTGTTTTAATGTTTGGTCCGCTTAGAACCCTTTGGATTTCTCCATCATCCTAGCTACCAGCACCTGCTACCACAACTGTCCATGAAAGGAGGAAGTATCAGAAAGGCTTCCTGATGCTCTTCTGCAGCTGTATCACTGAACCTCCTGGTTATATAAAATAAAAATCTCCAGATAAGGAAATCAGCCTAAATAAATAATCACCTTAAGTTAAAGGTGACATCTTCATGGAAGGTCAGCAGCTTTACTTTTCCAGTCAGGCAAACTGGATGCTGTGGTCAGCTCTAGCAGTGGCTGCTGCATAACTTGGCCAAAGCACTTCCATTAGTGTGCCTCCATTTCCCCTCCCACCCATCCATCTTCTCTCTTCAGGGTTTAAATTTGTTGATGCCTGTGTTAGCACAGGACTCAGAAAAAAAGAGCTTTGGTCTTTCACATAGAAACATGCTAGCAAATAAGAAATGAATGGCAGAAGCCTTACTTTGAATTCACTATCGTTTAGAAATTTGTCTTACCATAACTTCAGCATCTGATGCATTGCTTTTGTTTTCTTTGTATCTGTTAAAAATTAACATGAAACCGTCAAAGGACAGATTACTGTACTAACTCTGTAATATAGGAAAGCATTACAAACATCCCCCCAAAAATATTGCAATATTTTACACACATAAAATAATTTTTCATAAGATAAAAGTTGATTGTCCTCTTCTGGCTCACAAGTGACAAATGCACAGTGTCTGAATTGATTATTTTTTTGAGTAAATTAACATTCTGAATTAGATTTTTATGAACCATGAATATGAGCATTGACAAAAAGAACTTTCATAGCTCGGCGCTTTCCCTGACTTTGCTCTTTATTCCCAAAGCTGCTTGTGACAGCTTATTCATTCCCAGGGATTGTTTATTCCCAGTAAAAAGAGCACACCCAACCCAGTGCAGCGATACATGCAGATAAGTAGTTTTTAACCCAGAAGGGTGGGGAATTACTTCTAGAGCACCACAAAAGGATAACACAAAAAGAAATTTCATATGCACTGATCTAAAATATGCGTAATTTCTGAAAAGATGCTCATTGTAACTGGAAAAACCTAGGGGCTCAACAACGTTAAAAATATTGAAAAATTCTGACATAGATGAAACTGTTTTTTATACATACAAAATATTTCTTCGATAAGAACATCAGCTATATCTGCTAAATAGCAAATCGGGGGCTACTAATATGTCTAACAATGTTTCTTGAAGCCAATGCCATCAGATAAATATACTCTCAGAAAATCTGGCCACATGGTGACTTTGACAGCTTCCTTTTGTGCTGTTAAGATGTGTAGTTTACAAAGTCACTGGTGTTCTCACAGTTTGTCAACTGCTGAGGCAAGGAGTTTAGCCCAGCAAAGCACAGAGACACTGACCACAGAAGAAAAACCCTCCTCAATTTCAAATAAGCCAGATGATGACTTAAGACCAGAAACGCCAAGTGAAGAGTGTCAGCCTAGTATGCCTAACCCACCAAACCAGTGTTGTCACCAGAAAATAAGAAGTGCTATCGCTGAAGCTTGAGTTGCTGACTGTATGTCGTGGTTTTGACCAAATTGACCAACCAGAACGACAGATGGCCCCTTCCTCC
>JAOXJM010000033.1:29289743-29323469 GCA_026413425.1 Tringa solitaria
AAGTAAAATTACTGAACAGAAAATTAGTTCTGTTTTACCTCAAACCAGGACACTGTACATCATTCTTCCCTTCCCCCTGTGCCAGAAAGCTGTCCATATTACGTAAAAGACCTTGTTTCTTGCTTTGCTTATAGTTGTATAGGTGAAGAGTCCTGGAAAATCTCCCATAAAGTCAGCAACTTGGCAGGAAGCAGACAGAGTACTTTGCCAGATTTGGCAGTGGGATTGCATCAGGAGGCCTCAGTACATGCTGATGAGGTTCTTGTGATGCTATGTAGCCTATAGTAGTTGAATCCCTTGTTTGATCTTCTGCAGTGGGAGAATGTAGAGGAAATTCTCTCTCTTGAAAGAGAGAGAGACAGCATTCATACGGTCCCTCTTAAATTACTACAAGTAGACTCATTATCAGAATCAAAGGGTATACACAATTATACTTTGGCTAAAACTAGACCCTCTATGAGTGTTTGGGCAACAGCAACAAAGGGTCCTTACCCTTGAGAATACAGATTTACTCAAAATTTTTTTCTCAGTGTATGCTGAAAGTGGACCTGTTTGCTGTCCTTCATACATGGTAGAGAACAGCAGCCAGGCTATGGAAGCATTGTGGCATATCGTTTTTTTCTGCTCCATTTTATGACTCAGCAATCATTATCTGGAAATGAGAATGAAGGAAACCAATTATTAGTGAGTAATCTCAGCATACAGACCTCAAAACAGTTCAAAGCACCCTTTACAACATGCCCTCTGTCTTGAGGCAAGAAGTGACCCACCCCTAGCACAGAATTCAACATCCAAATATCTCCTTCTGCTTTTCCATTTGTGATGAACTAGCTGACTGAAGTCATATAATTTCTGATACTCATTCCCCCATTTATCCCTCATGTCTGCCAATGCAGGTTGGTTTAACTTGCTTTTGACACTCATGATAATTGGAGTCACCTGAAACAAAACTCTGAGCACCCCTAATAACCAGAGTGGGAATCACCACCTGAGACCTATAAAACCCTCTGGTAGTTGCTATATTCATAGCCAACCATCAAACACAATATGTGCCAGTATCACATTTATATCCGTTAGTACTGGTTTTCCTTCAGAAATATTATGACCAATACATAGGGATCTTTTATACAGCAACAGCTATTACTAAATTTAATTACTTCATCTACTAGCCAAAGAAGCCTTGTCTTCTAAGTGGTTTCCTTGTGGTCATCAGGTTATTAACCTCTTTAGCTGTGAAAGAAATTCAAAAGCACTGTTCACTTAGGAAGGATCTCATTTCACATCTGTGGAATGTGGAGAATTTCTGAAAGGAGAAAAAGTATTAAGCACAGATGTTCTTCCATTTATTATCCTCGAGACAAAGCATATAATATATTAGTCAGTTTTGCAAAACTTCTTGCCGACTGTTGATCTGCAAGAGAAACCTGCAAATAATTTAGTGAGGATTGGTTATAGGACTGTGTATAGTCACTCTGTGACACACCAACATCTGCTTGAAGAACTGTTGATAAACATTGATATACAAAGGTAAGGGTTAGTTTATGCATGCCTCGGCAAAATGCGGTGATGGATTAAGAAGAAAGACCCTTTCTTCTCACCATGGTTACACCCATAGGTCATAAGGATCTCCACCCTAGGATACAATTCAGGGACAGACCTCTACTAGCTGAGCTAGATAACTAGGGACACAGTGAAGGACTTCAAAGCTCCATGGGACAATGAGTCCTGTATCAAGTATGCTAACAGTAGTACCTCACCATGGAGTGAGAAAATTTGGGGTGTCAGATTTGGAGTGAAAGCAGCTCAGACCCAACAGAGTGAGGAGGTTCAGAGGATGGAGTGGTCTCATCCCATTCATAATCCTTTACTTAAAAGGTAGTCATCTTAAGTAGGACTCCTCTCATTCAACAATGAGATGGATTGGAGAGGGAAGTAAGAGTGTCTAGGCCTACCTAGACTGCTGGAAGGACTCATCTGTGCAACTTGCCCAAGGACTGGTTGTTGTGAAATACACAAATGATCTGGGATAATGAGATAAGAACCAAAGACTCTTCGCATGGTGAAGCTCTGCTCTATAGTCTATAAAGTCACACATCTCATCTGGGCCAATGAGTCTGGAACTTTTATTTCACTCAGAGGCAAATTAAACTGAAGCAAAACATAAAGACCTATAGCACGGGGTCTAGGATGCTTTTCAGAGACAGGACATTCTGGCCTTGGATTCCCTTCAGTATAGGAAGAAAGAAAGGCATCCTCTCACTTGGTGCATAATCTAACTAGGATGGTATTACGGAAATGAAGGCCCTTTTGTCTAGCTTCAGCTATATTTTAAAAGAGAGTGGCGGCTGTGACTTCATTTTGTGAGGAATCTAATCCTTTCAGTAAGTATCAGGCATTTTCTGCAAATGCCTACAACTAAGTAAAACCACCAGTGGGGCTTTTTATTGTTTGGGGTTTTTTTGGTGTTTTTTTTTTTTCTGAGGGAATCTCCATTTATTTATTATTATTTACTGATGGTAAAACCTGCCAGCTCCATTCAGACTTTTAACTGGCCTGCACAGACAACTGTTATGCTCTGTTTTGGGGACCCCTATGCTACGAGATCAACTGTTCCTGAGGACATCAGGGGAAAAATGCACTGTTTAAACAGCTTAATGTGTTTCACTTCCATACTAACAGCTGGGTTGCCCATCCCGGTGAAGATTAGGGTGAAATGTTCAGATGTAGAACCTGGAGAACTTAACACCAAGCAGGAAAGCTCTTAGAGAGGTCAGGTACCCAAGTCTAATAGCAGCTTAGCCAGCTTTTTCAGAGCACTTTTGAGTGGAGGTTCCTGAACTGTTTAATGGCCTTAGCCACTGCACTGCTTGCTGGTAGCAGTAGCAGACAGCTGTCTTTTGTAGATTATTATTTAAAAAAAAATGATGGAAAATACGTCATGCCAGTTTTCTCAGAAGTTCTTTCCAAGTTTCTGAAGTGCACAGCAGTTGGCATGAGCATTACCACCTGTAACTTCTTTCTCATTATGCCAACAGTGGGAAAGAAAGCCCAGACTACAGTTTCAAAGCCCCTCAAATGAAAGGGCCTTATCCATTAACTTGGATCAGTGGTCATCTTTGGTAGATTAGCCACAAGAGGAGATGTGTAACATTCTTTAGCAGTACATCAGCCAGACAGAGTCTGATCACAGCACGGCAGTGTGTAAATGGAGAAACCAGACTAATACTGACAATAGCTATGACTATCCTCAGGGAGGATAGTCCTGAGTTCTGCTCAGGCAGGAAAGTATTACCATGACACTGTGGTTGTTCCAGGACAAATGCTTTCCCCATCATTCTTAAGGTGTGGGAGGCCAGTTCTGTATCACACCCTTTCAGAATCCATTACATCTGGTATTGGTTTTATCAAATTCATGATACCTTTGTTGTCACCACTCCAGTCATATAGTGGTGGCTATCAAGTCACCAATGCATAGCTGTAGTAAGGAATTCTGTGTCTCGGGAGATGCATCTGCTACTCATTCCTAGGCAGTCATCTGATGCCGTTAGATTATATAATGAATTTGAATCTGCCAAGAATGAACAAGAATCTTATAACAAAAGTAGAAACCTGTTTCACATACTAGATCAAAACAGGCTCGAATGATGGAAAGAAACTGTTTTTAAACTGAACTTCACACATTCCACTTGTGAAGCTTGGCAGACTGTCAAGAGACTGAGTGGAGACTCTGGTCTGGGAAAAGGGAGTACCCTGTCACAGCAAACTCCACAACATCACAGCTGGTAGCCAATGGCACAGACCCCTAATTCAAATAAGGCTTTCAGTCTTAAAATGCATTAAAAATGATGGCTTCTGAGACAGCAGATTCCAAATGTCAGCAGGAACCTGATGGCTTCTTTCACTTGCCCGAGCTCAGACTGGCTCTTCATCAACAGCACATGACTTTCGGGTCCAGCAGTTAAACAATCAGCAGAAGTCGATGTGCTGTGATTTATGAACCATTATATTCCACACTGCAGATCCCAAGCATGCAAGGATGGGCAAGGATTATAGCTGTTCTTGAAGCAGGGAAAACAGTGACAAACAAGAGGAGCTTCTGACCTGTTTCTTGGCTGTGCACTGCCCCACAGCTTTATGGGGAGGCTAATACTTATGTGGAACAGGGCTCCATGCCACTCCAGAGGGGATGGTGTTTGACCAGAGATACGAAGAGTAAATCCTTAGGTGGGAAAAAGTAATTGGTACTGTACTTACTCATCTCCCGTCAATTTATGATATCCTGTAGTATGAGTAACTGACTGCAATCTACGTGTTTTCCATCAGCTTCTCGTAGAACAGATGCACAAATGATGCTTCATTCTGCAAACTGCGTAAGACGTGCGACGTAGTGGCCTCCTACACATTTTACCTCCACTTCTAACGTCTTGGGTATCTATATATCCAAGTGCAGTTTAGTGTCTTCATCAATGATATAGACAGTGGGATCAAGTGCATGCTCAGCAAGTTTGCAGATGACACATGGGTGACATGCCAGAGGGACCGGATGTCATCCAGAGGGACCTGGACAAGCTAGAGAGGCGGGCCTGTGTAAATCTCATTAAATTCAACAAGGCCAAGTACAAGAAAGCTGGGGAGGGACTGTTCACAAGGCCATGTAGTGATGGGGCAAGGAACAATGGTTTGAAACTAGAGCAGCATGGGTTTAGATTAGACATTAGGAATAAGTTCTTTACAATGAGGGTGGTGAGACACTGGAACAGGTTACTCAGAGAGGTGGTGGAGGCCCCATCCCTGAAGACATTCAAGGTCAGGCTTGATGAGGCTCTGAGAAATCTGGTCTAGTTAAAGATGTCCCTGTCCATGGCAGAGGGGTTGGACTAGATGACCTTCAGATTTCCCTTCCAACTCAACACATTATATGATTGTATGATTCTACATGTATGTATTTATCTGTATATTTAAATTTTTATTCATAAATTTTATACATGCTGCATTCTGGAACAGTTTTTTGTGGCATCAGAAGGCAGCTAAAATGTAATGGATATACATTGACCATTTTGTTCCAACGGAGAGGAGCCATCTTCAGTAAGACCAGAGGAGTAGCGAATATATCTTTAATGCTGGTCTCTTTCCAAGCACTGGGCCTTTTTAATGAGTTATCCCATAATTGGGAATAGCACTAAACTTGAAATCACTGGTGGGCCTTGTCTGCAGCAACTGAAAGTTAAACTGGCTTTTGACCTCTTGGAAACCTTTGGACCGCTGGGATGCTGGCACCCAGATACCCGGCCCCGATTGTTGGTAATGCTCTGGGCTCTGTAATATAGTTGCTGTATTTATTATGTTGGTGTATCGTTGAATTTGACGCTTATGTTGGTGTATCTGTGTCCTGCATATGATAAAAGAGGGAGTGAAAGGGTCCAGGGTCAAACTGCACATCTGCTGTGCCGGTTTTCTCCATCTGCAGAACTCCAGCTTCTCAGGACCATTTGGGAGGAGGACTTGCAGACTGCAGGATAACAGTGCTGCTGGCGTCTTGCTATGTCTTCTTTGCCAAAAAGGAAAAAGAAAAAAAAAGAAATTCTTGCAAAATACACATAGCGGTGAGAAAGAGATTCCAAATGCTGAGGAGCTTGTTGCTGTAGCTGCCCCCTTGCCTATTGAAAGGTAAAGCTCAGCAGAGTCAGAAACGAAATCTGACTCTAAGTTGTTTTAACCATGAACCATTTCTTTCTATGGAGCTGTGAAACAGACTGGAACTCAGGCAGTAAAAAAGCGCCTGTGTTGCCACCCACCAGATGTCTAGAAGGTGGTCTACTATGCTCACATTCACTCAATTTATAAGAAGTCTATACTTGCAAAACTCAGATATTTATGTCTGACTTCTGCATGTAAGCAGTGCAGCTTCTTTTTGTGAATTCTATGACCAAGTCCTAGTTACTGATCGATCCACTTCAAAAATCTACATTGAATTAAAATCAAAATGTTTAACTGGCAGAATAACCACACATAAAAAGGGAGGAATGATCAGTGGTGCAAACAGAAACACACATAATGCATATGATTTAAATGACTAATATCTTGCTTTATTGAGTTGCTTTGTTGAGTTATTTTAAACAAAAAACCAAATGTGTGCTATTTTTCCCATCTGTGGTATGAGAGAAAATCCAGATTCTATGCACTTCAATTTTCATCTGTTTCATATGAAACAACTATTTCTTATATTTAGTGTCCAGTCCACTTGCATTTCTCACATAATGGTAAAAGTAAGGCTAAGCTATTCCGTAAAAGAATGTCACTTCTGGAGCCTGAACCTTCAGTCTTGTCTCAAACTATGTCCCATTACAACTAAGATAATGAAGTGCTTGAGAAATGATGGATCAATCCCTTAACTGTTCAAATAAAAACTATATTTTTTTCTATTGCACTTGTGAAAAAATGCCTCAAAACAGATTTTGTGCAATTTAAAAAATGCCAAACCAATTTCTTTTAAACTTAATTAAAGAAAATCATTATTTGCATCTTACTGGGGCATTTGCATTGAGACACCCACTGGGAATGAAGTTCCACATCCAGAATATAAACCCCTAAAAATATGGGCACATAATGGAAGGACTGATACATCTTTAATGATGACAGTGCCAATGTAATAAAACCTAACACCCTAATGTTACCACTTTATACCAAAAATATACAGAAATAAACAAATAGACCATGTTGAGAAATTATACAGAAACTCTGTTAAACATTTAAAGGGTAATAAAAATGCCTTTGGCCCATTAAATGTACTCTACTGACTATGTGAATGAGTGCCAAAAAGTATCAAAGCTTTTACAAAGAAAAAGAAATAAAAGAAAAAGGTCCGAGAACTTGGTAGTGTATGTCCTCGCTGAATAATTAAATGAATGTACTGGGCATAACCCAGGAAAAAGTATATAGGCTGTTTCATCTTACAGAAACCCATGCGCACACATATACACATGTACATATTTTATATACATATTTATACACACAAGCACGCCTGATACAGGAGTTAGAACCCATGCATTAATTTGTCAGGGATATGATGCAATCAATTAACATTCTGCCCCGTATCAATTCAATAACTTAATTCTTTAAAATTTCTCTAAAATTTAAAACTTCGGAGTATATTCTAATGTTACTTTAGGAAACCTGAATCACCTGTAAAAGAAACCCTTTTCTTTTCTTCATTATTTTAATCTCTAGAACTTTAGCAAGTTTTTGTCTACGGGCAGATGCAAAGGAACATCTCTCAGTTCCAAAAGGAATTTCTTCTGAGCACTGGAAAGTCCTGGGACACAGATTTTTTTCCAGTTCTATAAATGACAGAGATCAAACATAGGCACAAATATTTCTTATTTTCTCTCAGAGCTTATTTATAGCTTAAAATAAAGACATGTATTACTCCATCTGTATTAACGTGTATTTCTCCGTCTCTTGTGCAGTGAATTCGTAAAATGAAATCCTAATCCCAGAATCAACCATTAAAATGGCATCTATTGCAAATTCTTTATCAAAAGTAAACTTCATATCTAGTGCTACCCGGGCATTCCAGCCGCTGTTCTGTATCTGAACCTAGGTCTGCCTCTTTCTAAATCCTAACACTTTCATTTTTAATACTATACACAAATCTAGTTGCACTAATGCGTACTTCAAACCTTTTGAATGTATTTGCTTTACTATCTCTTCATGTGGCCGGAAGAGACAGGCCAGGCCCCGAACGTTAAATAATTATAGGAAAACAATAAGAATCCAAGTTATTATTCACTACAAGCTTCCTAGTCCATCTTCTCTGCTTCACACCTTCCTTGTAAAGATTGTTAATCTTTTAGCAAAATTTCACATGCTCTACTAAATGCCAAGAACAGCCCACAGTACACCAACCCCTCTGCCACACCTAAATTGCAGTCAATTAGATTTAACCTCTTGGAGGATGATAAGGTGCTCTTCTTCTGTCATGTTAGTCTGAAGTCAACTGGCTATTTAAGAACCCAAATGACATAAAACCTCTCCTGGAGTCACTCTGACTTCATATTAGTTTGGATCCTTTTAGTATCAGTATTATAAAATCAGGCAGTATGATGAAATAAGAGGATTTGGATAGCTCAGTGCAGGTGAAGGGGAAATGGATGGGTTGCTTGGAAAAATCCAAAGGCAAAAGAAATGCAGATGAATATTTTCACTTTGTTATTTGAAACAACCACAAAAGGTTGGGAAGTCAGTAGACTGGGATTACTCCAGTGACTGTATACACTTCTGTCTTTGTACAAGAGCAGTAATTTAATATATTTACAGTGACTTCAACCATGACCTCTGGAAAGCATCACAATAAACTCAGAATGGATCTATGAAAAACATGTTTGAAAAATTCATAGCTAACCAGACGACAAAATGTTTGGCTTCCTGTTTGAACCAGATGGAAGAGATTTCACACAAAGCCCATGTAGTTTCATTTTCTTGTGTTCAAACCCAAAACAGCTGAGATTTAAGTGACTTTGTATCACTAAGTACTCGACTGATTTTTCCCTTTCCTTAATTCCATTTTTCTCTTGCTGTTGAATTTACTCATCTTTCAGCTGCCAAGCTAATATGTGGAGCGTTACCTTTGTGGAGTTTTTCCATGAACGTCACTATGTAGGGCCGCAGTCAGGTTAAAAGAAGATGTATGCACACATGGAGGCAGGAATATAGAGCTCTTCCCTATGCTTATTCTAACAGCTTTGACCTGTCGAGACAATATTTGACTGAAGAGTTTGAAATATTATGAATGACACAAGCATAAATTTTCAGATTCAGTCTCTTATACATCCATTTTTCTTCAGATATATTATCGGAAACATGCATAAGTAGTAATAGCACAAGGTAAGTGACAGAAAAAACTCTATAAGAAGAAATAACAGCACAGATATTATCTTATCAACTAAACCAAGAATAAATATAAATACAGACATGAGTAAGTTTCACAGAGAACATTTGGCAGCTGGCATAACTCATAGGTGGGACAAATGAGGTGGTCCCGGAATTATTCCAGATCGGCTCTTCTGCTTTAGCAATAACCCCAGAGCCCATAATGTTGATCCTGCATAGAATATTATCAACAATATGCGTAGCTCAATCTACTAAGCTAATATAGTTCACGCTATCCTGTTACTTCATTTGCCAAACTACTCAGTCATTAACTGCTCTTGTGTTTCGTCATTTATTTAACTTCCACATTTTGTAATATTTTCATTCACACCTAAAATCATAGAAGGCTATTAATGAAATGGAAGGTGGTTTGATATGATATTTTCAGCAACATTTCCTGGAAAGTGTGTAAAATTATATATGAATCCAGTTAAGTCCTTGCTTTCCATCAAGAAAAGCACTTCTCGCGCACAAATGCACAAGATTTGCCTAAAAGCATGAAATAAAAATCATCCTTCTTTGTCTGTTTGATAGCATCACAGGATAATTCAGCTTGGAAGGGAACTGGGGAGGTATCCAGCCTAACCTCCTGCTCCAAGTTGGGTCACACCAAGTTGCTCAGGGCTTTATTCAGCTGGGTCTCAAAAACCTTCAAGAATGGAGACTACACAACCCAATATCCCAATAAGGTAGAAATTCTTTAAATACAATGCAATAAATCCCACGGGCAAACCCACAAATTGCATTCTTTTTAAGCTGTACACCCTCTTACTACATTTTCTCAAAAGCCAGAGAATTAAAAAGAACTGAAAACATTCCCATCTCAGGTCTTCTATTTCCATTTTTCACCCACTTAATTTTTCATTAGTTGAACTCTTTAAAAATTATCAATGTGAGGCTGTTCTTATTTATGAGCAAAAATATGTGTGTTTGAAAATGAGTAGGGTTTTTTTTTCAAATCCAAGATTTTTCTCTCATCAGTTGGGTGTGAACTTACTTGAAACCCCTGGGATTGCACACACTAGTTCCAGATGTACCTCTATTTGTCCACTGAGTGTGTAATAGCAATAATAATAACACCAACCTGGTGTCTGTGCCAGTGTTGCTGCCCTTCCTGTGGCCAACTGTAAATGAATACAAATGCTCAGCTGAAGTTTCCAGTATTCTCACAAGCAGAGATCAGCTAGACCTTTTGGTCAACCATGCTTGTTCTGATGTTACCAAAAAGCTCCCATATTAATTTCAACTCTTTCTTCTGTAGCAGACTTAGTTATCTATAGCAGTTTTACATAGCATTTCTACTTTTTCTGTGTGCCTATGATAGTTTTTTAGTTTCTCCCCAATGATGGTACATTAGGCCCATGAAACTTCTGCTGGGTTGCAGAGGACTTTGTAGGAAAGGTCCTGCTAGTTGGCTATTTTTATTTTCTGGCATCATTAGATGTCTGGAAAAATGCCCTGAAAAATTGAGTCCAGGCACATTGACTTAAGAAATTGTTATATATTAACCAGAAATTTCCTCTTTCCCCACCTACTTTTAAAATTTTTAACAGTGGAATATATTGAAACATGCAGAGAACTGTAAAACAGCCAAGTGGACTTACATAAAACTCACTGAAATGATCCACTTCTGCAGTGGAATAAATCAGAGGAAATATCAGCTAGGAAAGAGGATATCCAAAGAAAGTGACTGCAAACCACTAGTTAAAACTAAAGTGTGATATCCCTTTCAATTCCCATTCCTCTAGTCTCAAATAGCCAACAACATTTTCTAAATAAAGAACTTTTTCTCTGTTAATTGGTTCGCTTTCAGAAAAACTCCCGTGAAATCCATTTTACTTTCCATTCTCTATAGAGAAAAAAAAAATATAAAAAATCATTCTTTCCCTTGCACCAGCACAGGCTGTTTTCAGGCTGATCACTTCAAGGGCCCGTTTGTCCTTTGGTGTTGCATGCAAATGCAGTCGCTTCAAGTTGGCTAACGAGTATCTCCTGGGAGATGTGACAAGCATTGAAACGCGTATGACAAACCTCATTCTTCTGCCAGATCGCTGCCCCCTGCGTTTTATCTTTTGTCTGTGGGGAGGAAGGAAGCAGAGTGCCTCAAAGATGAGGCCAAGGTTGGAACGAGCGATCAGAGCCCAAAGGCGCTGGCATCTGTTACAAGTGCAGGGAGTTGAAATGATATTTCTGAGAACTCCCATTACCGTTTATAACTACGTATTCCAAGAAAACTCCCAATATAGTAGCTGTCGTGAACAAAGACTGCGGGCTATAAGCAACAGATGAGCTAACCTTTCTGCCTTTTGGGGCATATTTTCTTTGGCCGGGAGCTGCAGGCGGGGACAGCCGCCCTGGTGCAAGGTGCAGGAGTGGAGGGCTGGCTCCTGCCCTGCCTCGGCAGCCCGGCACACGGCCGAGAGAACAGGACTGAAATGTTCATTGACAAAATGATAATTGTAACTGGACTTCTCCCATCTGCCCTTCTTCTGCGGTTCGTAACGCTTGGCGAGGGTGGGAACACACCGGCGATGCAATGCATGAGGTTTCGGCTTCAGCCCCCACTGCCCAGGCAACGGAGTGGAGATGCTCTTTTTTGGCTCCTTTTCTGCCCAGGACAGGCAGACAGGGAGTCCTGGGAGCTGCCATGCACCCCCAACCACCTTTGTCGTTCCAGCTTCTCAATTTTAGTATTTCAAAAGAAAATCCCCAAACCCAGTCCTAATCCTGCTGACAATCCCAGCACCCAGCGAGCAAGCAGTGCAGTGATTGCTTTAACTGCTTCCTGAGAAATACCCTCAGAGCTGGAGTTTTGGCTTCACTGGCATTTGACTAAAGATATCAAAGACCTTACCTACACTTTTGTTCCTATTTTTACTCCTTCCCATAATATTAGCTTCAGATTTCACTGTTTTGTTTATTTTCTAATTAAAGACTTTGACATTTTGAAGCCATTTTATATTTCCTATCCTGGCAATATTCAAAGAAGGACTACACAGATGGGCAAATAATCATATCAAGATCTGAGGTAACGCTTCCCTTCATCTCAGTCCACTTGGGTAAACTCACACCACATGCCAGCGTGAACTATTCTTGTAACAAAGGCTGTAAATCCCTGCTGAAACTTATTTAGGAAGGTAATTTTGGCTATGCATGAGTGCCATACATTAAATATATTACAGGTGAAGTCTGTTGGGAAGGGCTGTGACATTTATAAGTTAAACAGACGGTATATATTACAGGGGCTTCAAATTCTGAGAGAATGTAATAGAATATAATTTTATATAACAATTTTACCTACAGTCTCTTTAAAGAGAAACAATCGCCAAACTTCTCCCAATTCTGCAGCTCGTTTGGGGTTGATTATTTTTTGTTTTTGTTTTGTTGTGGTTTGGTTTTTTGTGTTTTTTTTTTTTTTTTAAAGTCTTCAGCCTTTACAATTAAATAGTTTCACTTCGGTTCCTCCTAGCATTCCCTGTGCAAATGCACTGTAACACCAGGAGTTTGGAAGGCTTGGACAGCATCTGTAATGCGAGCTGTGTGACGATGCAAACATTTACTGTTTCCCTTTTACAGGCACCACATCTTCCTTGTGCTTTTCCTAGGGAGGAGGAAAGCTGGGAGCTCTGTGGAACTGCAAAAGCAGCCTGAACCACCCCTGAAATACAAACATGTGATAAATGTTCCAGGGCTGATCCTGCCTTGGGTGAACATGAATTAGGAACAACAGCTACAGAACCCAGTTTCTTTACAGATACCCATGTCCCTCTTTGCCTTGTTGCAAAGATTTTGTGCCAGAGTTGGCAGTTTATCCAGCAAGCTCTGGGATACCTCATTTGTTAGAGTTATTTTCCACTGGATTAAATTCCTCTGTAAACTTTTTATTTCTTATTGTGCTTTGGTATATTGGGGGCACCTGAGACCCACTTGTAAAACTGCAGGGAATGGGTTTCTTGCACACAGTGTAATTCTCACACGGGGTTTTAAAAGTTAAAACCTGCTCTCCCACAGGAAGGTGGTCTATCAGCTGTAATTCTTGACAGGTAAAGAGCTGCTTGGTGCTATCGGCATGCAGCCTGTTTTGACATTTTGTTGGACTCATTTCTATGGCACTGCTTTTGGCTCCTCCATGGCACTGCAGAAGGGAAACCCATGGGCTGACTGACGAACAAAGCTAAGGACATGATGCACAGAGTCCCTCTCCGACACGAGTGGAGAAACCCTGACACAACACAAGGCGCTTTAAAATATCCCCTAGAAAAATAGCAGCTGCCTTCCCATAGGAAGGTGCAGTGGTTACCAGATACAGCCAAGCCCAGTGGTGACTCCTGCTGAGCCCTGCAGGGCCTTGCACTGCCAGGGCATGGTTCTCCTCTTGGCTGCTGTGTCTGCACCAGACTCCAACCTGACCGGCTTCAGGTGGCCTCTTTTCTCTTCACAGCATCTATAAAAATCTATTTCCTCCTCTGGTTCCAGCATAAATCTTCTCCCTGAGCTTGCGTCTCCTCAACTTTGGATCAGTGGCATGCTTTAGGTTTAACATCTTAGACCTCCATGCAACAAGAACTGAAAGGTTGGTGCTGTTGACTTGAAGATAGCTTTGTTACACGACAGGATGCACGGCACATAGATACGGACGTGGGAAGCACCAGGACAGCACAGTCCCAATGACTGCAGCTGGTTTTAGCTGTGCAAAGATATAACATGTCAAATGCTAAAGATGTCACTGGGCCAGAATTAAAAACTGCCACTGCTGGCTTTTGGCAACTATGACTGTCAGGACAAAATTCATACTGGAACTAGACTCACATAAATAATTGTACTGATTCAAGATCACTTAAACTTGTTACCTTCCACAAATTCAGCCACGCAGAATAATAATGTTGTGATTCATTAACCCCCAACCTTCTACATAAAGTGACAAATGTGAGGAGCTCAGAAAGTGTGCCTATTGTTTGGGTCTGTAAGGAAGAGAAGTAGCCTGCTCAATTTCAAAACAATAATTTTTTTTAAAGGCTAGGAATATAAACATTGATAAACTTGCCTTACAAATATTATTTTAAAGATGTATTTTAAGGATGTCTGTGACAGAGTGCTTGAAGTCAAAGCCTAATAAAGCACTTATCTTCAAGGGGACTTCTTACATGTTTAAGAGGACGCACGAGCTTCAGGACTTTGCTGGGTTCCAGGTATCGAATATTGTGTTCGCAGTAAGTGCTGTGCTACCTGCAGCCTCCGCCTTATTCCAATGGGCATTTCCCTGGGTCCAGATTCCCTTTTGGCTGTACAGATTGTTGTAATGGAACTCATCCATCCGGAGCCAATGACCAAGAAGGAGAGAAGGGCTGCAGGTTGCGTTTTATGCTCAACATCTTTGTGAGTCAGAGCGTAAGGTTTTCTATTCTTTGCATACATCTGCATAGGATCATCCATATGACAACCGTAACAGAAGAAAGATAATTAAAACCAGACTGATTGGAATTAATACAAAATAAACACTTTGCTTAATATCTCTGGCCAATTTATCTTATGAAAAAAGTGAAGCAAATGCTTCCGTCTAAGCTGTGAAGGGAGAAAATAGAAAGAAAAAAGCAAAATATTTAGCTTACCTCACCTGAAAGCAATCTCCTCTTTGATCCTGTTTTGCTTGAACTGCCAGCACCACTTCTTCTCCAGTATCATCCATTCTTTCTCCATCTCTATTTGCTCTCTTCCATGAATCTCCTCTGGCCAACTGTTAAAAGTCTAGCAACATACCAGGATGATTTTTATTAAATTAACCAGAAAAGTATGTAAGTAAGTCCTTACTTACAATTCCCATTTGCAAGAAAGGCTGTGCAATTAGCCTCTGCTTCAGCCATATGAGTTTTGCTCTAGTTTTTTGTATTCACGCCTAAAGCATCAAGTTTTTAACATGAATCTTTGAATTGAGCTTGCCTAAAATCTCTGGAAGAATTAAAAACAACTTTATTTTTGATCATTAGAGGAGCTTGACATGCCCTTTTATTAATCTCTTTCTACCTAGAGCAAACTAACACTCGAAGACCTTTTCTTCCTATGTCATTTGCTGCATAGCATATTCCTAGGGGTGGGAAATGAAGAGGATGCTCAGTTTATCTTTTACTGTGGAGGCCTTCATTTCTGTAACTGCACGCACACACACAAGCCACAGATATTGCACTAGTCATGTCATATCTTTGACTGCTGTGCCTGGCCTTCGTCTACTAATAAATCTTTCTTTGGATTTATTTTTACACTCCAAATCTCTGAACAGTTTGAGCTTTGAACCAGACCAGAGCATTGCTAGAAACACCACACCAGAGTGTGCCTTCGCTGTATAGATTATATGCCATTAAAGAACATCAGTAAGGCTGAAAAGTCAAATACTCCAAAGTTAGGAAGCAGATAGTGCCAATTTGGTGCTCTTCAGACACAACCTTTGATTACCTGACTGTACGTTCTGCACCTATTTCCATATCCAGGCTCATTGAGTACAGCTTAACCCAACAAAATAAGAACACCTCTGAAATGTAGGATCCCCCTCATGGCATGTGTTGGCTGAGATGAAGAGCCTAATTTTCAATGACACTAGGACTCAGATGAACAACTGCCCAGAAAGCTGATGAATCAGAAGTGAAATTTATTTCCATTATTTTTTTTTAAGTTATTATTTGTCAAACTATTTATATTAAGAAAGAGAGAACAGTCTTTAACATAGGGAATGGTGGGGTCATCAAACACAAGCACATTAACACGTTCATTTGTGGATAACAGGGAACACACTGGTGGCTAAACTTTTGGGGTTGGGTTTTTTTTATCCCATTTCTTCTATGCTTAAATATACTTTTCTGAGCGAAGCTATGTCTTTCACCCCCAAACACTGAAAATGGTTTGTATATTAAAGTGTGCTCTAGGTTCACCCCATGTGCTCTTTGGGGCTTCTCTACCCCACCTCATGACAGCCAGCTGGGGCTGGGCAGCTCCCAGGGGAAAGAAACCTGGATGAGAAGGGAAAAGCAGGAGCTCCTGGAGGCTTCCTCCATCTATGGTCCAGGGCAGCAGCCTGACTGAGGCAGGGGATGGCCAGGCCTGCGAGAGGTGAGGTGTTTCACTCTTCCAGCATCCTCATCGACTAACCTCTCGGTTGAATCGTAGCTGGTAGCCAGTGGCCTGCAGCCATCTCAAGCAGCAGCTGGGGCAGGCAACCAGCAGCAGCACGGCCTGCGGTGGCTGCACAAGCTGGCTCCCAGCAGAGGGACTGCAGTTGTTCTGGCTCCCTTGTCCCTGCCCACCCAGCTGCAAATAGTGCTGGAGGGGAAGGGCCGGGGAGCTCTTCCAGATGGACAGGAACTCCAAACAAGGCGGCGCTGACAAAAATGACAAAGCAGGGTATCGGCCCGTGGATTAGCTCTGCAGATCCGCATGCGGTTATTCATCTCTGGCTGACACGAGGAGGATATGAAATCTATGCACTGGGGTAGTGCTGGACAAGGTTCATAATCCACGGACCAAAAGGAGAGATGGATTTGTTTAATTGTGAGCCACAGCAAAGAGCTTCCAGAAATTTGTAAGCTCCCAGAGCAGCTGGATGACACTCACACCGGGCACGGGTTAGCTCAGATGCTTGGTGCAGTGTTTTAAACAGCATGTGGAGAACAGCAGCTCCATCTTTGCACACAGCAGTAACTCAAAAGCTTAATTTTAATGATTAGATGAGATTTTTCTAGTCCACCTGGAAGATCACCCCCTGCAAGTTATGATACTGCACAATGGCTGCAGCAGCTTGAGGTGCATTTCCCACCCAGACCCATGGAGCTGCTCTGCAAAATCTCCACATGGACTTCAGCAGAGGTGGCCATGCCAGGAGCTGGAAGACGTTCAGAAAAGCAAAGCCCTGGGGGAATTTGAGATATGGCTGCTGCCTACAGACAGCACAGGATGGGACAGTGTAATTTGAAGCAGCAGCTGGCACCAGTAATATTAAAAAAGACTCACTTCAGCCTCTGGGTAGCCCAGGATCAGCCGATGACAAAATAGGATTTGTTTGTGCTCCCACACACATTGTGAAGACAAAAGAGCTATTTGACCTCAAAGAAAAAAGCCAGCAGAACAAAAAAATGCAGAAATTTGATGATGAATATAAATGTAGGATAGAGAGTCCCTTCCCTCAAGGCTGCAGGGTCTGTGTCCCCCTTGGGAGCATCCCCACTGCCCCCTGCCAACGGCGGCTCAGTCTGCTCCCTGCCACTGCTGGGCTCGACCAGTCTGCTCCCCCAAACGAAACGATGCTTCTGTCTGCCTTTTTACCTTGCTCTGCCCAAATCATTGCCTTTTTCAGACCAGGATTTCATGAACCTCTGGCAAGATACAACTGACAAAATGGCGTGACTCGCATGAGCTCTTCCCCTTTTTCTAACCACCAAAACTGTTTCCTACCGCCACCTCCTCATTCCTCCCATCATTGTGCCCCATCTCCTGGCCTCCGCTGGACCTCACTTTTCCCTTGTCTTTACAGTGACTGAAAGCACAACTAGAAATTGCTGCCCAGCACTCCCTTTCTCCCTTCCAGGAGTAAGGCAGGAGGTCACTGTGTATCATGGGAAGACATGAAGGACAGAATAGCAAGCACCCTTACTGTTTGGAGAAAGTAATTTGGAGTGTCAATTTCCATCCTGGGTGATTCTGAAAACCCCTGCCATGAAGAAATTGGAGTCTTCTCTCAACATTGTCCCTGAAAAATAAATAATTTATTATGTTAACTCATACACACATTGATAGAGTAGGCTCCCACTTGCACTCAAAAATGATTAGCCCTGAACTTAAAATTAATTGAAAATATAAGCTATATATAAGCCTCCAAAGATGTATTTTGGGTTTGCTGGATGTGGGAGCTCAAAGTTTCAATGTTGCAGGGTGCTGCTGGGTGGAGGGATGGCAGATGAACAGCAGAGAGGCAGCGAGCAGAGGCATTTGTCGGGATAAACTGGACTGACCAGTAGGACGGCAAGACAGCAGGACTCAGCCCATAGGGAGACAAGAGAGGAAAGAGACATCCTCCTGGTGTGCCTTCAGTGTAAGAAAAATTGTCTATCCAGGGAAAGGAGCTGGAGCCTGCATGCAGGTAGAAATCCACAGCTCCCATCTATGGATCTTCATTTAACTGTTTGCACCTTTTATGTGCACAGAATGGCTATAAGAAGCCATGAGCTCCCTGCTGCCTGTGCCCAAAGGCACTAAAGCTCCAGAGGAATTTTGTCTTTTCTGAAGGAGACTTAGTTTGTCGTCTGGGATATTGGTCAGCACTGGCCCGCCCTCACTAATTGCTCTTCTGGGAAAAAAAAAAAAGAAGAAAAATCCCCTTCTGGACATTTTGGAAGCAGCTCTCCCCATGTCTGTAAAGAAAATATGAAATGACTAAGATCCAAGTAACTCCAAAAAAATTTTGGTGAATTTTCTTTTTGTTTTAAACAAAGTTCATTGAAATCAGCCCACAGATTTTTCAAGTGATACATCCTTTCTCAATGTATCAGCTCATTACAATTCATAAAACTATGAAAATGTAAAAGCTGATTCTTTTCAAGCTACAATTTTACAATATAGATAATTTTCTGTAAAAAAACCTCCATGTTAATAGCTTGAGTGCTGGAATTAGGTGTGATTACTACCTTTAATTTCCAGGCACAAGAAACTGCACATAACTTAATCTTTGAAATGAAACAATATTCCAATATTTAACATGTATTAATGAACTATACAGACAGTGTAACATCATGTACAGGATACCTCAAGTAAACAGCAATGTTGCCTGCTTGTCTCTTTTTGAAAAGCGGAGCTATGATTACCACATCCATCCAAGCATGTTCCAAATTATGACTTGGTTTCAAGACAGTACAATAACATTGTCTAACTAGCGATCTAATGCTCCCACAATACGCCACTATCCTTAGATACTAATTGCCATTGAGCAGAAAAAAAAGAGATTCTTCTACAAAAATCATGTAACCATCTAGAAAGATAAATATGGTATTTGGAAACCTATGCCAAAGCTCTGCAGACTTTAAACAAGAAAATGTGCTACTGCTGATTTTTGGAGAGAGTATCATACACTTCATCAGAGCATCCTAGAAGCTGGTCTCCACCAAGACACCACAGGCACCCAACTTGGAATAAAATAAAAAGGAAAGCATCAAAAAAATATAACATCTCCAAATTTTGCAGAGAGAACTTCTAGGCAACTATGAGATGTGTTCTGTTAAAAGTGGAAAAAAAGCAGTTGATCAGCCACATACTTGGGAAAATATATAAAGAAATAAGGAAGACTATGGAAGATTTAAAGACTATACAAATTTGCAGCCTTATAGTAGTATCATTTCACTTCTATTGATATACACTTATTATTTTAGAGAAAGCCCGGCCTATTTGCTTCTCCAGATATCACTGTAATTTCCCAGTAATCCTCTACTGATTGTCAGTGGGTACCATATGGGGTACCACTGTTCAAAACCAAGTATGGTAAGTCCAAGATTGGACCCTCAGTGCTGTAAATACTAAGTTGCTCTGGTTTATACCCTACCTTGTCTCCAACAGCAGACTGAGGATATACAAAGAAATTAGGGCCTACATTAAAAAAAAAAAAAGTCCTACCCTATAAAATGTAATTTACTCTTTGCACACAGCAGGAGAGAGTGATTGCTTCATGTGTCGTGGGCAACATTTTCAATAATGGAAGTGAATTTTTAAAAGTATATACTCCAGTAATTTTTGAGAGATCTGAATAATTATCAATCCACCCTTAGCGGACATTTTGGAGGGTTTGCATAATTTGAAGAAATGCTGCTAGGGCAACATAAATGGCAAGAAAAGCTGAAGAACTCTGCAGAGTGTACCTCAACTTGGTGCAAATACCAATAGTTTATCTTTCATGCAGAGCCAAATTATTTATGAATTTACTATTCTTTGTATTCTCAGAGAATACTGATCCAAGCCCAGGAAGAGTACAAAATATTTATGGTCTTTTTGTGTGGAACAACTCAATTAAATTTTATTGAATCATCAAGGTGCTAGAGTAGGCAGATTAGTATCAGGAAAAGATTTTAACTTTCTCACCTAACTTGTTATCGTTTGTCCAGAGACACCGAATATCTGAGATTTGAGAAATGAAATACACTGTTAGGAAGCAGTATTATTTCTCAATAGTTCCTGTCTCTGGGTAGCGTGGTACTCAACTATTTTGTCATCTACCAAACAAGAGATTTGTGACACTTAATGGAAATCCTGCTAAAACCAAGGGCCCAGATCCTTAGCTTAATTATGATTCTCACTCATTGAGCAAACATAAGCATAAAATTAAAGTAGCTTTGATACCAGTAATTTTTAATTTGGAGGGGAATAAGTTGAAATGAGTGAGGCTGTATTTGCTTAGGTTAATGCTCAATGATTTTGGCCTTAGACTTGCTTTCATGCGTTTCCCTTTTGCTTGATGGATTTCAAGGGAAAGAAAGAGTTTATGTGGGATATAATTACTGCTTTGGTCTAGTATCTTGAGTTATTTTTCCAGCGGAAACTTCTGGGTGGGAAAACTTGACACTTCAGAAAGTGTGCCAAGATTTACTGCAAGTTTATATTTACCAAAGGAACTTTTGACATTTCATTGGTGCATCACAAAGAGAAATAAGGGACACACCTGACAGGATTATCTTGTACTAAAATACTTTAAAACAAACAATGGCGCTGCCCCACAGTAAGAAAAAATGAAGCAAAGGCATGAGTACTGAAAAGGAAATCTCTGTGACCCTATGGAAAGTGTGAATATTACTCAGAGCACAATGACACAAGCATTAGTTTCACAGTATAGGAGAAACCTTTTAAAACATACCCAAATGCTGGATTTTTTAAGAGTTTAAGGTATTTCCAGTACAAATACAAAAGCTCTTTATTACAACTTGCATACCATCTTAAATATTTTTGAAAAAGATCTTATGGAAAATATTTTTCCAAATCAGTCATGTGTAAATTTTAGCATACTGATTTTAAATTTCTTTAGAGACATTTTTGCTTGCCCTTCATCTTATTATAATAACATGCCATTCTGACACAGGTAAGACTTTCATGAGACCCCTAACAACAACAGAGAGTGATTTTCTATCCACAAACTGCCATACACGCGCTAGATTTGGTCTTATCAGAAATGTGAATACTTTATCCTGGTTTTCAGTCATCAACACAAGTTTCCTATCTATGCAACCTCGACTTCCATGGCAAACGATAATGAAAAAGACCTTTAGGCAAAGCAATAAAGAGCAATATAAAAGCTCATTATAAGCCCAATTCATAAAATTACAAGCTGTAGTGTGCAGTATGCACAATTAAAACTGAAAACCAAGTTCAAGCATACCAAATGAGATTATAAACTAGCTCTTGTTTTTCTGTCTGGGAAAAGCAATTCTTTAATGAGCTTGGAAACACAGCTAAATATTTTCTTTCATAAATTCAAGAAAAAGCCATACCACTTTTGAGATTTCTGCTGGGCAGCTTTTTCTCCTCTCTCTTTTCCTCTTTTAAATTTTAAATACTGCATAGGAACCATTTGCTCTGTGAGGTTCCCATAGTTAGGACCAAACCCTTCTCAGAGGAATTTTGGCACCTTATTAATTAGTTGGTTATGAGAAGGAGCTGCACTCTTTCAGTGACTCCTATTTTGCCATCAGTAAAGTGTGATCCCATAATAAATTTCCATCAAGCAAACTATTTCTGGTAATTCCCCCTAATTAACACCAGACTGCTAATAATAAATTAGGCCCTATGTGTTTCTGATATAACCAAGATCTTGTCTGAGCATAAGATATTAAGCAATGTCCCGAGAAAGTAAAACTTGAACCTAAATTAAGCCTCTGCTGGTAAAAGGATTTATATGCAATTTTGTGAGAAACCCTTTGAAGATCTCATACAGGGCATTTTGACCAGCAAACATTTTGAGTGACACAGAGATTTGTTCTGTGCTGAGCAGTGAAAGTGGATTTATTGTGAAAACACACTGTTGAGTTTTAAGCCTATAAATCTTACACTGGATTACAGTGTCTTAATGAATGAATGACAGATCTCTTTTTTTTTTGTCAGTGCATTTTAATGTTACATGATGTTGTGATTGATAGAAACCAAACCTTTGCCATTAAAATGTCAAATGCAGACGTGATGCCTTTAAAAGTTTGGCTTCTGGAGTTTAATATACTGTTTGCAAATAGACTTGTGTTTGTCTCATAGGTAGCCTAAACACTAGAAGGGGAGGCAAGTTTTCTGTAAAGTTGCCTCTAAATTTTATAGAGCTGTGTGCAGTGTTTTCCTTTGCTTGTGTAAATAAAGGTAGAAAACATCAGTGCATTTGCCTAGTTAAGAGATACTCAGCTAAGGAGAGTCTTACCAGGCCGGTATAATCATGAAGTAATTGGCCATATTATAGTAGACAGGTAAGTATCCTGCGGTGAAAGGGGAGACTGCTGCGTGCCAAGGCTGAGTACAGTATCATATAATGTTTGCCAGAGCAAGCAGTATTTCCTTGAACAGCCTCAACTTAGGAAAAATATTAAACACTTCTAAACAAGCATTGTGAAGTATTCTAGATGGGCGGAAGAATGAAGGAAAGATAGCAAATAAATAGTAATTGGCCAATACTGAGTTTTACATTGTTACATATTCTACAGTGTTCAACACTGCATTTCCATCTTTCATTCCATTTTGAGAAAAGATAGAGAATCAGAGATACACCGACCTTAGAAGGCACCTTTTGAGCAAGTGACCTTGTCTAGTCCAAGGGCTGTCTCTAGTTGAGTTTTGAGTTCAAGGACTGAGACTCTACAATCTCTCTGAGCAACCTGTGCCAGCCTTTGGACATCCTCACAGTTGCCCTGTCAGTATGTACCACTGAGCCAAGTTTGGTTCTACCTTCTTTACTCCCCCCTCCAGGTATTTTTACACATAGATTAGTTGCCCCGTGAAGCCTCTCTTCTCTAGGCTGAACAGTACCAGCTCTCCCACCTCTCCTTGTATGACAAATGCTCCAAGCCTTTAATCATCTTTTGTACTGGTGAGACCAACACTGGACCCAACACTTCAGATGTGTCTCACCAAGTCTGAGCAGAGAAGGATCACCTCTCTCAACCTGCTGGCAATAGACCCCAAGGAGACTGGTGGTCTTCCTTGTCACGAAGGGGACATTGCTGGCTCATGGTCAACTTGGTGTCCACTAGGACCCCCAGCTCCTTTTCTGTAAAGCAAATCTTTGTTCTACCCCCAAAAAACTGAAGAACAATCAACTCAAATGATACCTATTCATATGTACAAACATACCTTTCTTTTACTGACTGTGATTCAGAAAAAGAAAACATCCAACAACCACAAAGCAACTGAGGATAAGTAGAGAGTTTAGGGGTTTGTTTGTTTCGGTTTTTGATTATAATTAAATTTGCAAATGTGATCAGCCAAAACTTGATGCCAAAGACCACTAAACGCAAGTAAGGAAACCACCAGGTCTTAACAGCTGGTTGTTTAGTGTAAAACAATCTGAAGAAAGGAAATTCAAACAATCTGTGAACTGATGTAGTTCCCCTTCTTACTCATTTGCAAAGCCACTCATATGGCTAGACGACACGAGTAACTCCATGAAGAAATGGGTACACAACTGAACAGACCAACACACTGAAACACAATTCAACTTTTGCTTTTAAGTTTATTGCATTGTTATATTAAGCATTTATATTTACAAATAATTCTGAATTGCCTAGTTACAATACACTCAAACTGTCATCATGAATCAATTATCCACTTATAAAGACCTTCTACCTTCAAACAGAGTTAAACCTGATTCTCTTACAGGCAATTTTGGAAGAAAAATAATTACTGACTGAAAATGCATGCAAAAAACTACAGTAGTTAGGTTATTAACAGGACTCTCCTGACTTTCTAACATTCCCTCAAATCATGAATGCTATACATGTGTTATATGAAAAGTAGTTGGGAATCTCATGAAAACCCCAAATGATGATGGCAAGAGTGCTGATCTTTGCTATGTCAAGTCTGCAGTCAAATATACATATGTGTATGTGCATATATAGGTCTGTCGCAATGTACACATATATGTGTGCATGTATAGAGAAGTATATATAAACACATACACATATACACACTCACACCCCAAAGGATTCTAGAGGTAAATATGCAGGCTTACAATACAACAAAATACAAAGGTATCAGTATGAAATAGTCCTAAACAAAAAAAAGGTAATAAATATTCAGTGAGATATATGGCATTATTATAAAGTGCTCTACTAAAATCTCACTTATTAAAATAACGATAAAAATTATGTTCCTTTTAGTTGATTTATATAATTTGATAGAGCCATTAAATATTCATTATGTATCAGTGACTCTATGCTTCCTTTTAAATTTTAAACAAATAGATAAAAGCAGAAATTAAAAGCCCAAGCAGCTAAATGAAGCGGTACTATTGGAGCCTTCCAGGCTTTTGTCGTCAAATTCATTAACGACTGCAAAATTTCAAACCCTAGAGCATATGGATTAATAAATATAATTCCAAATAAAATTAAAAATCTAAAAAAAAAATAAATTTGTTTTTAAGGACACTGACAAACTGAAAGGTTTCTATCCTACTTTAAAATAGCAAAGTTTCAATTGCAGAAATTACCAAATACCTTATGTTGTGCTTTCCTGTTCTCTTTCCTCACGCATGTGCAATATAGCTCCACTGAAACCTAGTCTCTAGGTCTCAATTCTCCACATTCCACATAATTTCCAAAGCAACCTGGATCATATCTTGCTGTATCTTGTCCAGTCTGCTTCTACCCTTTTGATTTGCAGCCAAACTCACAAAAGGGTACATCTACAAGACTGTAAACACTTTAAACAGCTTTATGCCATTTCTTCCGTACCACCATAAGTTAAAAAAGAAATGTGGTAGTATCGAAGAAAAACAACTCCAAGAAATAAAGTGAAACAGCCCCACAATATGAACCTGTCTCACTGAATTGATAAGAAAGCCAAATACCTTCATATTTCAATACAGAAATTTCTTTCCCCCTCTTTTGTTGATGTTCCTTGTTACAATCGCTTTACTCAACCATGGCAATTTCTTGTGATTTTCCCCATGGTTTCCATGGATAAACCCATCCTTTGTACCATTGGAAAAAAAAACCCAAAAACACAACAACAAAAAACCACCACAACAAAACCAGTAAATGGTTACTTCTAATGTCTACTGGAAAGAGCACTAAAGACTAACAATTGAGCTCTGACACCCCAGTTGAATTAAATAGCATGTAAATTCAGTTTCCTTCAGGAATCTGATCCGGCCCCGAGAGGGCCCCCTTCTTTGTTGTGCAACTCTGCTGAAGCGAAGTTCACCCTGTGCAGAGGGTCACCACCTCTTCCCTATCTGCCTACAATTGCTCCATACCACTTCAACCCTAATTTGAAGTTAAGTGGGACTTAGCTGGTGCACAGATCTTGTGCCGACTCTCTGTATGGAGGCGAAATTCATATCGAGCCACAGAAGTGGCCACGTCTCCTGGCTTGTGGTAAATGTATAATGACAGCATTGTCTCTCCGCTTCCTTGCGAGAACTGAGAGACACCGAGCCTCCTAACTCAATATTATATTATTCAACAATATATTCCTGACATCTGGAAGAAAAGAGAGAAATAAAACCTAAACTAATAAAAATCATAACAGCTGAGCAAGAAAATAAGTTTTCGGTCCACTACCTGGCACACCACCAATATACATATTCATGAGCTACATGGTAAAGAATGTACTGAGAGAAAAACAATGTCCTCAGCTGCACTTCAGCAGTTCCCCTCATTCAACACCAGAGTCTCACGTTCTGGATATAAAGCACTGTTACCTGCAGATTCGGTGCAATTTCTCCTTTCAAAGGCACTTAAATCCATCTAAAAACCCGAACTGCAAATGTAAGAGTATAACCTCCCCCTCCCTTATTTTTAAGACCTGATCCGACATTTCTATCCTGTCAAATCCACCTTCACTAACAGGTTTTTTTGGGCTAGTGTTCTGGTAGTACATGAATCATAGAATCATTCAGGTTGGAAAAGACCCTTGGGATCATCGAGTCTAATCATTTACCCTACTCTGCAAAGTTCTTCCCTACACCACATCCCCTAACACCACATCTAAGCGACTCTTAAACTCATCCAAGGATGGTGACTCAACCACCTCCCTGGGCAGCTTATTCCAGTGCCTGACTACTCTTTCTGTAAAGAATTTCTTCCTAATTTCCAGTCTAAACCTATCCTGTTGCAGCTTGAATCCATTCCTTCTTGTTCTATCAATGAGTTAAGAAAGAGTATCCCATCTATGTTTTCTTTTAAGTAGCATCTTCTAAACTATTCTTGTCCACCAGTACAGCCACCCCTCCACTTAACTGCTTTGTAAAAATCTCTATCCTTTGCAGACTCATCAGAGATTTAACTGCAAAGGCACAAGTATGTGTAATTGTGCAGGAGACCTCATGTACATGAGTATCAGATAAAAATAGCAATTGTTGAACTATATATTCCATGAAATCTTATCTTTGCTTTGAGTTCCTTTTAATAGACTTTAGCTGCAATACTTCTAGACACACTTTAAAACACCAGCACAATAAAGCGATCTGGATCACTGAAGCCAATCTCCTTTTATTTGTTGAATAGCAGCAAAACCAAGACTTCTAATATCAGGTATTTATTTTTATAGAATTTTCTCTTCTCATACTGAAGCAGATATAAATATGGCCATAAAATCATGAAACCAATACAATAATGTGCCAAGCACAGAGGTAAAGGCACTCTAATTGTTTGTCTTTGGTGCAACTCCCTTTTCCTATCTTTTTATAAAGCAAAACCCTAACTGATAAATGCTCCAAAAATTAGTGTACAACACCCCCAAGTTTCCACATTTCTCTTCCGTTTTTTAGAAAAACTTCTATAAATAATTTTAATCAATTATTTGACATGGACATTTTAGCTTCTCTTTCTGCTCAGTACATTTGTTACACAAGATGAGCTCCAAGTATCAGATATTGATAGAGTGAGCGTGTTTCTTGCAGAGTGGCTTGTCCTTCTTGGAGAAGAAAGTCTGACCCTCCAAACTGTCACTACATACCTGAAACGGGATAAAAGAGAAAACATCATCCAATTCAGATGGATTAATGACACCATTGGTTAATCAGAATGCAAAATCATGGCACTGTACTATGCAAAAATATATACAAATAATAAAAATTACTACCTTTTTTTCAGGAATATTCTTAAAGATGTAATACTTATTGTTGATGTAAGCATAACCTTCCTTTCATTAAGTCATCAGGTTCTTAACTGGTAGCAGGGTTAGGTTCAGCATTTTAAAAAAATACCACATCATGAGGACTGGGACTTTTTTTTTTTTTTTGAAATAAAATATTAGCAGGTGATACTTTGGCAACAGTGTCTTTATGTCAAAAGCCCTCCTGCTACTTAAGAAACACAGCCCGTTCCTGTATGGCCTTCAACTCTTGCTCCGAGGAAGCAAACATCAAGGGTTAAATGCTCGGACACACGGCTGGAATCCAGGCCAGCTTCTCTGGACTAGTGCCAAAGGCTTGCAATAGCAACACACCTTCCAAAGTAACTGGGAAAGTGCTTTTTGTTTGGGCTTGGAGAACTAGAAGAGTTTCAGCTGTTAACGCCCCTATCAGCCAGGTTAGCGCAAGCGCTGCTGCCACGGGCTCGGTTAAAATCTAGACTGGCTTTACTTACCGAGCACACAAAGCAAGTGTCATGCCAGGTGTGGCCCAGGGCTTCGAGAAACCTGTCTCCAGCTTCGATGGGGAATTCACAGCCATGGCACATAGTACCGAAGAGGGCATAGTAATCTGCAAACAAACACAAACACATTTTAAAGGTGAAGCGTACGCAGAAAAGTGAGACTGACCCTTTGAAACCTTTGTGCTTTTCTTTCAACGGCAGCGGGTTTGCCCTTGTTGAGTCTTATAATACTGGGGTACACCGAATAAACAGCTCCTAGACAGAAAGATAGGGATGCCCTCCTTTCCTTGCTCAGTCAGTTTTCATCCCCTTCCTTATCCTTTCAAGCGAGCAATACTTCCACCTTCCTGGTGTTTCATTTCCTTGAGATCAATAGTGCACTCAGGGGGGAAATGTGCTCCTCGCACAGCACCTGCCTGGGCTCCACGGGCTCCTTACCTTCTCTCTGGCTCTGCCCCGAAAGCATACCCCTGGCTCTTCACGTGATACACCTCCTCAGTGTATACTAATACACTAACACTAAGTTAGTGTATACTAACTCCTTGCTTACATTCTGGGACAATATTTGCCCCAGACTCCACTACACAAAACCATACAATCATTACACCTCTGTCCTAAATGGTGTCTGGCAATTTGGATCAAGTCAGAATAGTTTTCTAGTCACTGGAGTTTATTGCATGGCTCTTAAAAAAAAACAAAACAAAACAAAACAAACAAAAAAAACACAACAACATGAAAAAAAACCCCTGAAAAAACCAAAACCAACCCAAAAAACTACACACCACAAAAAAAACCCCAAACCAACCAACAAACAAAAACCAAAAACAAACCAGAGGCTTTAGCCAGTATATTTATTGCATTTAACACAAAAATATCAGTAAGGTATTAGGATGGTTATTAGTGACTGCTATTACTGAATGGTATTCGTACCATTCATTTTTAGGGGCAAATTTAGGGACTGGATTGACTTGGTGCCTCTGGAGGCTCCCCTGGAGCCAGAAGAGAAAATCTCCTCCGGCAGTCTCAGAGAGCAGGGACCAAAACTGAGGGCACCGAGCCATTCATATTCCCCACCGGCTGCAGAGCTTGAGAAAGAGCAGGGCAGACTAGCAGAATAAAATACATGTATCGAGTTGGGTGGGAGGCACTGACACCCACCCCCAGCCCCATGGTCTCAGTGTGTGACACTCGCTTCTCTGTGCACTGAGGGGGCTAAAAGTCACCACAGCCCTCCATTGCCCACCTGCACAGACCTATAGTTCACCCCAATTTGCATGGTCTTTTCCACTTATTTCAACTCTCAAACACTCCATTCTGAGAAGGAAATGTTTTATTCCTGCACGGGAGACAACAGCATTAGTGCTACAACATGAGAGAATTTGGGATCAGCACGCTGTCGTGCCAAATACATAATGCCATACAACATCATGTCAATACGGAATGACAATAATGAAACTTTGGACTCCATTCTTAATAGTAACGCTCTGGCTCTGACAGGGAAATTAGATGTCAGGGGTTGTTTTCAAGGAGCCTTATAAGGAGTGGCAAGTGGGGTATAAGAGATATTTTTCTCTACTAGATTATACAGATCTGCTGAAGCTCTAGTGCCTGCTGCAGCAGAGCCAACAGAGGCTTATCACACCTGTCAAGCGCAAGGGAAGACAACTGTTTCAGCTTAGTAAGACAGTCTTTTGTATGATGACTTCAAAAAGCATCATCATAGGAGGCATCTCAGCAGAATGGAGAACACAAGTGCTCTGGAAAAGCAAAGGCCATGATGACTGCCAGTGGCAAGAAACAGCTTCACTGATTGCCTTCATTAATCCGTGCTACTAGCATGAATTTGCAAGCGTTTAAGCAGGAGACAGACAATAAAAACATCAAATGGTACAACACCTCTGTGCAAAACCCCTGAAGGACATGGTCCCGTGACCATGCTATTTCAGCTCTTTGCATTCATGTTCTTACAGAATCTCTTACTGGTATTTTCCTAGTGCCAGGAGTTAAAGCCTTTTGAAAGTTGGACTGTGGTTTGTGTTGATAAATTTATTGGCTTTTCTTCTGAAGAAAGGGCAATAATAAGGCAGAACGAAGGGCATCAGCTTTCTCTTGGTTTTGCGTGCTTGAATTGTGATACCAAAGAAGCCTTTCAAGGCAGGCTTCTCATAGTCATATAGCAATGCTTACTGCACACAGGATTTTAAAAACTAGGTTACTAACTCTGCTCTTCAAAAGGTTCAAAGTTGTAGATATTTGCATTTTTATTTTAATTTTAGCACTGAAATCCAAAACCAGAATGTTTTGCAGATTAAACCCCCTTAATAGTAATAGCTGATGCTGTTATAATTTCAAATACAGATTTAAAATTAGAACCCTCCTTTGCCCTAGGAAGAAGGAAAGTTGGCAATGACATTTACTCTTTATTTCTTTAAAATTAGTCATAGACTCTTAACTCCAGCTGGACTGAAAGCCTTCAAAGAATGAGTATATGTCAAATTAACATCTACTGAGAGAGCCAGAGCCATTACAACGTATCACTGCCAGTAACACCTCGCAGAATGTGTCTACATTAACTTGTGCTAGCAACTTTCTAGCTCAGAAATAAACTTTGCGAGAAGGATAATATTCCTGACGTTTTATCCCAGTGTTTCCTGCTCACAGTATAGAAAGGCACACATTTGTGCACAGGAGTTGTAACAGTAGCACAAATCAATGCACCGCACAACATACGGGTCATTTGGTGGCAGGAACCAGAATTCAATATTAGCAGAACAAACCCGGTCATAAGCTTTCCACCCAAAGGGGAGTTATCGATTCCTCCAGTACTATTTTTGAATCATCAAATGGTTCCAAGATTAGGGGCTTCAGATTGCTTCAGGATGAAATTTCACCGTGCTGTCACACTGGAGGATGCTGCTCCTATATCCATTTCCTCTGCCTCTCCACAAATTCAATAGGAGCCACACGTTACCCTACTTGTGTCACTGAGTTAGCAATAACCTACTGCATCCTTTTGTGTCTGCCAACACCTCATTAAAGCCACTCTGACAGAGACATTTTGGATTAATTTTGCCTGCTTTCCTTAACCTTTCAGTACCTGGCACTCTCCATTGCACCTGCTGCGAACAACTGCAGGATCAACCCAGAAGGAAGTATTAGCTCCAAACAGGTCACTAGCATTTCATGCTAAATCTCTTCCTGGTCAATCCACTTCCACCTCTACTTAGACTACAGTGCTTCTTACAGTAGAAGGAAAAAACACAGAAAAGGCCAAAATGATGGTTCTAACATGGATGTAAACAGTGTGCAGTATGAAAATAGGCAATTTTGATACAATTGTGTTTCTTTTCCATTTTCGTGGAATTGTTTTCCAAATACTATTTCTCTCCTAACCCAGAAGGCAAAGAAAACTGGGGAACCTATCTAAATAAAACTGCTCATATTAATAAAAAAGGATATGATTAGCTGGAAGTGCTAAAACCCAAACCAGAATCCCTCTGAACTTCTAAGCCGCATCTTTCATGTAATATTGCTCATCAGGCTTTCAAGTGCTATAATCGTATCACTCTGTTTTCCCCCTAACAGCCTGTTTCTTTATCCCAAGCTTATGTTCAACAGATGTTATCCCTGATCCTGAAAAAAACTTCCTGGGCAGGCTGCTTACTCTTGGAAGTCCCTCCCAGCTGTGAATAAGGCTATTCAGAGTAAAACACGTTACTCCACTGGCATCGGCTTGTTTAATAAATAAACGGATTTACATAAACTCCAGATTATTTTAAAGCCAACCAGAAATCACCCTAAAAGTAATTCTGCTCTATCACTCATACCTACCGCTGAGGTTAAAACGAACAAGTAAAACCAGTGACAAGAAGCCCGCTCCTGCCGAAGCTGATGAAGGAATTCTTACCAGCTTCTCCTGCTGCAAACTCAGTGTCTACAGCATTTGTCGCTGCTTTGAATTGAAATATCACAGTTACCTGAGTTTGCTGGGACACTTCTTCTGAAGTGAAGTTTAAGAAAAAGGAACTACTGTTTTTTTCCAACCTTATTAAGCCCTGCTTTCCAGCACAGCCGCAGTAAACTTCGGTTGTGTTGCTTCTTACCCGTCTCACAGTAGGGATCGCCATCTTCTAAGTGGAAGACATTATTGCGGATGGGGTTATGACAGGCCACACACACAAAGCAGGAAACGTGCCAAGTTTGTTTCAAAGCATTTATTACTTCCTGTGGGAATTAGAAAAAGTGTTATTAACACATTATTTTGATGTGATGACTACATTGTGGTGACCATGCCTCCACACTTGATTCGCTTCAAGAATACTGTTTCCCTACTGCTACTTTGAAAATGGGTTGTGCATGCAATCCCTGCTGATATTAAATTTAACGAGGTGATTTACTTATGATACATCTCCTTATATGTGATAAGCAACGGTTCATATTTTGGAAGGTTCAACATAGAATTGGACAGATTTAAGAACTCATTTTTTCACCTTTTCCATTTCCATCACGATCTCACCCATAACAGCCCCCTGAAATAAGTAAAGCAGCATCTCTAATGTCTCCTCAAGTCTGTGAATAGTTAATCAGAAGACATCACACAGAAAATTATGACTGCTCTGTGTTGTTTTGGAAGATGCTATAGTGCCAAATATGACTTGAGAATCGTGCTGCCAGAGCCCTGTATGACCCCAGATACACAAGAGCCCAGATACATTGCTGTCTGCTGTAAGCAGAGGACAATCAGCTGGCAGGCTCAAATTAGCAATAGTAGTGCCGAGTAGGATAATGCATCTTTCTACCTAGATCACCATTGGGAATATTTGAGTACTTCACATCTAGCCAACCCGCATGTTACCCAGCATTCGGCTCAGTTAAGGAAGCCCTCCCTTCTCCCACCTCATCCCACCCCCCTCCATTTTGTAAAAAGCTGCAAATTAATAGCAGTTTGCTCAAGAAAATACAGCAATCACAACAGCTACAGAACAGCTGCATAAAAACAGGAGCTGAACTAGGCAGAGCCAAGGAGACTATAGCACCTTTTCTCAAAGAGACTGAAAAGGTTCAACATAAGAAGAGCCAAAAAAATATTCTGTATGCGATGGGAGCTGAAAAGGTATGTTTGGAGGAATGCAGACTAGGCCAGATAAAAAGGAATCTCCGTGCAGAGAACCACTGAACCCCATGGTTATTTTTCACACTGAAAGGCAGGCCACTGGCTGGTCACTTACCCCTAGTATCTTCCTTTGGCACTTCGAACATTCAGGGGCGAAGAACTTCTCATAGCAGACCTCACAATACAGGGCCCCTTTCTCTTCCACAAATCCAATGTAAGCCATGGAGGCTTTGCAATGAGCACAATTAAACTCCTCCGGATGCCATGACTTCCCCAAAGCCACCAAAAAGGGTCCTCTGGTTAGAAAGAAGAGACTTTGTCAGCAAATGCCACTGGGTTGGCCCCTGCAAAAGCTGTTAGTAAGCTTAATCTGCAATACATCTGTGCTATTATCACCCCGTTCACAAACTTATACTGCTGCTCCATCCCTATTTCCTCCTACAGGCTCAAGAAAGCATCAAGTGTTGACTAGATCTATTCCCATTGAACTAAACACACAGAAACACCTGACCACACTAAAGACTAATTCTCTTCACTGCATTTCAGAATTCTTATTTTAGAACTACATTAAATACAGTTCTGATGCGGCTGCTAGAGAAAAGAAGAAAAAGCAGGATGTTCCCTATGTTCCCAACTATTTCCATCTATTGCAAAGAGATATTTCACAGAGTGATGTGATCAACTCTCAATGGGCATTTGTATATCAAGGCCACAAATGTTGAAGTAGTCTTGACTCCATTAGAAGTCGATAAAACCAGTTTCTTCTGAGGCAAAAATTCAATCGCTGTTCTTAACCAACAAGTTTGTTACAGGATAACTCATCCCAGTTGTTGGGTTGGGTTTTTTTGTTGGTTTGGGGTTCTCCCCTCCCCCCCC
>JAOXJM010000033.1:29325517-29352874 GCA_026413425.1 Tringa solitaria
AGAAAGAAAGAAAGAAAGAAAGAAAGAAAGAAAGAAAGAAAGAAAGAAAGAAAATAAACACCTGCCACGTAAAATACACTAAAACATGATATTCAGAACTTGGAGGTGATCCTGGTTTCTGCATATTTTTGTGAACAAAACAATAGCTTCCAGTAATGAAAGGTATTTATTTGCCGTGTTCATTTGAAAAGTAGTTTAAAGCCCCTATTTGAGTAAGGGGGCTGCATGGCCACACACACACAATCTGATGGGAAGTAGCTAGTGCATGAAATGCCAGGAAGATGGATGCAGATGGCTTCATTGTTCCTTCCCCATTAAAAGCAAAAAAACAATAAAAAAATCCCTCATGTCTCTGTCAACTAGAACATACTTTTCAAGGTGGTGCTAAAACCCCGTGTTCCTTCCATCCAAAGATATGGGATGATCCAACTGGCAACAGCTGGCTATGAATACACCTGTGTCTGAGGTGCACTGCTGTCAAATTTCTGGCATCACCATCTAGACCATGTGAACCAAACTCACAGATGGGGACAAATAGTAGTAATTTTTTTTACGGGATTCTGATATGTTTACAACAGTATTTACAGAATCTTTTGCCCCAAAGGATCACCAGGTACATAAATCTGTTAGCCAACTAAAACACCTGGATTCTGCATGTAGCAATGATACAGGGGCAAACTGGAAGAAGTAAATAAAGTATAGATAATATAATTGTAATTTCACTATCTTTACACTCGCAACTAAGTATAACTTCATCAGTATGGTCATGATGTATTAGTATGCCAATAATCTAGCTTCTCATGTGGCTTTTATTATGATAGCAAACCAGAACTGAAATTTGGTGGTAGAAAGATCAAAAGGACTTCCACATCTGCTAAGAAGGCCAATCACTTTACAGTTAACCATACAGCAATCTACACTCTGTTTCTTTTACTCCTCACTTGAAAATGCCACAACATACAATTTCTGTGCGGGAGATGTTGAAGGGAAGCACCATTGGTACTTTTTCCATTTTGCCTTTAAAAACAACTAAGTTGTATGAAAAGGTGACAAAGCCAAATTATCGTTCACAAGCAGATATGCCAAAGAGTACATTCTCAATAGAGATCCAGGGAAAACACATTTGGACTTCAAAGGAAGAGCCAACTCTGCACTGCAGCACTCGATCAGACTGCCTGGGAACCAGAAGTCTTCATCAGGAAATGTCAGAGGTTTGTCAGACTGTCACAGCAAGTAGATCACGAGAAATTTAGTTTCCCTCCAGCTTTGATTCTTTTAGATGTGGAAAGACAAGTTTACTTAATGAAGCTTTGGAAAAAAATTGAGTCTTCAGACAATTACTGTATGAATAATTAAAGATATATTAAAAAGTTATAAGATGTCTCTAAGAAATGGTTTTGGCTCAACCAGCCATGGTTATTCTATGCCTGAGTGTAAAGTAACCAACCCCACAACTCATTTTGGCTTCAAAACAGATGTATAATACAAGGTCACTTGATCCTCCTCCTACCTTTTCATAGGTAATGCTACCGCTAAGGGCATGAACTGTAATTATGCTAAAACTTGAATTCAAAATGCCATGCAATCTCTCAAATCCTCTGTATGCTGTGAACACGAGGCATATTTGGCATTGATTAATGCACATCAACTCATCCTCAAATGAAACAATGCGTGCTTTTAATAATTGAGATAGCATTTAACATATGAAGAAATATAAGGATTAAAATACCACCAGCAAATTACAAAGAAGTTAGGCACGGGTATCAGTTACTAGTCATGAAGAGGTGTCACTTACAATAGGTGACAATGGCTTAAGTACTGTGAAGTAGGGCTCCAGGGTTTCTCCTCATGCATCCCCTAAGGAGCAAAGGTTGGGGGAACTCCAACCTGCTTACAGGGCTGCAGCTCATCTCCTCTTTAATGGTGATCAAAGCGGGAAAACAGGGAACAGCAGCAAGTTATTTAAGGGCTGAGAGGAGAGGTTGGCTGCTCAGGAGAGATCTGTGGACTGTGCTACAAGATCCCACAGCATGGAACATCAATGAACCCTCCTGAACCGCAGGTGCTGTAAAGGCACTGAAGTTTCCTGCATTCTCTTACAACCGTATTGGTTGTAAAAGACCTTTAAGATCAAGTCCAACCATTAATCGAACACCACTAAATCCTATCCCTAAATGGCACGTCTATTTGTCTTACGTACCTTTAGGGTTGGTGACTCAACCACTTCCCTGGGCAGCCTGTTCCAATGTGTGACGATCATTTCAGTGTAATAATTTTCCTAATATCCAACCTAAACTTTCCCTGGTGCAACTTGAGGCCATTTCCTCTTGTCCTATTCCCTTGTTACTTGGGAGAAGAGACTGATCCCCACCTTGCTACAACCTCCTTTCAGGTAGTTGTAGAGAAAGATAAGGACTCCATTCAGCCCCCTTTTCTCCAGATTAAACAACCCCAGTTGCCTCAGCTGCTCCTCATAAGACTTGTGCTCTAGACCCCTCACCAGCTTCGTTGCCCTCCTCTGGACACCCTCCATCACCTCAATGTCTTGTTTGTAGTGAGAGGCGCAAAACCACAGTATTCAAGATGGGGCCTCACAAGAGCTGAGTACAGGGGCGCGATTGTTTCCCTGGTCCTGCTAGCCACACTATTTCTGAAACAAACCAGGATGCTGTTTGCCTTCTTGGCCACCTGGACATGCTACTGTCAACCAATGCCCCCGTGTCCTTTTCCACTAGGCAGCTCTCCAGCCACTCTTCCCCAAACCTGTAGTGCTGCATGGGGTTGTTGTTGTGACCCAAGTGCAGGACCCAGCACTTGGCCTTGTTGAAACTCGTACCATCAATCCAGCCTGTCCAGATCCTTCTGTAGAGCCTTTCTATCCTCAAGCAGACCAACACTCCCACCCTACTTGGTGTCATCTGAAAACTTATTGAGAGTGCACTTACTGAGGGACCTTTCATCCAGGTCATTGATATAGATATTAAAGAGAACTGGCCCCAATACTGAGCCCTGGGAAACAGCACTTGTGGCCAGCCACCAACTGGATTTAACTCCATTCACCACAACTCTTTGGGCCCAGCCATCCAGCCAGTCTTTTACCCACCAAAGAGTAATCCCAATGAATAGATACAAACCTAATGACTTGATTGCAATGCGCGCACATGGGAGTACGCTTTCCTGCAGGAATATGCTCTGCCCTCTGAACCAACGTGTCTTGCTCATTTAGCTGAGGTGCTGTCACAGATTTTTCACTCGGGGCAGTTGTTCCAGGTGGTTTAATACTGTTCGATGTCCATCCACTGGCAGGAGCTGGGGAAACAGTGCCAAAAGCATTTAGAAGACTGTCTTTCAGTACCAATTAAATTAGCTTGAAATACAAGCAACCATCAACATTTGCCTAACATTTTTGTCCAGTGTATACCTGCCTACTTAAAGGACAAATTTTAAAGCACTTCTTTCCCCTCCTCCCCCACCAATTAAGTCCACCTACTTTCTGAAATGTCTGTGAAATAACACAGAATGCTAAGTTGTAGAAGTAGTGGACAAATTTCAACATACAAAAGAAGTTACGTGAAAAAATATACAACCTGTGAAGACATAATTTTGCTTTAGATACAAAAGCTGAAGCAAAGAATATCAGTGTATGAACAGAGACAGAAGAATATGACATGCCTCCTCAAAACATTTTACAGTGAGTGCAATAGATCATACGTCATTACTGACAGATTAAACAAGAATACACATTCAATACAACATGTCCAGGAACTTAAAATACAGTACTGTGTAAGGAAAACATATTTTTAAATCAAATTCAAACACTTGTCTAGCTCACTAGATACTGTCAATCTGAAGCGCTCCAAAGGCCACATTCACATCCTCTGTATAAAAGTTAAGATACAAATAAAAACTTGACGTTTTCGGAAATGTATATATACACACACTTCCATTTGTGCTCAGGTTTTTAGAGTCATAGAATAGACATAAGCTTTTACAGAGTAAGAAAAATGCATTTACAAAAATGAAAGGCACAGAGGATACTGTTGCCAAGGGTAATGAAGAAACAAACACTCCTCTGCTTTTATTTCTCCTCTATTGATATATGTACCTTGGTAACGTACAAGCTACAGCAACACGAGTTTATAGGAGCAGTTATTTCTGTCAAGTGGAGAATTCCTTTTCTTTTTCAAGTACACTAAAAAAACCCCACATTTCCATAGACTTTTGTTTGTAACCACCAGCAAGAGAAAGCGTAAGTGTTTACTCGGTGTCCTGGCTTTAGTGTGGCCATACTAAACCTTGTAAATCAAAATGTGAAACTAAGATCCGTGTGGAAGCTCAAAGAGAAACCACCAAGCAACAACAGAGACATCAAACAGCACAGGATGATGCTTCTGTTGCAGTGATCCAGCTTTCCAACACAAGGTCAGGGCATTGGTATGTAGCTTTGCAAAAAAACTAATTTATGGAGTTGTTAATCTTTGTGCTAGTCTTCCTCTCCCACCTTTCAGACCATCTTCCAGGGAAAAGACGAAAAAAGATTTATCATTTTCTCCCTTAATGTAATGCTGATCAGTCTCAGCCCTACAGAAAAGTTGCAAATACATTTCAGGTAAAATACTGCATTCCCTGCTCAAATGAGAGTTGCATACTAATTTATAGACAACAGAAATTTAAGTGACAGTAAATGCACATAAAATGCAACACAAATGGCAATCCCCTACTATTGACAGAAGTAAGATAGCCACACACCACACAAGTTAATCAAATCAATCTGGTGAACTTTAATTAACATCCTCCCCTCCACCTATTCAGCCTTTTCACACATATTTGTAAGCCAAGACAACACAGCTGGAAGAGAAATCCTTTTTAACACCAATACTTTCGCACTGTAATTATGCGTGGTATTAATCCACTAATATGGGGTCAATAACTACCTTTCCTTAGTCTTTCTTTGTATGAAGAAGAAGTTTTGCGTAACTAGCTCGTTCCTTAAATTTTCTCAAATCAGGTCATTTCAAGACTGACATGTTTTTGGATCATTTTCAGTATCTAAATTAGCAAAAATTATACCAGTTCATCAGTGGGTTTTGTTGTGTTTTGCTTTTAAATATAAGACTATTGTTTACATTTAATGTATAATTAATTCTTTTGAAGTATCTTGAAAAATAACACCTTGATTCTAGAAACTTTCAGCATTGCTGAGTAGAAAGTATTTAGGAATATAAGCACTTGATCAAGTCACTCTGCTACTGTAGTTCATTTTATATTATAAATGCCTGCTACACTGAAAATGTAGGAACAGATAAAAATGGAAAAGGTGTCAGAAAGGCTTTGAAGACACGAACAAAAGTGGTTTTTGATTAATAGCACTTTCTTCCTCTGTCATCACACATGGCCTTCTAATTTTCAGGTCCCATTTCATGAGAATACAAAAATACACACTAAAACCAAATCTATTTGAAGACTGCTTTTGCCATAAATCAAACTGCAGTCCAGCTTCTAGTATATTGCTAATTTCTGTTTGAGTTATCTGCCAAATACCAAAGCCCAGACACATCAGTTAGCTCTTGTTTGCACTGTATAGTTTTAAAAAGTCCTTCTGCTTGCTTAAAGGGAAAAAAAAAAGTACAAGCACCACAATTATTCCTTTTTCTTTGGTCTCATTACAGCTTCCATTCATGCTGGTTTTATGAATGATGCTTTTCTGAACACTACTCAACTTTAAAGTTACTACTGGCCAGAAGCAGGATTTGTCTACATAAACTTTCTCTCAGAGCTGCTAGACAAATCAGTCATTTCTGATTTATTCAAAGCACTAAAAAAGGAGAGACGGACATAGCCCATCAGTTTGGCAAATACCTTTGGTCTATTAATGACCCAATGTTAAAACAAAAATCCTCTTTTAAGCAAACCATATTATAAACGAAACAAATTTGTACTCTGTTAAGCAAGAGCTGTGGCCTAAGCAAAAACAAGCTGAGCATTTAGTGTTGAGGACCAGCAAAGACAGATGGAGAGCTTCAATGGAAGTGGTGAACTCAAGTTCAACACCCAGACCTCCAGCAGATGCAGGACTCCCATGGGATCACAGCCACAAAGCAAAGAAAATAAGGGGAATAACAAATAAGTCCTAAGCCTTCAGATACTTCTATATTTGCCAGAATATTTTTGGATACTGGACAAAAACTAAGTTCTAAAAGACTTTTTAACTGTCATTTGAAAATTTATGTCACTATTTGGTCTACTATAACAGGAACAATATCTAGTTGAGAACTAAGACAGAAAAGGTTGTCTTCCACTCAAAAATCATTGAAAAGCAAGACCTTAAAGCATTTTATTGAATACTGTCTCTTCTTCCATCTCTTGAGGACAGTGTAAAGCCAGGAAAATCCCTGTCCACACTCACAATGTGTCCCCACAGCATTCTCTCAAGGGGATATTTTTGGCTGGTATTCACATTAAAACATTGCACAGCATTATTCCCCTCTATTCCTGTTCTGAAGTGTGCTCGAGTTTATTTCAGTTCAGATTTCTCATCCTAAAGAAGAGGAGTCAGTCTGCTTCCATTGCCTTTAGATCCATACTCTTATTAAATAAAACACACCAGTAAACTACAGTAATAGCTATTCCACATTTATTATAAATACTTTGTTCCTTTGTAAACTTTCTACAATTGTTCTGCTATATTTTTTTCACCATAGATCATTCCCCGCTTCTTACCATTTGATTTGCATCAGTCTTATCTTCCTCATTCCCATCTGGACACCAGCCAGAGGACAGCTTTTTTTGCCCACTTGTGTCTTACCATAGGCCATAAACATGCCTTTAACACTCCAGTAATTTTAGCAAAGGTTCATTACTTTCGCTGCAACCCACATAGCATTTTTCATTGTTGGTGGTATTTCTGTTGGTTTGGTTTTTTATTTAAAAACCCCCAATGTTAGTTGTCTAATTAAAATCTATATGAATTCTCATTTTTTCCCAACAACATTTCACCACTTGAAGCTACAGATTTCAAATATTGGGTCTCTTTTCTGGTTTAGATTGAACTTTGATGTTTCCCAACTATCCCTTCTATTTAAACAGCAAGTTTCACACTCCTAGTACTGGACAAGATGTTTTTTCTGCAAGCAGAGAGGAAGGGGACACTTCAGAGAACTCTCAGAGTTCCTGCGTTCTCCTCCTCTCCTTTCTCTTCCCTATTGCCTTGGAAACCTTTCAGATTGAAACACAACCACATGATTTAAAAATATCAGAAAAACATCAGGCCCAGAAAACTTGTAGAGGTGGTTTTTCTTGCAAGGAGAAGCTTTTATGAGGGCATACCACTAATAACAAGGTAGGTACAAATTATTACACTCAATCTAAGCAAAGACCCCTCAACCCTTGGCAATCAGTCTGAGCTCTCCTGTGGTTTCTGCTTTATACTGTGCCACTTACATTTTATGTTTATGATTTTGGATCCCATTAGTAGCTCTGTTCTCAAAGAGTGCTGGGAAGGTGCCCCAACACCCAAGTGGGCACGCATTTTTAATTGCGAACGATGACCGCATGGGGATCATCAGGAAACCACGCCGGCTGCCTCATGACACAATCTCCCCAAATATTCTCCAGGCATCACCTTTGTTACTTGAAAGGGGAAGAAGCACAGCAAGTTTTGCAGGTGCTCTGAAGAATTACAAATTATAAGTAAATACAATAAATAAATAAAAGAAAAAATTTATAAGAATTATACACCCCATCAGGAGCTACTCTATCCTGAGTGCCAGAGAGGTTTGGGTTCTCCACAAGCCATGGAAAGACCTCTGTGGCCAAATTTCAGAGTTTTGAGACTTCGTTTCACCTTCACTCTCTTTAATGAAACCTTCTAAAGCACTGTTGACTTGCACTTGCGTATTATCATAGCTGGCTTTTCTAACACAGAAAACACTCTGTACCCAACTATTAACTTTCTACTTTATTAGGTTTAAGTTTAGCAAACCCTCAGTGTTTACTTTCCCTAAACTCCTTGGTATGGCTAGTTTAATATTTAACAAAGTTTTAGGCAAAGTAAAGAACTGGCTTTTTTTCTTTTTCAAAAATCCCAGTGTGACTTTGCCCTTGTTAGACTAACAATAGGCTGTTCCATCGCTGAGCACATGGATAACTGCAAACACTGGCAAAAGGCTTGGAAGACAAAGGGAGAAAGGCGGATACGCGGCGGTGCCAAAGTCACTTTGACAGAGGTTCTCTGGTGCGTAGCAACAATACAACAACCTGAACTGTTTAACGCTCACTTAAACATAACATCAGACTTCATGTAATATCTATAAATAACAATGCTACTTTAAGCGGTGGGAGTGCCAGAACTTCATTTTAAAGTGTTCTAACTCAGTGATTTATACGCTGCTATCAAACTACTGTATTATAAATGGAAAATATAAAGCTTCATATGTCCAACTTTCTGACTTTTCTTAATATATCTGTACAGTAAGAAATCTTCCTGTTCCTTCCCTCCAAACCAAACAGATGGCCGGATGAAGCAACGTGTCTGAAAAGCTCGGCTGTCAGCTCGTTACATTAGCCGTATATAACACCCCATCCACTCCCAGGCCTGCATGAAATCGCACAAGTTCAACGCAGAAAGCTACAGGACAAGCAAGCGGGGAGGAAAAAAACCAAAAACCACAAAAAAAAGAACCCAAATCCCCGTGTTCAGCAGTTCTCTTTTTGTTTCCTATGAAATCTTGGAAGAGCAGTCAGAGCTAAACCCCCGCTGCTGATTAAAGGCAGAACAGGAAGGATTAAACCATTATCATGTCTTTAAACGCCGGGGAAGGCTGGTATGCACCCGTGGAAAATCACAACAGGTGCCACCCTGGCCCAATTTCAACAACCTTTGCAACTCGAGGGGCTAGTTCCTGTGCTAGCAACCAGCCTTTCAACTGGAAAGGCTCTGGCTAAATTAGCTGTAAAGCATCTTAATTAAAATGAGTATGGTGGTTTTGGCTCGCTCAGCCTGTCTCCTTGTGATTTGTTACATCACGGAGCGTCACAAATTTGGCACAACTGGCATCACTTTTACTGAAAACGTGTCTCAAGGAGAAAGAAAAACCGGAGACCTGTACAATAGTGTTTCATTTCTCTGGAGTGACAGCTTAGAAACCCATTTGGTAGCTTTCCGCAGATAACATTTTGTGTCCCTCACTTTTTGCTCCTGTTCTGACCTCGACAGCTTGACTATGCCTGCGGAGACCATGACGTCCAGTCTTTCCCACATCCAGATTATCTGCCAGTTTCATGGAGCTGATGTTTAACATCGGATAGTGATAAGAATGCATTTACCAGAGGAATACTGACTATTCGTTTGTTCCACAAATAATAGGCATCATTCTTGGATGTCCTTTACCTATACATCTGAACAGGGCACATCACTGCTTTGAGGTGGTGGTAGTGAATGAAGGGGAATGGATCTGGCAAGTCAGTCCATCACAACAGGCTAGTTGCTTTTTACGAAATCAAAGGCAATAAGCATCTAATTTTGAAAGTTGGTGAATGCTCCCACTCAATGGGTGTGAAATAACCACAGAGACAAATAATCTCTTCACCTCTGTTTAGATGAGTAGAGAAAGGAATATGCATCTATCTGATTTATGTATGCAATTAGTTTAACTGCACAGCAATAGCACATAAATTTAGCAACATCCAATCACAGGAAAATTGTCAAAGGTCATATTTGTAACAGAAAGCTGAGTTTCTGTTCAGCAGACCCTGTAGTGAGGTACACCAAGTCATTCTGCCTCCAGCAAGTAGGTGGTACATTTCTGCATCATTACTACGAACTGCCCCTTCTTAAATATAAACATTCAAGCTTCAGAAACATATTCATTTTTTCACCACGTCTGCAGGAGTTACAGTTTCACACTACCATCAAATTAAGGCTGACATTTATAAATTACTCTGGTTTCACAATGGGTTTTGCTTGGCTAAGTGACTTCACATTATTTAACTTGTAAGAATAAATTCTTGTGGTTTGCTGTCACATGACGATATAATCACTTAGATTAGATGAAAAATTAATAAGAATAACAGTCCATACACTGGGATCAGGAAGCTTTTGTGTTTTGACCTGTCAATCATACCACTTTTATGGACAAGGCTTTCTGTTTTTATGAATGGTGACTGCATCATGGAAGAGCCATCTTTAACAATCTTTTTCGGTGAGAAATACTGGAACTGTTTATATTTTGGGACTATTTCTAGCAGAGGTCTTACCAACAACAAAAGGATTTGCCTTAACAACTTGTACCGTTACTCCAGTTTCCTCCCCAAGTTCAGACCACGACCCCTAACAGACACGTAGCTCCTTGAATCTTTATAATAATTAGTCCTTCCTTTAATTTCCCGCTCTACAAAGGAAACAAATTGGGATGAGAGGGCCCTAAAAACAAAATTGCAGAAGCTTATGAACAAGGTGATAGCTGACACAATAATTCAGTTGCCTCTTCCATGGAAAAGTGTTTCCAAAGCCGACAGGCCATCAGCTTACCTTGCCCAGTAAGTGTGGCCTGTAAGGTCAACAGAACTGAGATAGGGGCTGGGCCAGTTACAAATGAAACACAGAAAAAACAAAGGTGACAAGGACAGAAAGCGTGACTGTCCATCCCTTTATGGATCTTGAGTAAGGCACTACTGGCAGGACAAGCATTTTGCGATAACACAAGAGATCTTGGTGCCTCTCTCCTTTCCTCTCCCCAGCTTCATACTGTTTGACCTCACGTACAAACTCCCCAATTTGGTCTATGGTCTGGACTTTTAGCCTTTTTTACCCATTTGCTTTAGTAAACCTCTACCGAGTAAGTCACAAGGAAGGAGACAAAGACCCAAACTGTCGGTATATGCAGGACAGGATGTCAAATCACACCTAGGAGCAGGCTATTATTTTCTTCTGCTTTTAAAGTTCTAATATTATCGAGGGAATGGGAAATAGAAAAAAAATGCAGCAAGACAGCATGCTAAGGATAACTCCAGAGATGGTAAACGCAAGTCTATCAAACACATGAAAACAACTGCAAGGAAATAGCAGAAATTTTCAAACAAAGCTGTCTGGGGAGCAATTTTTCTATGCTTACAGTCAGCTTCCAAGTGTGTTCCCTCTGCTGAAGGGAGCATGTGCTTAACACATGTGCTGGCTCGGGATTAGGCAACTGACAGTTGTGGGTATTGCAGAATATGCTGACATTCCCGAGCAGCTCTATTGGAAAGGGATTATATATCCCAGTGGTATCAGGCTGAGAGAGACCTTGGGAATAAGGACATCGACACATGCAAGTAACAGGTCACTTAAAACAGCAAGCTGTGGACACTTCTATCGCAAACCCTCCCCAACCCATCCTTGTAACTCAGCTGCCAAGCCCAGGAAGAACAAAGATCATCAATTGCAATGAAACCCTCCTCTCCAAGCGGCAAACCAGCTTTTCTGGCCGCCAGCTGCACCAGCTTTTCACCAGGGGACCCCCACGATCCTGCCGGACCCCCACGAGCGAAGCAGGATGCTGCCTGCCCACCTCCTGCACGAGGAGGCAGGACGCGGTGCTGGCAGCGCTGTGCCTGGCTCCCAGCCTCAATGGTCTCCACTGCACCAGGAGCTGCCCCTCCAACAACAGCCTTTTGAAGATGCCAGGGAAGAAGCAGCAATTTCGCATGAGAAACGTAACACTGGACGTCCTGACTGCTTCTGACCATCACGGATCCTGCTGCGCTTTCCGCAAGAACAGTTCGTCTCCTGGCCAAACTCCAGTTTGTGTAACTGCATTCATTGGGTAATTATACTTTTCTTAAATTGTCCCAGCAGTTTCAATTTGCCACGGTGCTATTCACTTCCTTTCAAGATGCCACGGGGTGTTTCAGCGTGCTGACAAGCAGCTGTTACGTTTCACCCAAGAAGTGACTGCATGGCAGTGGTGGGTGAAAGCCGTTCCCGTGTGTGCATCGTGTGCTCACACATGGTACCGAGACTGGAAAATGCTTTGGGGTTCCTTAGGGGTGAACAATGCTACATATGCGCAGGGTGACAGTTAGCTATCAAATAACTGCCATGTAGCTGGGATGTTGTGGGCAAATATTTTTTTTTTTTAAATTGAATATAATCTTATAAAAAGCTTCTCCCTCTAAGTGGGTGAACACGACATGATAGCTCAACAAAAATGAAGTGAGAACTATTATAAATTCTAGCCTGTACACTTAACACATAGAAACAGCCGTAGTTTGACTTATTTCAACTACTGAAAAAAAAAATCAACAGTATAGACAAGATAGGCTGATAGCAAATGCATTATTTGGAAACCTCTGTCCAGGCAGATGCCACCGCTGCATGGTGTGTCACCACACGTGCTCCCACCTTCAATTCTTTGTGCACCCAATGAGCCAAAGATCAGACTTTTTTCATTCGTTTGACAAGTCAGGTTTTTATCCCGCTTATCCAGCTTCTTACCCATGCCTTAAAAGAAAGTGTGAGACAGCCATTCCTCATTTCCGCTACCAAACCACTGAGGAATCCTGTAATACCAGGATTTTATTCCAGAGAGGGATAAAACCTCTGTTACTGTCACAGTGGTTGATTAGTGTAGCAGTTTTTGTGGGTACCCCATGAGTGCCCTCTAACAGCAGATGAGGATAGTTCACCTCCAAGGGTGCTATTGCTGCGAGATCACTTGGATCATGATTGATTTCTGTGCAGAGAAACCCAGTGCCTGAAGCACTTCCAGGTTTGCTATCTCAGCCATTCATTTTAGACCGTCTTTTCCCTCCATACCTTTTTCTTGTCAAGTTGTGAAGCAGAGATCTATGGAGGCCATACTTCAGTTTTAAGAAAAATCCTCTGACACTTTTTAAATCTCTGCACAATCTCAAAAAAAGCCCCCAACCCTAAAATAAAACCCCCCAAAACCCCAACCCCTAAACTGAAAGCAAGAAAAGAAACCGTGCTACTTTTGAAAATATGAGTATTCTCTGATAGGAAGATCCAACAACAGAAGATTCCAGCTAATAAACTAAAAGATACTGTCTGACCAAATCTGACTTATCTGTGTAGTAAGACATCTTAATAAATAAATTCACTGGTAATATTCACGCCATGCCACAAAACTGCAGATTACACCTTCCCCAGACACAAACAAAATCCTGTCGCATGTCAGCTTTGCTATGGAAACAACTTGGTGTTATATACAGTATTCATTAGAAGGATGAGTGCTATTAGAGCAACAAGCTGTATTCCAAATAAGTTTCTGCTATTAACAGCATACTGATATACACATTTGCATAAAATTATGTCTTCCTTCCAATCATTTGCTAGAGCTGGACTTCAACTATGAAATGAATCATACTCAAAAGGAAGGATTTTTGATTGTTTAAAATTTTGTCAGGCCTATGACCTACGAAGCCAAATTTTGTTTGGCCTGTGAAGCACTGACAATTTTACTTTAAAGAAAACTTTATGCTTACAGACTGCAAACAAACAGCAGAATTAATGACTGAAGTCCAAACATGCCCTGAAATGGATATAGTCTGTCTTTTTCTTCAATATCTGACTGATTTTATCAAATTTTATCCATATTATCTCAACTGCTGAATGAGTTTTACCTGTCAGACTGCTGGTTTCAGCCTTTTTGAGCAAGCTTAGATGGGGCAAAACCTTGGAATTATTTTTTTTTGTTTTTTTAAATACAGGCCTGAGAAAAAGATGATGATCCCACCTCTGGTGTAACCATGCTTAGGTCTCTCCCTTTTGCTAGTTTTGCATCACCAACTTCTTGAACGACTTGGCACACAAAACCAGAGGTGAACCTAGGGCAGGTTTAAGGGGCAGCTGAAGCAGTGAAACCCATCAGATAACCACTGGACAAGCCTCTGGCACCTTGGAAGCTGTTGGAATTTCAAACAAATCATGTAAGGCTTCCTTTCCACTCAGAAATTGGGCTAGCAGGCCCACTAGCTATGTCACTTCTTCACTCATTTGCAGACTCCGCTGTAAGATGCAGATGCCTTCAGACTGACGAAGTCAGATAATTCCAAAGATGAACAAAACCCAAGAGTGTTTTGACATCACCAAATGGTCTGTTTTTCCTCACGGTTCCAGTGAGTAGCAATAAGAGCCAGGAATGAGTGCAGACCAGCTTCCCATGGCAGCTTGTGACTCCATGCACCCCCCAAGATACAAACACTAGATGAAGCTCCTCCAGCCTCTGGGGCATCAAACCTTCTCTTGCCCCTGTTAATTTCTGGGCAGCTGCCAGTCACACTGCTGCCTTTTCCTCCTGGCACTTTCCCATTTTAGGAAACTTTGGGTTTTCAATGCCTCTTTCTCCTACAGTTTTTATTTCTGGCTCCCCCAGTATTTTTGGAGGGGATAACGCTTCTTTGGAAGTTAAGCAGTACATCTCACAGCCCTACACAGTACGGCAGCAGGAACCAACATCCTCACAACCATTACCTTCCACCAGCTTCTCTATCAGTATGAATTTCACAAGTTTTTTGTAAGCTATTCGGGAACATAACAATGAAAAAATCTCTGGCTGGCTTTCCCCTCACCTATCTACTTGGTACCTCTCATGTGAAAAAAGCAATTTTTCACATTAGCCAAGAGCATGGGCACATATTTTTAGAGAAGTAAGGAATCAAGTGTAATTTAATTCATACTTCTAAATCTTTGTCTTTCATGTGCCCATCATTTGAAAAAAAAAAAAGGCTATTTGAAACATTAGGCATGTATTAATAGTAAAGCATGCTTAGGACTTAGCAGGGAAACACCTAACAACATATGGAAAATGGATGTGGTTGTGAAACCCCAAGCTGACAGGTGGTTTCTGTGCAAGTGAAATAAATTTATCATTTGCTAAGACAGAAAATGAGTTACGTCAGAGATGGAGCACAATCAGTAGCTTACAAAACATAGAATTATCATATTCCCACAAACATTTGCCTTAAGTACACATGCTACCAAAGATGCAACTTTAAAAAGAGTTGGGTGTTTTTTCCTCTGACGATAGCTAACTCAAAGTAGTAAAACAATGCTAGAATTAAACTGAGCTAAATTTAAGTCTTTACCTTGTCCTTAAGAACGTACTTTGTATTTGACAGGGAAATAGAGAAATGACAGTGTATTGCCATCTTGAGGCTTGCTAGCAGAACTGCATGTCCAAAACAAACTATATTTGTTACTAGGCTCAACAGTAATTTAGCCAAATGTGCCAAAACCATTATAAACCACATAGCATTAGCACCATATTTTTTATCATTATATTTATGCCAGAGGGATAAATATAAAAAGAGGGAAAAACCCTGAAGAGTAAAGCTAAAATGAAAAAAAAAGCTATTTAGCATCTTAGATCCTGTAAGAAAGTGAATCAAGAACATTCATCTTACAAGAAAAATTTGCAGTTAAAGCTTAAGAAGTAATACAGATTTCCCAGATCCTTTGAAATTACTACGCAAGCTTAGGTCAGCACCAAAGACTGATTCAGTTTAAGAAACAAGTTATATCAACAGATTATCCCAAATTACAGCATTCAATATTAGGAAAACATAGGTACACAGTTCACACATTGCACATCGTAATACAGATATGGTTATAACATAGGAGTATTCACAATGCAAATGGCCTGCTTTCCCAACAAAAGACATTTTGGTGTGAGTTGAAAGGGGTAAGAATCACCAAATTACATTCAAAGGCAGTAGCTATGTAAATATTCCTTGCAAGAACCCACCTTTAAACAAATCTCCATATCACAAACCTATGCAATACTCTGGTACGTTGCTCAAATAAAACCTACAAATGTCAAATACATAACCACTCTAATGTTTTAGAGGGGGTTTTTCTTTTTTTATTTTTCCCAATTAATACGTACTTCAGAAAAGATCACTTGGAAAACACATGTCTGCTGATATTCTCACCCCGAGGCATGGAATAGCCTCTGTGGAATTTACAGTCACATGGGAAGTGCCAAGTTGAAACTGTGAAGCGTGTGTATGTATCTGATTGGTATATATGCTTTTAATACAGGCCAGAGACATCTGATTTTGCTCGTCTGGGAAGCCGTTTACATCTACGAGGATACTTACTAAATCTGTTTTTCTTTCCCTCTTTTCTAAACAAACTGGCCTGTAAACACGCAAACAGCCATTTGAAGGCTGCTGTTTTAACACCCACGGTGAAGTGTATTTTCCCTGCGCTATCCAAAGGTCTTTAAGCAACCAAGAAAAAGCCTCATTGCCAGTTACCTGCTTGGTTTGCGGGCTGCCAGCCCGAGTACTTGGTAGCACCTGGGGGTCCCGTTGGCTTGAGGGCTGCAGCAGATGTGGCGCTGGTGGGAGCGGGTCTCACCTCGGCGTTTTCTTGGCAGGCGGGCATGCTCCTCGCCGAGGAGGCTGTAAAAGCAGCGGGCTGGGTAGCCTCCAGGGAATCACTGTTCAGAAACGAGGGAGGGAAAAAAAAATGCATTTCTTGCTACAACAAGAGAATTTGTGAAGGGGAGATGTGGAGCGACATCTCCGCACCCTGGTGTGGCTCATCAACACCCACTACCCTGTCACCACCAACGCACGGGGGGATCACCCCATGAGAATGCTGTGGAAGTTATATTTTCAAGCTGCTTTTTAAGAACTGGACGCTTGAGTAATTTCTGCCAAAAGTCAATATAGAAAACCAAATCCCTTCACAATTTTCATTTAAAAATAATTAAGTGTTGGTGAGATATAGGTTAAACCCTTACTGTAAATTTGGTACACTCCTAGAGTTTTTCTATACTTTTTTTTTTTTTGAGACCAGGCAAATACTCATAGAGTATTTTAATTGCAGTTCTTAATAAAAATCATCAATCTGAAGTGACTTAATTATATGCGATTTTCTTCTATGGACCACTGATCCCCCAAATAATTAAATATTTTAAGAGCTGTAAGTTTCTTTATTCATTAAACAACATGCACAATATTTTGTATTGCCTCTTTAGAGCAGTTTACAGCTGCTTTTATATTGTAAGGGTTAGCAGAACTCTTTTAGCTATTTAAAAACACGCATGATGAAAACTGCACTTAATCACAATTCACATAGAGTGTAAGTAGTCACTAATTACATTGCAAGTGAGAAAATTTTTCATTTCTCATTTCCAGAGGCTGTCCAAGAATGAGAAAGTTACCATAACAAAATTTTTATGCAGTGTAACAGTATTTGTATAATGGTTATTTGCCTTTGGGAAGCTGAAAACAAGTTTTTTTATTATTTTCATATTTTCATTTAAAAAATCTTCACAGTAGAGGAGTAATTGCTAATGGAGGTCATTTGCAAATTAAGAGGATCACAAAACCAGGAAATGAACCCAACAACTGTGTGAAACACATCCAAAACAATTCCAAACTATATGTACTTTGTGCAATCTGGAAACCCATCAGTTAACACATTAGAAGCCTTCTTGTGTTCTTTCCTCTACTGGAGAAAACCAAATTTACAGCACACGTGCATTGTGCATATTTCACCGGGGTCATTCAGAGAATTATAGATTGTGCCAAGTTCGTAAAGTAAAAATCCTTGGGCTATTTTTTACCTTACAAGTATTGCACACGGGCAATATCGCCTTACCCATACCGCATGCGAGAACTTGAACACACTGTGAGGCCAAAACACAAGTTCATAACCTTGATTTTTATTTTTTTTTCATCTCTAGATTTACAGGGTTAATAATTAACGTATTTAGAATCTTTTCTTGGGTAAGGCATAAAAAAAGATTCACAGTTTAGAGACTATATCTGAATGCTCAGTTTAATGAGTAACAGCTATTGCATTTGTAGGCTTTGATAACTGCAGTGGCCGAGCCGAACTGACACTCTGATGGATTTGCTATATGCAAAGTGCACAAGCCCAGTGAAGCACAAAGCCAGACCTGGCATTCTGTTACGTTCAAGTGTTAATAGGTGTTTAAAGGCATTTGTATAGTGCAAATGGAGGCATTTAAGGTAGACATTAGAGGCTTAGGATACAAGTCTTTTTAACAACAGATTTTGAGGAATCGGAGATAATACTGCATAAAAGCACTGATGCAGACTGAAAAAATAAAGGATAGGAAGACATACTCTGACATTAAGTAGCAGGCTCAGTAGTTGAAGAAGAGGTAGTTTAGGACTGGCCTTCAATATGAAAAAAGTGTGTCTGCAACAGATATCTCCTTCTATAACATCGAGTACAATTGATGCATAACCCATCAAACCCACTCCAGGCCAGAGCCCCATCACAACTTGGAGAATTCCTCAAAACACTCTTGGTCCAAAAACAAAAAAAAAAAAAAAGACTCATCACACTTGTCAATCACTTTTCAAGCCTAGCACCTCTTTACTGCTTTTGTCTGGAACACATAAATCATCTTTCATAAATAAGAAAAATCCTGCTGAGTCAGCAGCTGTCTTTACGCAGAAGAGGCTACTTAATTAGCAAAAATGGATGCAAAACAAACAATCCTTCGGCAGGAGGAGGATAGAAAAATGTGGAAATAGCTGAGGTGTGCTGCTGGCAAACTGCAACCTTGTAGTAGGGACAGGTGAGGAAGTACACTGACACTAGCCACAAGGCTAGTTATAATTCCCATTTTTACTTCCACCATTGCCATTTTCATGGTTTAATGCTGAGGCTTGTACACGACATGGAATACTGGGTCCTGAAACAACAGACTATTTGAGATACTTAGACTTTCATTTAGAAAATGAAAAGACTGGAAAGGCGAATCCTAATGACTCCAAACTAAAAGGCAACGATAAACCCAGCTACAAAACCACCTGTGATTTTTGACCACCTCTAGTGGTTTATGTGCCAGGATCCTATCCTAGAGAGAAGCTTCCCAAGGGAAAAGCTTGAAGCAGTCACTTTTGACAGAGGGGATCACGTTGGCATCAGGGGAAAACTCCTGACAGGTCTTGGACACCCTTTATACTCTGTGCCTGGTTCTTTCAAGCAAGAGTTGAATACACTTAAGGCAGGACTACAGCCTGTTAATTTCACATGTGGGCTGCTACTTCAGCTTGGCAAGTCTCTCCAGTGAGATGTTATCACCTATGGTGGGCTGCAGGAAAAAGTTCACACGCTGGTTTTCCTGAATTACAGCCTCTAATCACACAGTTGCCTGGGAGCACACGTGCAGTGTTCTCTGGAGAGAAGGACAGATCCATCTTTATCTCTCTTTCAAAGAAATGCTGCACCCTGGAGATGTTCAACCTTTTAAGTGCTAAGCTTCTTCAAATTCATGCTTCAAAATTAATTCCTCAACATTTTATGTTCTACACTGAGAAACACCCAAACTGCAATTATTTTTATCCTACCCATAAATATAGCTATGTATCTTTTCAAAGTGCACTCACCTTCTACAAAGAGGCTGTACAATACCCACAATTAGCCCTACAAGTATTTCGTATCTCACTAGGATATTGTACAATGATGACCCAAGATTCACTGCCTAGATAATATATGGATTGAAGAGACAAAAATATATACAGAAATTCAAGAAAATGAATAGGTTATGGAAGAGAGATCCCATCCGCTTTCAGTGTCTTCACTGGAAAACTGAAGGAGGAATGACAAACCTTACATATTTACCAAGTTCTGCCTGAGTAGCTTTCTCAGACTTCCCAGATGACACTCACAGGTCAGGTTCAGGTCAAGCACATTTTGATGCCAGAACACTTGTACTATTATTAATGACAAGCCTACCTTCAAACTCCACCTTTAACCTTTTAACTCTGTTTCATCTCTCTTAAATGATTCCTCCTTCACCTGTTGAATACTTACAGCAAAAATGAAAGTTTACCATGATGAAAACTAACGCGACTAAGAGCCACATCCATTTTGAGAAAGATGATGTTTTTTGCAAGATGTGAATGCCCTGCTGTCAAGCTTTGGGCAAGGGGTTTCGACACTGCAAGAATGAAGGAATGGTGGAATGTGAGCCTGACTGACACAGAGTCTCGTGTCCTGAAAACCCATGATGCGTTTAATTAATAAGTTGTGGGAAGGTTAATCAAAATAATCCTGGAAGTGAGTTGCAAGGGAAACAGACTGCAAAAACAGCTGAAGAAAAAAGTCCAGCAAGAAGTGAGCTGAAGACACCTCTCTGTCTTTGACACACACTAGTGCCTACACACCGCGCTCTCCGGCATTCCCATGGAGAACAGCTCCTGCTGCACAGTGCAGCCCCATGCCTAAGGGCATGCATGGAAAAGAATGAACCTTCTCGGGGGCCAGTGTGTGGGGACACACACAAGGCTCCAGTGCCAGTACAAACTTTATCCAGAGCTCTCAACAGGCTCTGCAGATTTACCTCCCCTGGACTAACAAAAGCACTGTGGAAACAGGCAAAATAGACTAAAAAGCAAGTAATAATTCCTCTGCTATTCCTCCTCATCTTCCTCCCCAAACATCAAACTCTGTATTACACCCTGTTTTCTGGTGGGAGGACAGGGAGAAAAAGTCATTTACCAGATGGCTGCCCCATCACTACACATGGTACTGAGAGCTGCTTGGATGCTATAGAGGGGCTATGGACAAGGACCCTGTGGGGGAGGAAGCGTGTCCAGGTCAAATGTGAAATGAGCACCAGTTTTTCAGAGACTGAATTTCAGAGAGTACTTGCATCCGTACCACACCCCCTTCCTTCCCAAAATCAGGTGCATAAAGACAAGGCTGAACACATTTAAAAGGCATTTTAAGAAATTTGCACTAGAAAATCCTTCTGAATGTAGTTAGAGGTTTTGGAGGCCCCTCTCTCTCTCCCGAAAATCCAAGAGAAGAAAAACACACGATCTAGGGCTACGGATGCCTAAACCTTGCTCCATCTTTCCAGGGAAACATCTATATAATGCTGCCTAGAATTTCTTCACCCACACTTTAGAGAAGATAACTATGTTTCATGTTGTTATTATCCAAAGAGGAAGCTATGATCCTAACAAAAATGAAATACAGCTTGTTGTTGTGTAACTTCTAACACCACTAAAATAGCAACAAAGGCCAAGTCTCTCAGACATTCCCAAGTGGGTTCAAGGGGTCTGGGTGGACTTTTTCTTCATGCAAGCCCAAGTTACCAGGTTATCCATCTGTAAACATTATCACTTGAGCCCCAACTCAGTCTGGTACATTGGTATTTTCCTAATAGTTCCCTGGATTATAAATGATATTTTAACTCCTACTTGTTGTCCAGAATGAGTGCCTGAGTCAGAAACAAGTCCCCTGTGGTGTGAGGAAGCTTGCTGACAGGAGAGGTCATGTAGTATCTAAGAGACAGTCTGTAAACGCTTTCTTCAGATGGCCAGGAATTCTGTGAGGTTATTTTCCCTTAAGAACACTAAATTTTTGAAGACAAAAACAAGACAAAAAAAAAGAAAAAAGAAAAGACGCGAGCAAATCACTCCTCTTGGTTTCTGGCACAACGAAGTGGAATATGATAGCCTTGATTCTGCTTCATGGCTTCTAAAACCAATAGTTTAACAAAAAAGTAAGACTTCCCTTGCATTACACATTGCTGCCTATTGGTTGTCTGTTAACCCCAAGAAGGCATTAAGCAGGATGCAGAAACCTGAATAAATGGCTTCTAAAATATACACACAGCGCTTGATATCGTACTAAAGGGAAAAAAGAATGGAAATTTTTAATACAAACTTTTGGAAACATTTCTATTAAAGAAACTTGCAACTTCATAGTAAGGAAAGAACCGTTTGTTTGCCCTAAGACCAAGTAAACTGTTACACAGATGCTTCTCCAAAGCTTTACAGCTTTATACAGTTTTAAAACTTGAATCTCAGATCTCAAATTCTTGTTTTAAGCTATGTTGTTTGTCCTACACATCACATGATGGATTTTTTCCAGTATAAAAATCTGTGTTAGCTGAAGACTACAGGAGACCAGAAAAAGCTGGGTATGAGAACGATGCTGAACCCCACAAATAGGGGAAATATATATGCCTTTTTGTGAGGGCCTTCTGATGTAAAAACAGAGCAACAGAAGACAAGAAATAGTGAGTGCTGACCTTGTTCCCACCCCTACTGCAAACCCATGGTCTCAGTCAGCTTTTTAAAACTGTGGTTACATTTCGTGTTAACCTAGCAGTGTTCCAGTAACTTGCAAGAGAGAAAAAAGCGCAAAATAAAATAATGAAAAGAAAGGGCAGGGAAATTCGTATGGGTGGAGGTATTTCCATATCGAGTTACAGTGAGGGCGTATGTAATCCTTCTGTAAGCAGTGCTCTACACAGAAACAATTCAAAGCATCTTTCAGAATATGTATTCTCTCACAGTCAAGACCAGTGTTTATCTCCCAAAGCCAGACTATCCTCTTTTCAAGTAATGGTATATGGCATAGTGTCAGGTAGCTAAAGCAAAAGCCAAGTCAATGCCCCTTCTTGCTACTGTCTCCCAAAATTTCACAGCATTTTTGCCGTGCGATTTAATTTTAGGGCAGAGCTCCAATTCTTGGAAACGCAAGATATTAAATATATGCAGCAAAGGAAATGATGTATGTAGTTTGTTAAAAAACACAAATGCCCATAAGCCTAAGGCTATCTCTGTTGCCATCAGAATGAATACTTAGCTTAGTGAAAGATTGCATGGCTGCTGTACCAAAAAAAAAAAAGTCAATTTCTGAGGAGTCTGGCAGGGGAAAAAAAACACATGGATGTTCAGTACCACTTCAGGCCAGTTAATAACAGATACTAAGTCAGACAAAGGTCAAGTTCTCTGGAAGCCACCCAGTACAGAGCAGTTTAAGACAGCCAGCTTTTTGGAACAGAGATGGTGAAGTGAAAGGGATAAAAGGGAGATACTTCTGGAGCAATCCTACTGCACAACAAAATGGAAACCTGCTTTTGGTATAGCTACAACCTTCTGGAGGTTTTCCCCTGGAGATAGTGGAAAGAAGCATAAGCTACCCTGGTAAAATAGATTCATTATCTTTTCATGAAAGTTACACAAGCTAGAACCAGGAAACACAAACCCCAAAGTTGTTTAAGCTTATTTACTTGGCTTTCTTGGTTGAATCAGCTGTTTTTTGAACACGTGATTCTACTATACAATGTCATATACTCACCTCTTTAGTTATGGGACATAAGATTTCAGTTTTCCTTCCTTACCAGCTATTGTGTTTGGGGGATGAAGTGAGCTGCCACTTAAAATAATTTTTCAGCATTATATTTGCACACATATTACAGTTTGTCATTAGATAGGCAGTAATGCGAAGTCATTTTAATACCTAGTTTCTCATATTCATTGGGTACTTTTCTTTCAAATCAATTCTATTTTATTTTTTTTCTGACATAATTGATTGGTTTTGCTTGATTCTTTGTTGAACTTAAATGAGAATATGTACTTACTCACAGGAAATTGTAAGCACAATTTGTCTTCTATCTCTTTTTCCTATGTTTCTGGATACATACAACAGAGCTGTGCTCTTTTTTCGCTGGGATGAAGCAGCACCAAGCTTCCTTCCTAGTGCTTCCTCTACTGGCAACCCTCTCCTCCCTGCCAGTGCTGGCAGCTCAGGATGATTGTAAGGCAAACAGAAATCATTACCCTGGTATGTTGAAAGTAACTTTCAGATCAACACCAGCTATTTTGGGAAAAATCCTGCAAAAATGCTATTTCTGCTTAACTTCCCCAGACTAATGGTACTGCTACATCAAATTTCCCAAATTTTAGGTCATACCTTATTTGGAATGTCCCTAACAGCCTGAAAATCACGTGTTTCTTGTATGGCCTTATGCCACCACCTCTACGCAGCAACCTAAAGCAGGATAACCTGGCTGTTGCAAAGGTTTAAGAGAAAATTCGTTTTCCACAAGTTTTGGAATAACGTTTTAAAAACCCTAATAGTCTGTGGATGTTTATTTCAAGATTTTCAACCTGAATCTTGATATATCTAGTACCGATAAGGTCTTTTGGGCAGGCTTATATGGTCTCTGTGTTCCCAGTATACCTCCTAGCTCCCCGGCACATTTCTCTTCAGTTCTGCCAGCTGGAAGAGCAAAACAGAGAAAAACCTCTATGGCGGGATGAAAAGTTCTCCATGGCTTGCTACCCTTCCCGATGGGCAGTGCCATGTACTCACAAGGGACAGGAACTGGACAGAGCCAGTTTGGGAATCTCGACTTTCTAGCAGAAATAAGTCTTTGCATCTCCAAAAATAAACCTTCAAAACGAGGAGACTTTCTCCCAGTATGGTAAGCAAACGATGGATAAACATAGAGCAACCGGCTCAGAGTCAGGAAGGGGTTTGGTTCCATTCTTGAAACAATCTACCTCCATTTGCAGCTTATGCCATAAACAATGCACATTAGTGAGTGAAGGAAAAAAAGAAAAGGGAAGTCAGCACCATTATTGGCTCTACTAAAGTATCAACAAACACACACCACAGCTAAAGAATAATCTCGCTGGCAGCACATCTTGTGATGCACAGGTATCAGAACTCCTGCAGAGGTTTTCCCTTTGAATGAGCACATAAAATGATTTCCTCATAAGCGTCATTCAGTGGCAAAAAGAAAAATAGTATTTAAGGTTGCATTATATCACTATAATTCTGTCAATATTGTTATTTTTTTCTTTTTAAAGCAGATATATCACAACATTAGAAAATTTGATACAACTTAAGATTGCCTGTTGGTGTCTAGTAACTACCATTTCCTATCCCAAAAGTTAGGGCTACTTTAGCAGTTTCTAGTGACTGGGGTCACCTTGGAAGCCATGAAACAGAAGGAAAAGATCTAATACTTCTTACTCAACAGAAATTTTTTACATCAAGCTCTACTTATAATTGGGCCTTATCTCTAGAAGGTGAAAATGCAAATTAGTACACAAAAGCCCACAATTTTTTTCTTCCTGAGCACAACATACTGTCCTGTAAAATAACCAAGTAGATTTCTTCCTTTGGGGCTGAAGTCCATTACATAAAAGCAACTTTCTACAGCGTTAACATAGCTGTGGTCAGGAAACAAGAACAAAAAGTCCTGTGCACTGAACACAATCAGCACTGGAACAAAGGGCTTAGACAGCAAATAAGTTTTAAAATAGTTATTTGCTGCACTGCATGCCAGTTATTTGATTTTATACATTAAAAGCGAGCTTTGAAAAATAGCAGCTCTTTGTTCCCAGAGCACCCTCGCAGCCTAACGCTTACTTGCTCATGGAACTGTTGCAAATAATTCACTTGGATAGAGGTTTCAAGCCAGAATAACTTATTTATTCTCCAGCTGGCCATTTAGAGCGACGGTGCCTCCCTTGGAGGTTCATGATGCAAGATGAACAGCATCATGCATCTCAGAGGGGCCCCTGATGCCAGTGAGGAAGACTTTGCTTAGTACAGTGAACTTGCACAAACGCCATTGCCAGGACCAGGGTGCACATTAGTTCTGCAAAGAGGTGAAAACCAGTAGGGTTTGGGGTTGGTGACGTCGTGGCAAAGACCACAACAGGCAGACTGCTTCAAGCGTGCAGACAACAGAAACAGGCTTTGAAGGAGAAGCCAGTTCCTTGTGAGTCCTCAGTGCCAACCACGTGCCGCACTCAGACAATACCTCTTGCTCTTCTGCAACTCCAGAGCACTTGTGGACTTCCTGGAGGGCTTGATGGACTGCAGAGGAGGCTTAGTGACAGGTGTGATGAGCAGGGCATCCAAGAGAGAGCGGTAGACACTAGGTTCGGAGAGTCTAGCAAGCCAAAGACCATGTAAACAAACTAGGTGACCAAAGTTCAAGTTGGCTGGGACCACTGAAACCCCAAAATCCCTTATGGAAAGCCTGTAAGCTCTGTAGCAGTATGGAGAAACTATGTGGAATGTATGTCTACATAAGCAGTCCCCAAAGTGGAGTTGACACACCACAGGGGACGCACAAGACAACCCACTGGAGCATGAGGAAAAAATTTATTGTATTTTTAGCAATAATAAAATAGGAAATATATTTGAAACTACTAGTGTTTATTTAATCTTTTTTCTTATCCTTTTTTAATTTCTGGGTTTGTGTATGTTTTATAATGTAAATAATATACTAGTACATTTACTAGTACATTAGAACATTTATATAATTTAGAAATACATAAATATATTGGAGATGCATGCTCAAAAAATTTTTACTGATATGGGTGCATGATTAAAAGACTTGAAACCACTAGTTCAAGTAAGCCTTTATAAAAATGCAATTCAATATTTAGACGTGACTCAGAGAGTTACTGTCTTCAAGCATTTAAAAGTTACTCAAAGATGCAGATTATTTTTTGTCACCCATGTAACAATTATTTTTTAGTTAGTTTACTGTCTGAGCTGTAAAATGGGTGTCACAAGAATCAGAAAGATAGAATCACTCACCAAAGTAGAAAGTAGCAGCCTGGAGCTAAGCTGAGGGCATGGGAGCCTTGGACATATTCTATCGACTTGCCCACCATGCTCTTGTGAAAGACCTGATTTTACAACCCTGCCAGGAACCGATTATTGTTGTGTGAGCTTGAACTTTCTTAAACCAAGCCATAAAATATTCCATTTAAAGCTGATGTCTACCTGGCCCGGACAGCAATGGCAGCAGACACGGCAGCAGCAGCCATGCTCTTAATTTTTGATCTCTGCTTGGAAGGAGAAAAAACAGGAAGAGGAGCAGGTCCTAACTTCGGCAGATTTCCCAAAGGACTTTCCAGCAGAACTTTTCTAGCACAGAAGCTTTGAAAAAACAGAGGAGAAAACAGAGAAAGCAGGAAAGATTGACAGAGACTCAGTACAATACCGAACTACTTTAACCACTGGAAAGTTATGCGACTGTAGGCTCCCAGTTCACAAAGACCTCAGGCAATGTATTAGCCACTTGAATACTAATGTGGATAACAGCAATTTTTATTTCACCCATAAATAAAACATTCCCCTTATCAAGACTGGATTCAGCATCTATCAGCCTTCAAATTTCCCATCCCAGACTCTGCCTCACTCCCCTGGGTCATTCCCACTGAACTCCAGGACACTCCACATGGATCCATCTAATTCTCCATGGTGCTGACAGAAAGAGCCCTGAAGATCCTTTAGCTTCTCCTCCTCTTCATAATAAGCAATAAACATGGAAAGCTTTGATATATTTGGTAATATAACTTCAGTAGGTCTACTTTTAGCCACCTTTACCAAATCTGATGTGCTCCTAACCCCCTTTTCATTTTCCCTACTTATTAACTGGGTTGGGACAAATGTGACGAAGTCAGGGAAAAAAAAAAAAAAAGAAGTGAAAAAAACCATACTGGCTCCAAAATTGTCTCTACAAAGGTGACACAATTGGCTACAAAGATGATTAGGGGCCTAGAACATCTCTCTTATGAGGAAAGGCTGAGGGA
>JAOXJM010000033.1:29356966-29385307 GCA_026413425.1 Tringa solitaria
TTGGAACTAGATGATCTTTAAGGTCCCTTCCAACTCTAACCATTCTACGATTCTAAATTTTCATTGGTAAATGTGAAAGTTAATTATGGAAGCAGTACTTTTACCCCTGCCTTGTTCCTCCTAGGTTTTTTGCTTAATAAAACCAACCAAACAAAAAAACCCCAAACAAACCCTACCACTATGAATATTGCCATACAACTTCCGTGTGCATTTTTCCTCTTTGGTGACTCAAAACTACTCACCCCATCTGCTTCCTGGGATTTAAGAGAACATGCTGCTGAAACCGTGACAACCAAATATGCCTTTCTGTGTTCGCTCAAGCCAAATGCTACCATGAAGGTACTGGCCTGCTGTCCAAGCAAACCTCTGTCATCACCCACAATCCCTTCCTGACTAGTCCCATTTTAGCTCATGAAGGTACCTTTTTCTCCCAGACATCAAAAAAAGCTTTCAAAAGACACTCCCAACAAAAAAGACTTGACATATTCTGCTGTGAGGTTTCATCTCATCTTTCTCAGCTGGTTGAGACTATTGCTTTAAAGGGGAAACTGTCATCCCAAATCTTTGTATTAGATTTCCAGTTGCAGAAAGCCCACACAGGTATGACAATAGCATATTCCTGTATGCTTTTCACAAGGACAAGTCTTTGTCTAGGGGCCTGGCAGGACCAGGCCTGTTCATTCAATTCTCATTTTTAAAGAAGCAACTTTGTTTTGTGTTATAACTTTGTGCTTGTGCATGTGTAATGAACACTAGTTACCTGGAATTAAAAAACACTCCTGCACCATGAAACACAAACCATAAGAAAATGTTATTCAATAATAGCATCTTAACCCTCCAAATTACTGTCACTGTCTAGTACCCATAGATGCCCTCCAAAACATCATCAATCTGCCAAGATAAGTGCCCTTGAAGTTACCCAAAGCCAACGACAGGAAATTTGCCAGATAATCATCTGGTTTTGATTGCATCACAACACAGCACAGCACAGCGTTATGAACTAAATAATCCACTTCTTAAAAAATTATTTTCATATTTTTAAAGGCACTTTTCCCTGTGTTGAAGAAACCTGAATTCATTTGAGTTGTTGAGACCACTGAAAAGTCATTCCATCCAGGTGACAGGGTGGACACCCACTGACAACATACCAATACACGCTAAATATTTTGTCTTATTTTAACTGTTATCCATGAGACCGTTCATGAATCTGCTCAGCTTTATTTAATTTCCCTTCTCCTTCCCTTCCCTACTGTTTCCAGGAAAATCCCTAGTCACGGCTGATTAATAAATTTATTTTAAGTGAATGACAGACAACCCTCTCGCCCCCAAGACAGACAAATCTAGGCTAGAACAACATACAGATAGATCATTAACTGAATTAAAACCCTCTCTGAATGATTTACCTCCCAGGAGCTGCTGCAGCAATGTGTTCAGAAGGGCTGGGAGAGGGGACACTGCCAGGGGAGGACTCTGCTATTGGGAGAAGAGCAGCTGCAGGTTCGGGTCTAGCACCATTTTCACTACATTCACAGTAATAAAACCAAATAGAGAGACACAGAGAAAGATTTTTAATCCACATTAAAATAGTACGCTGAACAGAAGCCACTGTGCATGAAAGTGTTAGTAGATAGGAAAAGGAAGAAAAAAAAAAAAAAAACACCCAAAAAAGAACCAAAACCCAAATATGGAGTTTATAGCAAAATACAAAATAGGTGGATAAAATGAGTCACAATACACTTAGGAAGTGTCACACTTTTAGCAAAGGTTGAGAAGTTTCCTGCTGCTTATGAACTCCGAAAGTCAAGTAGTATTTTACATTTACAAAGATGGGACACATATATTTAGTATTACAGTATGTGATGACTTTTAGAAAATCCCGGAAAAGAAACAGACACAAGTGCTAGTGAGATTCACTCCCAAAGTCTTATACACTTTTTGCTGCAACTTTTTTTAGGGTGTTAGTTTTGTGAAGGTTAGTCTATATATTACTCAATATTTTTTGATATCCTTTACTTTCAGTTGTGATAGGAAAAATAAATAAATCAAGAAAATTTTGTCTTAAAAGCCACTACTTGAAGAAAAGCACTCATCAGACATCTCACTAAAACACAAAAATAAAAGCAAACTATGAGGTAGAGAGCAATCACAACCACAAGTTTTGATCAGACTAGGTTAGCCACAGGAGTAGGCATTGCTGCCTTTTATATATACTTATCTAGAGATATCTATATCTCTACACATAAGCATGCGAAATTAAGTATCTTAATAAAGCTGGGAGCCTTAAGTGCTAAAAATTATTGAACAGACTGAGGAATAACCAGGGAGCGGACCTCATCGGTGGTAAAGATGTGTATGGAAGTTCTGGTACAGGTGGTATCTCCAAAGTCTGGGCAGCTACCAAGTTTTTATTCAGATTAATACAGGTATCCTGGGCTCCTGCTCCATTAGGTAGATCTGCAGGCATGCTTTACAGATATTTATGACATGGGGAGGGAAAAATAAAAGCATTATTTATGACAGGTTGTTTCAGAAATGACCAACAGTAGGGCAAATGTTTCCCAGTGGCTACAGATTAGCTAAACTACAAATCTGGAAAATCCAGACATATCTTCACTCACAATGAAGTGACTACAGAACCTAAGGCCAAAACCAAATCTGTAGCTGGCTGCTCAAAAGGAGATGGTTAAAAATGAATATCTAAAACATACTTAGAAATAGGGTGCTGCAGAATTAGAACCCAGCAAAACAATTTTAATACAGTACTGCACAGTCCTACTTTAATGCACAGTATTCTATCAAACTGTTATCTTGTGGTGTATGTGCACTCAGTAACACACTTGGGTTTAGTAACAGTACTCACTACCGAGTCACACGATGGCAGGGGAGGGAAAGGGGGGGATCAAACTGATTGCCACTTCTCTTCAAAACAGCCTTTAGTGAAATTATTAAAGGGAATATTTTCCCCTACTGTCCCTAAAGAGTTAACCCAAAAGGTGTGTAAGATGTGATATGACTTGGTCCATCGTTACCAGTGCAAATTTAATTGTACTTTATGCTGTGCATTGTTAAGCATCCACATTGGTGATGGTTAGTGTTAGGTAACTTGGCTATTACCTGATATCTCCATTTTCTGTTTGGCTTTTCCTAAAGATAAAATGACAAATACTATAAGCTAGTGCTGTACTGTATAGCAGTATAAACCATCTGAAAAGGAAACACAAGCTTAAAATGCTTCCAAAGGTCTCTATTCCCTTTCAGTTTTCCAAGTTGTGCAATAAAGAAGCCCAACGCTCCCCCAAGCCTGTAGCAGCATTTGCAGTGGACATCAATCTGTTCACAGGACCAATTCCATCAGAAAAGCACGTAGGTCAGCTGCACAAACTATGAGCCAATTGCAGTGGTTCTCATTAAGCAATTATGAAAGACTAGGCTTTTATATGTGCTTCACAATTCACCCTTGAAGATTTGAAACTTCTCTGATTCAGTAAAGCATTGCAAAAGCTGAGAGCAAGTTTCACTCAGTACAATTCTTACTCCTGCAGCCCCCCAAAGGGTCAATCATTTTACGATTTCTGTACATCTCGTGTCGATTTTGACAAACACATACGTCATTTCTAACATGATCAAGAACTCTGTTACTGTGATAGTTTTGTACAATTCCGGTTGTTTCAACAACACAACAGGGATATAATTGTTTCTTTTACTATAGTCTGTGAAGGTGCAATGAAATTACAGCTCCGTTGCATGAGAAGACTACTCCAGGAGTCAGAGAGACTCAAAAGAAAAACAGACAGAGCTAAGATAAAAGCAACTTTTATTAAAATACTCTTCAAGCTTCAGAAAGCATAAATTAATGAATGTGTAGCTACTATAATACATTATTTTACAGGAGAACCATAGGGCCACGAAGCTTTTATAAACACAAGAAAGTCTATGAGCTTCATTCTGTAATAAATAAATACTACTGTCTTATCTTGTTCTGGTTAGAGGATGCATTGAAGCTCTTACAGGTACACAGCAACACGTGTTCAATTTTTTCTAAGTTTTCCACAATATGAACATATTTCTGGTTTAAGCAGCAGCATCTTTATATTGAGCTCGCACTTTGATTCGCAACATCAGAACATTTTTTGTATTATTTATGTTTTATTTGCTCAAAAGCAGTCTGTCTTCTTGCTCTACTTTGTAAAACATTTACAACCACTCTAAAATTGACCTGCTGGAACTCTAGTGAAATCCAAGATAATTATCTTGGTAAGTACAATAATTCAAAATAAGTGCATACAGTCCCTCTTTGTCCTCTTTCCCCAGCCCCAAAATCAAAGTAATACAATTTCTTATTCTTTTGTTCATAATTTTCTGCTTTCTAAGAACCTATGTCAAACTCAGCAATGCAAATGACTCCTTTAAGGCAAAAAAAAAGAACTGCAACAGCCATCTCCTCCCCCATTTTGGGAGATTCAGTCAACCCAAGTTGTTCTGTTTTAAATCTGTATTTTTTTTTGTCAACTAGTGATTAGCACAAAAAACATTTTCATCTTATTTTTTACACATCAGTAGGAAAGTGTTAGAAAAGTATAGAAAAGGCTAGAATTTCTCTTGTAGTAAGGCTAGTGAAATGTTTTCTTTTTTCTTTTCTTTTCTTTTTTTTTTTTCTGCAAAGCAGGTGGAAAAGAAGAAGGGAAGGAAGTGTTTGTATTTTGCTTTTGCAACTTGGGTAAAATCACTGGACATTAAGAACACGTGCTGAGACTTCATGGTGCCAGTCACGTAATTTTGTATATTTGGGGCTAAAGACGTGGATGGGAACCTTTTCCCTGTGGAAAGAAGTGATAGGAGAAAAATAAGAGAGAAAGAAAGAAAGAAAAAGTTTATCTTAAGCAGTTTCACAACCGAGCATGCAATCTCCATGCACTATCCGCACTTTGCCTTCCTCTCTGTCAAAAACTGGAGCCAGTGTTATGCAAAGTCAGTTGAAAAACTCCCACTGACTGCAGGAAGCATTGGATTTAGCCACTGGTTGGACCCTCTTTTTGAAGAACGCTTATCCCAAAGCAAGGAGAGTGCTGACCCTCGTTAGCAGTCCAGAACAATAATACTTCCCAGCTATGCCTTGCAATCTGATCCACACTCGCGTATCAAAAAATGCCTGGTTAGATTTAGGAACAGGAAAACATGTCGACAAGCTGACCTCGTACAGAAAACCAAATCAGTCCACGTTTACGGAAAATCTCGAACTCCTGCACAAACATTAATACTGGACTGCACCAACAGATTTTAAAAGGTCAGTCTACGCAGAAAAAGATCTTGATTTTTACATGCTGAAGTAGAACGCAAAAAAAGAAGCCGCATTTTAAAAACACCCAGATGTCACACAAACGCATCAAACACTATCAGTTAAGAATTAAGACATGCAAGCTATTAAAGTAATAAAAGTATAAAACATCAACTCACTTAGTCTTCTTTGCAGCTTCATGTTCTGGTTCTTTCACTGCAAAAAACCAGAATTTTTTTATTTCCAAAGGCACTGTACCACTGTATATTGAATTTCTCCTCTGTGCCAATGCATCCACCATAGCAGGAAATTACAACAAGGCTCGTTGGGACTCCTTGATTCTAAATATGCCCCAATGGAAATGGGATATGTCTATAAACTTCAAGAGCCCCTTTGCCAGCAGGATCTGCTGAAAGGCGGCTCTGCTGGTCTCTGCCCTTTCCCTTGGCCCACTCTCCACATTGTCATTGAGAAAGGTGAGTTGAGACAGGGAAGATGAATGGTGGTTGGGAGGCATTTCTTTTGGACGAACATCCAGTGGGTTTATATCAGGTGATAATCCAAGCATCTGTTTGCAGCCAAGCTCTGACCCATTGAGGTGGCTAGAGAACTACACAGGGGATAGTGTAAATTCCCAGCCCTGATTTTAGGTTTGGCAAATATAGTTGCAGTCACTTTCTAATACTATTTGTCAATATGATTAACTCATCAGTACTAGATGACATGTTATTTGATGTTCAGGTCTCATATTCTGCCCTAAAAAGGATTAATGATGAGAATCCAAAGACAGACAATGATCCATTAACAGACTAGTGCAGTAATTCTGCCATGGAACTAATAGTTGATTTAATCAAATCTGCCCCTGGGGAGGGGGTTAGATTATCCTCACTGCCTTCTTTAATGTAGCACTAGCTGTGAAAAGCAGAAAAATGAAACAATCACCTCTAAATTAACTGCCTCCGTCCGAACATGACTGAGCTCAGATCTCCTGATGGCATTTCTGACGGCTTTAACACAATATTACAGATCTCAGCCAATGAATTGTAACTGAGAGCGTGATGCAAAATTGAAGTTTTATCATAAAATTATAGGACTGGGAATAACCTTCTCTGTATCATCTGTTCCAGTTCACAATACATGTAATCCCACCATAGCACAATCAGAGGATGGAAACATGACCTGGGAAAAAAACTGAGGAACTATGGATTTATGCTTCTGATTGGTTAAATCATTGCAGATCACATAGCTTTGTATGACTGTTGAGGATTTTCTATGTGTCTGAAAATACCTTAATTTTTCTGGACCAATAAATTTGAACAGGAATGTCAGCATTATGGTGATACAGGAGGGGAAAAAAACAACAACATATATGCCAATGTCTTTGGCAGTAGAAATGGAAATGTTAAGGTTTATCTAGAATGTATCAATATTCAACTCAATCAGGAATAATGGTCAAGTAATGTATACGTCCTGAGCTATTCAGCTACTGCAGGAGTTTTACAAAAACATTTTCCTACTATAGTCTTCTCAAACGTTTTTCTTTTGAAGAGCTCATCAAAATTCTGCCTACTGGATTTATTATCCAAGAGGGGAAATGCAAGAGATGTGACCGAATCCTTTTACTATTCACTCCCACCCCCAACTTTTAAAAACAGCTATTTGCCCAAGGACATTACTTTTACGTCGTTTACACCAAACTACTTACTATGATCGGTGCCGGTGATTTGGGCAAGGATGCGGAAAGAGCGGGACTGGGTGGTGCCTGTCCGGGGATGCCAATCTTCGGTGTCTTCAATCAGTCGCTTCTTGCTGGCATCGCTGTGGGTGGGGGTGTGGTAAAACTCTGTATAGGTATCCACAATGTGCTTCCGTGGAGGGCTGTGTCAAGGAGAGGAGAAAGCAGAGAGGAAAAGCTTTAGAGACCACCTTGGCTGGGGCGGCTACAAAGACGTGGGCAGAACTGTGACTTTTCCCAGCATTTAAAGGCACCTTCTGCGTTTGGATGCAGATGTGCAGCAGTGAGCACTACAGGCACACCTGAACACAGATTCAGTTCTCTGAACCAAACACAGCCTTACAATTATTCTAACCCAACTGAAATATTCTTCCTTGTTTCACTGCTGGAACATTTGAAACAGTAAAAGACAGTATTATCAAGACACTGCATGTTTAAACCTTTACCGTTTAGGTGGGGTTTTCCTTGGAGGTGACAGAGTAAGACAGCAAGAGGAAGTTTTCCCAGCATAAACAGGAGAAGGAGAAGAAGAAAAAGAAAAGAAAGTCAGAAAGTTGAAACGGAAGTGCAGCTAATCATTCTATTGAATTAGTTTTGTGGGAAAGGGCACCAAAATGTAATGAATAGTGATACTCTCATTCTACTACCAAAATGGCAGCACAGAACTCTCATACTTAAATTAAACTCACAGCGATTTCCTTACAGGTACAATAGTGGAATTTGTTTTGGTAAAGCAGGGTAGACTACTTAGTTTGGATCATGTGCCCCTCAACAAATTCTCCCCTTGGTTCACAAGAGGCAAAGCACTAGACGTGTGCAAGGGCCACCCGGTACATGCCAAGTCTTTTGCGCTTGGCAAAGCCTGGATCAGAACCAGGCCATTTGAAACCCTAAGTAGCAATGTGCTGGAGAATAACGTGGAGATATTGATGCTTGATACCCTCTCTGAAAGTCAAAAAAGTGGGACAATCACTTCATTGTGAAATGATCCCCACAGTAACCTACATGCTATCATCAATCCCTGCACTAGCAGGCTTAGCAAGAATACAGGATTAAAAACTTTGCTTTGAGTAACTGATGTAAAGAACATGTAATAGCACTGATCAGTTTAGGAAGAGGTAACAGAATATACATACCATATATATTACTCCTCAATTCTGCATTTTTTTATACCAAAGCATTAATCTTTTATACCCTTTAAATGTACATTTAGTTTTACAAGACTTACAAGAGATTATCTGTGCAAAACTAGCTCTTAAGATATAACAATTCTAATTAAGAAAAATAAAAAACAAAATAACCCCAAACAAAACAAAACAAAAACACCTATTAGAATTAATTTTTATTGTTGCCACTACCTCCTCACTTCACTTTTAATGTCCAAAGTATTTCTGGTGAAGAAAGGTGGAAAATATGAACAAGAATGATAGGATTAATTAATTGTCAATAAGTAAGAATTAGACCCATTCAATGGAATGCATTAGTAAATACTCAAGCTTAAAAGAATACCTAATGCTTGAAAGAATGATGTGAAAGTTATCATATGAAATTATATCAAAAGTTCGAATTTATTGACACACAATATTAGTGAAGTACATGTATCACATAGCAAAGTTACTGAAAGAGGGAGAGGTACAGAAACAAAGACAGTGGAATTCCCAGGATGGAGTACAAGAAGTGTAGAGAAAACAAAAAAATAAAGTAAAGCATCAAAGCAGTTAATAGCAAAAATAAAATCTGAAAATTAAAGTAGTGATTTAAGGTGTGGAACTACATGGAAATGTAATTATTTACATGCAGTTGACTGCGTTCTAGTAACTACCACAGTGAAATAAGCAGTCTCTCGCATTTGTTGAAAGTGGTATTATAAACAAGATATCCTGCTGACTTCTCTTGTGGATCCTTTTTGAAGGCTTAAGAGTCTACCAGTAATGACTCGCTGAGGCAACAAGGTGGTGCCAGAGACAAAGGAAAAGGCAATGAGACAGGCTCTCCCTTAAATCTGCCCTGAGGCAAGGGGAGAAAGAGACAAGCCAATAAAGCCTCAATCATACTTATCATCCCTAATATGTACAAATCACAGTATATGGATGTTACTCTCTTTTTTTTTGTTTGCTTGTTTGTTTTAATTCAGTATCCAGCCCTTCATTCCATAGTCCTCAAACCATTTTTGCTTTTACGCTGTATTTCACAATTTACTAGCTGTATTACCAACACCAATAAGTCATCGATGGACCAAGAATTTATCAATACACACCAACACCACGAAAATGTTTTCTGGAATAAAAAAAAAAAAAAGCTGCAAAATGTAACACAGTGAAAAGCAAGATCACATCATGTCCAATGCAGACAAAACCATTTACTACAGTAAGAAGTTACTAAGAAAAGCTGAAGCTGTTTTGCAAAATTTAAATATAAAACTCTGTAAGAGCTATAATTTTGCAAAACAAGATTACATGCTGGTTATTCCAACAGGAAAAATAACCATAACTCAGTTCCAGTGCTGTTGATACTAACTTTGTCACTGTTGTTATCTGCAAGGAAAAAAAAAAAAGTATTTGATGTGTTAATACATTCTTTACTTCTTGAAATATTACAGGAGTTTCCAGATCCAAGCTCTGGTAAAGCCATATACCATGTAAGTCAAACTTACAACCATCAAGAGAACCTACAAGGGAAAAATTTAGTCCAGCTGAGCTTAAACTGAGTGAAACCTGTGGATATCTTACCTGTTTTAAGCAGCAGGCACGTTTTCATGCAAGAGTTGGCAAGAAGGTCTTGGTAAAAGCATAATTGCACTCAGTATAATGAAGGCAAATTGCTTTCTTTCTAAGCCAGGACTAAACAAGGGAAACAAAACTTCCTTCCCCATCCTGAAGTGAAGGCAAATAGTTTATATCCTGAATTTGGTTTGAGGGGAGCCAGGAGAAAGGCAGGAAATTCTGAGTACGACACGGTGCATGTCTGATGAATTGCATTAGGTCAGCACTGCTATCTATGAGTAAGATACCAGTTGCCTTTTTTTTTTTTTTGAGAGAGAAAACGAATATACAAAACACAGAAGCACAATGGAATTTATTTCAGGCTGATCAATTATTCGAAACGTTAATGTTTCTGATATTTCATAAATGTCATTGATTCCATTTTAAATGGTCAGACAGTTAAGCATCATTGTGGAAATGCAATTTTTCTAAGCAGAACTAAGTAGTGTAGCAGCAGACCAATATAATATAATGAGGGGGTTTTGTTTGCTTACTTTTGTTTTCTGCCTTAGGACTGCAAGACAGTTAAGAAGGCTCAAACACACTACTGTAAGAAGGACGGCAAAACAAAGTAGGTTTTTTACAGCTCTAAATGTTTTCAAGCTTTTCCAAACTAGATCTGCAAGGCTGGCAGCAATACAAGGATTTCTTCACCTGTCTGTTGTGATACTCTCCAGTCGGTATGATTCATCCCCTGTCCGTAAGGTGGGACATATAACAGTGCTCAGCCAGTCATCCTCTCTTGAGTGTCAGGAGTGTACTCTACGTCTGCAGAACTTTCTTCCAGAAGACTTAATTTTGTTGGTATTGTTTCTCTTTTTCAGTACTAATCGCTGCTTTTGAATACTCCTTACACAGTTATTTGCTAAAACAGTATCCCTGGAAAGATAACCAATGGTTTGCCAAAGTGTATTCAACAAGTCTACCAGCTTCAAGCAAGTCCTTGGGATCCCCCAATTTCATCCCACTTCTATGCAGCATGGACTCCTGCCATCAGCTGTTTAAGAAAGGGCTGGAAGTTACCATGACAACGATGTGATATAAAATGCATATGGACTGCATTATATGAGTCCACATATGGAAAATATTCGTACTGCAATATAAAGGGAATAGGTACCTAAAGAAGTTTCTTTTTCCCCCATGAGAAGCTCAACCGAAACTGCAATTTATTCTGTATTTTAGTTGATGTGGATGTTTATCTTTCTGTAGGGTTCTTCATATACTTTATATACTGAGAAAACATCAGAGGAGGGAGGCACTAGGCCTGCTCCTCCAGCCCCATTCCTTTGAGGGATGGGATATAATAACCAGTTTTTAGGTGTTAAGCAAAGGTTTTACATTCTTAAGATTGAAGAGAAACCTACAGTTCCTCTCCTGACCTTTTTTTGTTACTTAATTCAATCGGCCAGATGCTGAGACTGGGCACAGAGGCCAACTGGCATGGGACCTCTTGCGCCCAGACTCCTCCTCTCCCCCTGGCACAGCGGGCAGTGGGAACCAGCCCCTGAGGCACTTCCATCTCCCAAGCCCTGCCCAGGAATTTCTGGGAGAGCCCAAGGTGGCCCCAGCCAAAAGCATGCCGCTGAAACAGGGCAGTGGTGCAGGTCCGAGTGCCCGGGATTGCTGCTGGGCTCCGTTTAATCTACTATTCTATTTTTTACTAGTCTAGATGCTACATCACATATAGCATAAGCCTATTATGTAGCCTCACAGTTTCTTAAATGTTGGGTCTCCGGTACCCACTTTAACTTAAGAAAGTATTTGAACATAAAAATGACTCAAATTTTAAATCTGTGTCCCTTTTGTAGGGTAAAGGTAACATTTAAAGTTGAGGTATTTACATTATAATGCTGCAAAAAATCTGCTCAACCTCGTCAGCTTCCTTGAATGCATCTTCAAGCTTCTTGTGTGTTGTGCAGAGCAGTAATGCAACATCTGTCCCTTTGCCTCCCTTCAGGGACCTTTCTCCACCAGTCCTGCTGGGGCCACAACTGGTCTTCAGAGCAACTCATTCCCAGCCATCGCAGCACCCACCGACTCTTCTTGACATATCGCTCTGCATTTTTGAGTGCCTGCTGCTTCCGGTCACCATATTGGGAGTCAAAATACACAGTGAGAAACGGACATCGAAATTAATACCGGGCTTGTTGTAAGGTCCAGAAACCATTGTGATACAACCCTTCGTGTAAAGCGTTTTGTACTCCTCATTCAATTTAGCTGTGACACTCTCTAAACTGATGTGTCACCCCCAAGAAAAGCCATCACCCAACGTCTGCTTTGGCCATTCAAAGCATCCCTTTTAAGATGCCAGTACTTCCTCAGAGGTTCCCTTCTGAGGATTAAACGACTCCTCCAAGCTGCGTTTTACTTAGCCCTTAAACAAGCCCAGCTTTTTTCCTGCGAGGAAAGACCCTCACAGCAAAAAACAAAATCCCACCTACCCATTTTGCTGTTTACTCTCCCCCTGGTTTTCTCTGAATCCTCGTCGCGGCCCCTCAGCTACATCCTGGGCGCCGTCGCTCGGGGCGGCATTGTGGGCGGCGGGCTGCCGTGGGACATTAACTGCAGGTTTAGCAGCGCTCGGCACGGGTGACCACTGCTCAGCGTTAGGTTTGGCGTTAACATGCAGTCCAGGTGCAGCAAATGGGGCCGGGGTGGCAGCCGCCACCTGGGCCGGGGTGAAGGCAGAGGACGGTGATGGGATGGAGGTGACTTTGGAGGTGGTTACGGCTCCAAACGGCCTCGGTGTCTTATTGTAAGCCACGCTCGACGTGGCAGTGACTTTGGGTGCAACAGCAGAGGCAATGGGCACAGGCTTAACTACTTCTGTAGGTTCTCCCTACGCGAGACGAAAAACAAAAAAGAAACACACAAAACCACACCAAACGCATGCACATTCCTCAGCAGGTAGTTTCACCGCTTCTAGGGGAGATAACCCGCCTAGTGTGAAACCAAGCAGCACAGAAGCAAGCTTTACAGGACTGCAGCCATGAAATATATGGAAAAAAAAACAATGAGCCATGCATTTTAGGAATGATCCAAGTATGCACAATCAATATGAAATCCCATGATGCTAACTCCTCTCATCGTATCCAAAACAGACACCCCACAAATCAAATTCAAGACAAACTGAAGAACCACTCTATTGCAAAACCCACCGGGTAATTCATGTGGAAAAAATCAGTGCTTTTTATAAAAATCCACATTCCACCTCAAATCCAATTCAAGATATGCATGTTCCCCATACACAAACGGCATATGCACGTGTACACACACATAGTATATACTGATCTGTTGATAACCGCCCTTAAGAGTAGAACCAGAGCCCTGGTGCTCATTTATTAGAGACCCACGCTTTGGGACTCGGTGAACTTTTCCAGTTGCAGTCCGTCAATGTGCCCCAATGTCTTCATATACCCTTGTCAGATCAAAACACTCAAAAAAAACTTGTTTCCCTCACTCCACCCCTCCAGGAGCTATGTTTTAACATAGTGGTGGTTCTCAAACCATGGCCTTTCAAGTCACAGTCAGCAGAATACTAATATGCTACACATTATTTATGTTCACTGGAGAGGACTTTCAAATAAAGGCCATTTGTAGGCATTTTCAGGTTTGCAAATAGCCTTCTTGCCAAAAAGGGGGGTTTGAAACTATTGCTTGAGAACATGACATTAGAACTCGAGAACAAATAAATCCCCAGGGCTCTAAGGAAAGCAAGGGGAATTATTCTCTGAAACTCTAATATTTAGATAAGCTTCTTCCAAATACAAATGAAGATTTCAGTGCCCATTAACCAAAAAAAAAAAGGAATCAACTAACCAAAAAACCCTAATACTCTTTATCTCTTAGGGACAGAGGAAAAACTTCAGCAATATCTTTCTGAAAAAATGTTTCCAATGTTGGAAGATAACACTTTTTTTTTTTTTTTTTGGTGGGTAATCATTTATCCACAGGTCTCTCAATTCCATGTTAGGGGAAAAAATAAAATCACCCAAAGATTCAAGGGCTGGAATACTCTTAATGTAAAACATGGAAAACAAGCATGTTATATTGAAAGTTTGAATGACAGTGCTTATCTACAACAGGGTTTGACAGATGGGTAACAGTTAGTGCCACATGCTACATTTCTTGGTTGCGATGATGAACATACCTTTGGTACATTAATAAGATCAGGTTTTTGTACAGAAGCCACTCTGGAAGAGGAAAAACATACACATAATCGTAAAAAACAAGTTATTTAATGTTTAAGCATTTCCCTCTTCCCACTCACCACATCCACCCACAGACACATAAAATATTTCATTTTGTTTCCTGTAAAGGAAATAAGAATCATTCAAGTTAAACCTACAACATTATTGTTAACACAAGGAAAAGGCAAAACCAAACTGGATTAATTTATCCAGATACAACATTAGGAACTCCAGCATCTATCATCAAGTGCTATTTCATTTATAAATTCATATACCATATCATCAGTTAGGAGATTTTAGCTCCAATTTGCTTATTGTTTTCCATCCATTCATAAGAAACTAAGTCACATAACTCAAAAGCTCCATTCAGACAAGCCGGATTTTAAACAGCACATAAACTTTATTCAGGCTTAAAACAGAAAGCTTTCTTGAAGTACAACAACAAAAATCATTCTGAAGGACTTAGCAAGTTAAATAATGCAGAATTTTTTTTCACAGTCTTTGGTCTTCAAAGATAGGGTTAATGTCACTTGAACTCCACAGTAGATGGCAAAAAAAAAATTCTTCCAAACAATGGTTGCATTGAAACTACTATGATGTGGTGGGAAGGAAAGGAAGTATCACAATGGAAAGGATGAAGAAGATAAAGAATTGACAGATTGTGTTACACCTAAAGTGAACTGGCAACGTGTTACAGGTAAAAGCATCTTGCTTGAAATGGTTGGGATTTTTTTTTCAGATTTGCATATAGTTACATGCAAAAATACAAACAAAGTTAAAAAAAACCCAAACAAACAAAAAAATCCCCAAAACCCAAAAACAACCCAGGAAAAAATCTGACACGTTAGCAATTTGTCTGCAGGCAATGCTGCTGATACACTTGAATCTTTTCATGCTGTTTCGGTAGAAAAGTGTCTTCCTGCCACATTTCAAAACGTTTCTGATCATATTTGGTAGCTGCTTAGAAAAGCTGGCACCTTAATGATCCAAGAACCAGCAATCGTATCTTGCCTGAAATCACCCAACCCCGACTTCTGATGAATCATCTAAATAGGGTTTTGAAGAACTGAAGCTGGATTCTCATTTCTAAAAGATAATTTGCCTGGGAGGCAAAGAGGTTCACCAAATTGGAGTGGGCTAGCAGAGGCTACAATTTAAAACACTTCTGTCATAGAAAGCAGCTTTTCCATTTTTAACAGGAAAATCTGAAGAGCTCGATCTGAATTAGGCACACGTGGTCTAATTAACAACTCCTTTTTTATTTTGCTTTTTCTCCCTTTTTTTTTTCTTTATTTTTTTCCTTCTCCCTTTTTTCTTTTTACTAATTTCATTCAAAATATGTATTCCTTCCCTCAAAGCCACTTGGCCCCCAGGGCTCATCAGATTCGAGCAATAGAAATCCTGCTGCAGGTTTAGTAACTAACTTATGAAAAGGGAGATGCATATAATCCACATGCTATATTGGCAGAAGAAAGAAAGGAAAGAAAAAAAACCAACCAACCACAAATACAAACATCTCATGGAAAGATCATCTTCTGCACTTTGCCTTCACTATTTGTGCATTGCTGCTGACACACATTATGTTCACATCAACAGTAATTCTCAACAGAGAGAGGGTTTTGTCCGCTCTGAGGAACAGGTCCGTTCTCCCCGTTCCCACAGAGCGTGCAGCCTATGAGAAGACTGACCTCTGGCCCTCCAAAGCACTGGGGTGCATCGTTAATCACTCCTAATTGCAGAGTTGTCAATTTGCAGCAACAAAAGCAACAAGAAGGGAAAAAAAATGCGAATACATATGGAAACTTTTGTTTCTTTTTTAAGACCAGAGTTAGAAGGAAACATATATCTTGCTCTGTATCTTAGGTATACATTTTTTAATAAAATAACTTGGAATGTTTTGTGTATTTATTAAGCTGATCTAGCAGTAAGAAGTAGAAGGACATTCATTATTCAAGTCAACTACCATATTTCATGCCTGAGAAAAAAATTTCTCTTTGCTTACGCTGGACCTTGAAGTTTCAGTCTCATAAACAGAACATACTTAGATTTTTTTTTTTTTTTTGCTTTTACAAAATAATCAAAATTGAGTTTGCAATAGATGAGATTGCTCTGCATTCATTAATACAGCACTGAGGAAAAAAAAAAATTCAAACCACTATTTCCAAATAATTGGAAGACATACTCTTCAAAATTCAACTTCAAAAATATCACAGAAAAAGAAGAAAAAGAAAAAAGGGTGCAAAAAAGGCTCGATAACTGAAACGTTCCCAATGTTCTTTTAACATTGGAGTCAGACAGCAAAACATTACTTTATTTCACCCAAACATACTTGAAACAAGGACATAAATTTGTGTGTCCCAGACATATTTCAAACAATTTAACTTGGCCTTGTTGACTACAGACTGTAATCAAACTAGAATCTGTGATTTATCCCGTATTGTATAAAGAAAACGCTCACCCAGCAAAATGAGCCACCAAGATCTGAATGTGAAAAATGCATAGTGGTTAGACAAGACAGTACAAAAGGAAATGCACACTTAAAGCTGAAAAAGCAAAACACGTCCAACACATACATTTAAGAAAATACTTCCTTCAGGGCTATTTCCCTTAAGATTTTGATAGCTACTATCAAATTGCATAGCAAAAAAACAAAACAAAAAAAACCAACTGCAGAATCTTGTACATTTCCTTGTTAGCACTTCACTTGCTGCCTAGCAATTAAACATACTAGGATTTCATGCCGGTTTGGTCATGTTGAATGTATGAATAACTGATGATAAAGGCTTTCCAAATGAGACAACACGCTTGCCCTGTTACTGTTTACTAGAAAAGTGGGATGGCTTGAAGCAGGATATTTTCTGAATGATTTAAAACTAGCAGTTCGGTATATTAGTTTATGCAATATTTTCTATTACTTACAAACAAAGTAAGGACATAAAAGCTTGGTGTAAATGCTTATTATAAACAATTAACACAAAAGACCTTGGCAAACAGTTACAGTTTCAAGCTTCATAGGGATTATTATAGACAACAAAACCAGGAGTAGCAGCCATCACTTACTGACAGCCGAAGACTGAAAATGAAAGCGCACAAAGTTTTTGCACAGACTTCTACATCAAAGTCATTTATCCTTTCAGGGAGGGGAAAGAAAAAAAAAAACCTCTATATTTAGCCTGTGTAAACAGTTCATTTCAACCAAACATAATCAAATTTGCTCTCTAAACATACCACAAGCCGTTCCTCTCTGATGAATACTTTCATGACATTTAATGCAATTCAAAACATTCCAACTTCCAGTGCAGCCTTATTAGGAAAATGAATTAGTCTGCTCTTTGCTGTGAGCAACATGCCCAGAAAAAACTATTCATTCTTCAAATTCTCCTTTTATTCATTGCCTTTCCAAGTATTTCACCCATAAAAAAAAAAGACACAAGCGATTCAACAGAGCCCTTCTGTAAAACCCATTATTAAAGATAAAGCTACAGTATTTCATGCTTCTGCAATGAGTACAATTTGATAAATCATCTCCAAAGACCGATCATCAATGAAAACACTGTCATCTCAATAATTAGCATTACGGAAGCAAATTCAATGAAAAGGAGGAATTTTTGGACAAGTCTCAGCTGTCCTGCGTGCATAACCACACAACAGAGGCCCATACCCTCAGCCAATAGATCCATAAAGCTTCATTGAACCTAAAATCCAAAAGATGTTTCAGATTTGTCTCTCTGAACTCCATTAACAGTCCCACCATCCCCAGTCCTTTTGCCCCTTAGTCAGTGCACTGCATTATATAAATAAGTTAAAAAGCAGATGCCAAACTCAATGGAAAGATCAAAAGAAGGTAACTGCACTCATGAGCCCCTCTATAAACTGTTAATATCAGTATTAACGCATTGTACCTCCATAACTTACAGGATTGCTCAAACTCTAGCATGAGATACAAGAAGAAGCTGCCAAACCTTCATTGCTGAAAGTCAAGGCTGGGAGACTTTCCGCAAAGCTGTATTTGTTGTTCTGAACTGAACCTTTTTAAGAGGAGGAAGGAAGAAAGGAAGGAATTTTTCCCACCTCTCTCATTTTCAAAATTAAGTCCTTTTTCCTTTCTTATCATTCAGGATACAGTTTTGGCAGTAGATACTACATCCCTGAAAAGCCACTGGTCAGATCTTCCTTCCGAAAACCTGATCTTTTAGCGGTTTTGCTACTGTAGTCTGTAGTTCTGTTCATTTGCTTCATTTTATTTCTAGAGAGCAGTCAGCTAACAGGGCAGAAAGCTAAATGAGTTTGCTTTTCATAAATTAGCCAACTCATGAAAAAAGATGACAAGCAGAAAATGTTTAACATATATAACAAGCCATGACTTTCACTAGGGGTTATCTGAAAGAAAACAAATACAGATGTAATTTAAAGCACAGAAAAAAAAGAACAATCCAAATACATTTCTTTTTTCCTTAGACCCAAGCCCTTTCTCTGTCACAGATATAATTCATTTCTTACCAACCTTGCTCTGGCTCACAACAACAGAAAAGCAAAAAACATTCTTAAACTTGCTTCTTGTTGTAACTTATAAACCATCAGAAATGGTTGCCATACATACACCAATAGAACATATAACTACATTTCCCACAGTTGTGTAGAAACATACACGCTGCCCTGGGCAACACCTCTCAGTGAATCAGTGCTTCAGCAATCTTGCCATCACAAGGATATGTGGTCTTGAGACTGCAAACCTGCGCTCATCTCAGTGCACAGCAAAGCAGAGGTAGCAAAATTATCGCTAAGTACTACTACTCAATGAGACCTGGAATCTGTTGCAGTCATTAAAAAAAGGATATTATTCTTTTGGCCTCCTTAATAAACACAGTAATGTTTTCAAATCTATACTCTGGTCATAGTGCTTACTAACCATACCAACATATACCTGTCAACAACATTTTAAGTCGTTCTCTTTATTCTAGTTTAGTTTCTTAGGTTTCATTTAGTTGAACATATCAAATTATGACAGATATGAAAATGTTAATTACAATCAAATAACAGAGACTTCAGCGCTGAAAGCCTGCTTAAGAGAGCAAATGGCAACTTCAAAGAGAAGATGGGATTCATAATGGCATTTCGGATACTGTACATCTCCAGGAGTCTTAGTACAAACATCTCTCCCTACAAACTAATTCTTACATTAAAAATGCATTATTTCTCCTCTTGGCTAAAAATACAGGCTGTAAACTTGTAATAATTCAGATGTTAAAATGCAAACAGTGTGAGACGCAGTTGTCTCAGCATTAACAAAATACTGAAGAGTTTCTGCTGGTGCTCCATTTGTATCAGAAATGACAGAAAAGGATCTCTTCACTCAAACAGAGTATTTTTGAACAGCTTATATCTTTTGGGCTTCGTGTCCTTTGATGAGGTATATTTAATGGAGTGTGCTGACAATATCAGTATTTATTTCTTGACAGAAAAGTACCTTGAGATAATACTTAACAACTTCATTTTATTTAGCCTAGGAATACGAGCTTGTGAGTCACTCTCAACAGATACTATTTTTTCAGTAAGTTTAAAGAGGGAGCATTAATATAATGTGCATGTCAGCATTTTACATTTGCTATACACTACATAATACCTTTACATTGTCATATTATGCATTTCCCCAGCACACCAAATTACGATGAAGCACTAGGTCAGGTAAAAGCAAGAAAAATTATGTTCTAGCTATTTGGTAGTTGGCCAAATAAAACGTAGGTTCCCCCCTCTTAAATTTAAATAAGGTTTGGGATTTCATCATTATGTGTTAATATAAACAGTGCTGACACTTTAGGAGAGAAACAAGCTGCCCTCTGCTTTGGTATTCTTACCCACACAGGATTAGTTGTTTTCAAGACCTCCCAAAGGCAATCACTGCTCATAGTCTCATTCCTGTGGTCTGTGGCAACCCTACCAAATGCATTTGTAAGGAGAGTTTAAGTGCAGGCAGATAATATTTTATTCTATTAAAGTAAAACCAAAAACCAAACAGAAATCTAAGAAAAAAATACTGTGGAATTTATCTCACTTACCTTCTGACTGCCAGGGCCTTTTAAAAACATGCTCCTCACTCCCGTGAAAGCAGATTTAGAAATCTGGAGAGATCACCACTGGACTAGGGGGGACATCTATCTGTACCTGACCATGACTCCCCCTGGTCAGAGCCCAAACAGGTAAAGCATTTCCAGTACCAAGTATGGCTGGTGCCTTACAGTCCTGTATGGCAGATCTCTGTCTCCTAGAAAAGTTACAGAGCAGCCTATATACAAATTGTTGCTCAGTGTGTCTAAATGACTGAGTTTAACAGGCATGAATCCCACATTGCCACTGCTTGGCTGCTCGCAAGAGATAGGAAAAGTAATGGCTTGTATATAAGACCTCGTTACACATCACCTTCAGTGATGGTGGTCATTTCTGTCAGTTACGCCTCGTTATGAACTGATTTTTTTTTTCTTTTCTTTAAGCTTTCCTAAAGCTGCCTTGCCAAGTAACACTATCCACGTAACAGTTAAGTGCAAATAAGACAAAACAACTATACGTGGGCTTTTAATAAAGCAGAATGTATATGTTTGATTTTCTTTAGAAGTGCTTATTAGATACTAGATATTAGGACGTGCTTTGGCAGGGGGGTTGGACTAGATGATCTCCAGAGGTCCCTTCCAACCCCATATCATTCTATGATACTGTGAAGATACCTTTTAAAAATAGCCAGCTTAATGAAAAGCATAGGTCTAAATGACTCGCAGACATAGACGGTCCTCCAAAGCCCTCAAAAAAAAATAAAAGTTCAACTTCATGCTGACTTCGGTCTGTCATCAAATCTAGGTTATAATTTAGGAGATTCAAAACTAAACACTAAATTATTTTTTCCAGTGCTTTCCACAGTGTGGTGACTAATGTTTAAATTACCTCCTTTGTCTAAAACACAGCCCAAATAAGCTTGAAAGTGCAGTCATATCTATTTTAACTGGAAATACATGACACACAGCTCCCTAATCCCCAACATATCCTTATTTGGGATTTTTACTTTTTCTCTGTTAAGCGCACGCTTGGGAATGAGTATTTATATCAATATTTTTACTCTCAAATGGAAAATACAGCAAATTAGAGAGCCATTAGATTATTATATTTTACTTCTCATGGGAGCTAAGCCCATCTCTCCTCTACGAAGCAGCTCACCCATCCACGGCTTCAAGAAAAAGTGAGAAATATAGTAGGAGCGCAGTTAACCAAACAAGACAAAAACTCTCTCCAAGGCGTCAGGCAGCAATAACAAAGAAGAGCCATGTCCTTCACTAGGTCACACCAGCAATGGAAGAGGTGTCACCCACCCAGATGCCAGAAGCCCAGGCATCTTTGACCAAATCACAGCTGCTTCCTCACACACCTCCTGCTTCTTACTGACTTATGATGATATGGGAACAATATGAAGAATCTAACACAACAACTTCTGAATTTCCACCAGTGCTACTTGGAGTTGTTCATCATCTCAACTGCACGGACATGTGGAGAGCCTGCCACAACTGTGCAGCTGTCAGGAAAATTGCTGAGCCTGGGGCTGGTCCAGAAAAGCCAGGGACATGGCAGAACCAATAAAAATACACGAGGCTAACTGTATGAACAAGGATGAACTCTGTTGCTTTTAATATGATACACTATGGTTTTAATTCTTTCCAATTAAGGTCAGGAATACTATTAGGCGTTCATCTGACTCCTGAGCACTACACCGCCATCAAACCAGCAAATTTTCTCTCCCATCCAGCTCCTCAGACATCTCTTTCCTCCTTCTTATGCCACCCCAGCAGTGAGAGAAGCATTCACCCTTGAGGTGCACAAGCCCAGGGTCTGGCTGGCAAGCTGCCACAAGGACTACTCTGTGCCTTTCCACCACGGGGACGCTGTAGCCAGCACGTACCTGCGCCAGTCTTCATTGCAGTAGGTGTGTTTAGAGGGGCTCCCCCAGCCCGTCCCCGCTGCGGACAGCAGAGCTGAAGCACCGTAAACTGCATTACAGAATTATTCCAGCATCAATGTAATGAACATGCACTTGCCAGAAGAAGTTAACTTCTCCACTACAGGTCCTCGCCTTTGTTGCCCTTTATCATTTCCGTGTATTGTTTGTATGTTTATATATTTAAGGGCACTGGCTTAGCAGCACGCATTGCAGGACTAATGTGCTGAGAAAAGCTGTTTATGTCTTGACGTGGCTTTCTAACATAGCTACAGATATCTAAAAACTTTTATTTGAAATAAGCCTTACATCTAGAAGGCCTCAAGCTAGCCTGGCCACCAGTTCTCACCACACCTTTAAGGGAAGGGGAAGTGAAAGGGCAACTGCCAGAGTAGGAGTTGTAGCTGGAAATAATTTTGTTTACTGCAAGAGCTATGCAAGAAAGATGAATAGCAGTAGTGATCAAATAGTTAATTCTTGTAGTTAATAAAGTAGAAAAGGAACCAATTATACTGGAAACTCTAACACTGATTAAGTAAAGGTGAATAAAACAGAGGACTGTAATTCTTCTGTCATTTGCAACAACTGTGAAAGAAGAGAAAAATTAATAAGCCCATCTGACCCCAACTGATCCAGCTAACTAAAGACTTTTCTCTTCCCACAATCTAGCTTTAGAAAAAGTGGCTTTTACCCTTTTTGGCTCAAAATACTTAGGGGATACCATTCACAGCATGCTCACATCATATAAAGCAATTAACTGCTTTTGTGGGCAACTAATCACTGATGCAAAACAGACGCAAAACATCTGATGGCCACAAAACCTGTTGAGATTTTTCACAATGTGGGAACATTACTTAGACTCTGAGGCAAGACGCAAGTAAGTGAACAATGTTTGACAGGCACAATATGTGTTTTAATTACCTCATGGGGTTTTGTGGTTCTGTGCCACAGACATGACTTTCTACTGACAATACCCTGAATTTTTCAAAGGCAGTAATTTTTCAAAAACTGGGTGAAAACAAGCCCCGAAAACAGTGCAGCAGTGGAATCCAGCTGTTAATGGACACTTGACTCTGCAGCTACCACTTACCTTTCTATTAGGTGGTGTAACAGATCTGTATCTAGTTAAACTTGCAGTGGCGGCTCTCAGCTTATATTTATCTTTGTTGCAGACCTCTAGAAAATCCTGTATACCTGCAAACCTGCCTGCTTTTCCAGCATTACCAAAAAGCCCATCTTTCTTATGCTGTCACACTTCCATGGTACTACCACCATCTTTCCACTCTTTACTGGAGGAAGGTGGGAAGAGCCCCACTGATGAGTCAGGTCACTGCAATTTTGATTCTCAACAGCTGAGAGATGATCTCGCATGGTAAAGGACAGGTTTTATTTAAACAGTGTCTCATTTTTTCCTGTGGGCTGATGCTTAGGAACAGTTTATCTAACAACACTGGTCAGTTTACACATTTAGCTTGGTTTTTTTTTCTATTCTTTAGATCCCACATTCACAGAGGTGCAAAAGTTACCATCTGAAATCGAGAAAGTATGAAAGCAACTACCTACCTGTGTAGGTACCACACACACACTATTTAGCCAGTTCAAGCTAACTTGAACTATTTTCAGCACATGAAGGGCACAGCTCATTTTTAAACCATGTAAGCTTCTTTTAATCCATTTAGAGACAACTGTCCTTTGACAGTTCATCACAGATCATCACATACCCTTTTATAATTAAAGAATGCCTGCAAGTTAGCATCATAAACTGTGCATGTCAGAGGGATGTGTTTTTCAAAAGAAAGCAACAGGTGTGGGGCATATTCTGTATTTGAAAAACAAAAGTGTAAATAGAGACAAGTAATATCAGTTGTGGCACCCAAACAATGAGATAATGAGTGTTTATGAAGGAAAAAATGACACAGATTACACAGTGGACTGAGGTAGGATGGACTTGAATGTCGGGTCAGATAAACTGCCTCTACAGTACCAGATTTGGAGCCATAAGGAACCCATAGTAAAGAGTAAAAATTACTCTTTTCCCACTCAACATCGGGACAACAGGAGCAAGATTAAGTCAATTTTCAATAGAAGATTTGAAATAAATGCCATTGAGCATGTCATACAATCCAGATAACATATCAAACACAAACTCCCCCTAATATCCAAAAAAGAGAACAAAAGTTTCCCTCCCATGTATATTCACATACTATTCAAATTCACAGGTAAGAAGAATAGTATTCTAAGAAATGTTTCAGCTTTCCAAAATGCAAGCTTTTCCATTTATCTAGACTTGGCCAGGAGCACAGGAAGCACCACTGCTCACGCATGACTGCTGAGCGACTGCCAAATCCCAAGGCTACTTCAGGTTCTGGGAAGTAAACCAACAGTGCTTTAGAAACTTTTTGATCAGAAAACTTTTTGGACCCAGGTCAAACGGCTATTTTTCAAGCTCGTTGTCTTTCTGGCAGTCTCATTAAACTATTGAATTCAATGGACATTTGATTTAACACTGGGCATTGGAGACTCAAAAGCAGCAGCAAGAAAGTTTTGTCTAACATTGGCTGAGAGTCATCATTTTCTTGACTTTCTGGTATCTTCCTACTAACATTTTTATTTACATAACTAATATAGGGAAGAAAAAAAAATATTGACCAGCAGTCCCAAAGCACTACTAACAATACAGTCATGTCAGTCTCAAGAAGTCTTTAATCAGGCTGCTTGTAAATTGGTAATGCAGTCAAAATCAGATCTGTGCCGCTGTATTCCTGAGGAAGCTGCAGTGCAGAAGCAGCACATCAGCCTTCCAAAGTGCAGCTCCTCACAGGCTTCCCCTCTTTTTCCTAGTTTGAGACCTTGACAGCTTTGCTTTTGGTCTCCTTCGTATGACAGCTTTCTGCAGCTGAATCAGAGGCTGCTGAAGGCTTCCTCTAATAAAAACTCCCAAGGGGAAAACAAGGCATAGGCAGCATGATGACAACGATGATGACAAGACTGGTTTCCATCATGGTGAAAGAATTTCTTCATGTTCCAGTCCTCAAACACTCACTGGCATGAAACATGCCTCAGCAACAGGCACAGAATAATGTTAGCTGTTACTACCAATAATTTTTATAGCTATGCACTGGTATGCTTGAAGAGGCTAGAGCACCCCTAGGATTCTTGTCTCCATTTTGCTACTGGTTTGTTACAGCAAAATGATTAAGTGCCCTTCCGTTTTCTCATCTTTATCTTTAATCATCCTACGTTTAATGCTTTAAATTAACAAGTACAAACCAAATACCTCTGGCTATGTAAATAAATGTAAAATGAAGCAGTTTGTAGGAAACAAACAGAAAGAAAGCCATCAGTTAAACTAGCTCTGTTCTCAGTCATATGACAAATTTGATGTGCTTAATGCAGGGAGTACACTACGTGTTTTTTAACGAAAACATGCCACCTCAGACAGTAAAAAGATTTTGGAGAGTATGAGCTGACGCCTCTCAACCTTGGGTTGAGCTGCCTTAGGAGATCTTTGAGTATTTCATACCCTTATCCCACATAAAATCATGTCCCGTTGCTGGTACTTAAAACTTGAAGGGTCTCATTTTTTCAGTGAATCAAATGTGGTAACTTTTTCAGAATGCCCATACAGGCCAGGCTTACTCTAACTGAATGACTATAGCTGGCATAGAAACAGTGGGCAAAATTTGAGATGTAATTTATTACCCACAAAGAGAGGAGCAATTCTTCTGAGTAAGGAAAAAAAAAAAAAATCTTACGTATCTAAACTTATCGTTACCTCTTTCAATAAAGGCCTCACAGAGCCTCTATTACTGGCTCCATGGTAAAGGGCCAGAGAGTTGTCCTAACACATGGACACGGACAGCTTATGTTGACACGTCCAAGTGCCCTACCCTCCAATATTCTCACCTACTCCCTTGCAAACAGGCTCAATATTTGGGTGAGGCATTTTATCCCCTTCAGAATAATGAGCAGCCAAACACAGTACACAGTAAAGAACAATAATTCAGATGAAACAGAGGATTATGTATGTCTGCAGCTGCACTGTGTATTTTGCAGATACAGCTAAAGCCAGCGAGTAGGTAGCACTGGAATGTATTAGACAGGGTACACACAAGCACTATACAACTTTGTTACAGCAGTATTTGTTTTCAGACACCAAAGCAAAGACCCTCAAGGCAAGATATTGTTCATTTCTGAGTGCGAATAGGGTTGGATTATTTTTTTAAATGTCTGTGAGTCTGCTTATACCTTTCACTCCCTTGATAGACTGCAATTAAGGACTAATTTACTCAAATGCATCCCAGACAATTCTCTATATCCTCAAAAAAAGCATACAGATATACCCATGAGTAATGTTTGGACCAGACAAATACAAGTATTGTGGGACACGGAGGAGTTTTAACAGCTGCATTGTTCTAATGCAGCTGTTCACAATTACTGGCACACATTACGAGGCACTTCTGATTACTGCATGTTTAATATATATTTAAATGCAGTATTTTGCTACTCAAAAGTTTGGCATTTAGATGGTATCTGCAAGCCTTCAAAACTGCAGTCTGTCTCTGATGCCCCAGCTGGCTATTTCGAAGCGTGCCAACAATTAAAATGTCACTAAAGATCACACCACTCTCTGAGGTATCTGCGTTATTTTAAGAAGTGAAGATAAACTGTGGCCAACTACACATTGCTTCCTTAAATCTTTCACTCAATAACTACAGACGCTGCCGAAAATAACTGTGCGAGGCCAATGGCACCACATTTACGTGCTAGCTAACGAGGCCTTAAAATTTCAAAAAGGTATTGGATGGGTTGCACAAGTCAAACTAGAAACTGGTAGAAATGTTTCAATTGAGATGGTGAATGGCAAATCGCCACCAGTCATACAGGAGAACCTAAGCACTCTTTCAAAGGTATTAGCAAGAAAATCTGCTATTTGAGAGTGGAGTTGGGAGCAACATTAAATTATTTACCTGAAATACAGGACTGACTGGAGAATATGTTTATTACCAACAGCTTCACACTATTTGGATCCTCAAATTATCGTTAGGCGGATGCTTTTTTAGTACAAGATGCTGTCCTGTTAAGCCACAGTGAGGAGTGCAACTCCATAGTCTACTACCTGAGGGCATCTTTTCAGGGGAAAAAAAAAGGCATGGGTCTCTGCTACTTCCTACAACAGTTTTCAGGCACTCATTTGACTTGGAGCTGTAAATTGCACTTCTTGGGCTATCTCTTTGGACAAAGATGAAAAGCTCAGCTGTTCAGACATTTTTTCTGAATAACACATTTATGTTAAAGAGACGAGGGACCAATATTATTTCTCTTGGGCCAGCTGCTATCTCCAAGAGGAAACATCCATGACCGAGGAGAAAAATACCTCACTGACCTGTGAAATGCTTAAGATTTCTGCATTCTCATGCAAAAATGAAAAATCATTTCTTCACAGTCCTGAAAAATATTCTGTGTAGTTAAACAAAGGTTGGGTAGGGCACTATGGTTTGGAAACCAGCAAAGTGGTGCTGGCTGCTTTCTAGTCTCCATACATGATATTCCTTGGTCTTCTTCACTCCAGCAACATCCAGTTGCAGCAGCCACATGTAGAAAACCTGATTTTGGGAGAATTCTCACCAGGGCTGATCCTTGCCTACCCAAGCCTTTCGTTCAGGCTTGACCTGCCCCAGAGGTACAGAGAGTTTGAAATTATTGCAACCACAAAAGCTCCCTAGTGCCACACTGAAACACTTCCATGCCTGCCTTCACAGATACTTGATCATCCTTTGGGTCCTGCCTATTTCTGCCGGTTTTATCTTTTTCCTCCCTGCCTGAGCATTAGCAATCTACACTGACCTAAAGCAGGGAATAATGTTAGATCATTAATGGCATATACGGTATCTTCATTTCCGCATTCCCTAAATGGGTAGCAGCAAAGTCTGACAGATTCTCTTTAGGACAATTTAAAATTTTTAAAATTTAAAAACCAAACAGAAAACACCAAAAAACACCCACAAACACCCCCCACCCCACCCCACCCCCTGTCTGATAGACAGACAGACAAAAAAGGAAAAATGCTGAAAATGTCAAGAGGTAACTTAACGATTCGGTGACTCATCATGAGAGAAGTCTTCCATAGTGTTTAAAAAAAAAAAAAAAAACACAAAACCAAACAGCAGGAACATGGTGCGTCATGAGAAGGATCAGATGAATTCTTAGCATTTTTTAAGAATAAAATCATTTGGGCGAATTATACAATGAATAGGGTAGCGAAGAGTAAATATCTAATGTTTGCAATTACTCCAGCTCACCCTCATACTTCCTTTTGGCCTCACTCACAGTGTGCAGCTATTCATGACATCTCATCTTGACATTCTCTAGTGCTAATGTATTAGGGGGGGGGGGGGGGGGGA
>JAOXJM010000033.1:29388622-29409931 GCA_026413425.1 Tringa solitaria
CTTCTTCTGCTAAAAGTTACACTATCTTTCCTTAAAACCTTCCTCACTCTGAAACATAATGTTTCAAAAACAACCATTTCCCTCCTGCTCTGCTCCCTTTGCTCTCATATTTATACCCTCTATCTAGATTGCCCACCAGCTCGCTCAAATTGGCAGCATCAATCACTTCCCTTGAATTGAGTAGTTCCCCTGGGGTTGGGGAGAGCAAGCACCTTGCATCTCCAGCAGCAGCTGGTGGTGTCAGGTCACGTGCAAGACAGAGGAGGATTGTGAAGCAAACACAAAACAAACGCAGCAGGTTAAAGTGGCACTTCAAAACCTTTACAAAGTTGAGGTAGGGTCTCTCAAACCTCCTTATGCATCACAGGAAAGAAGGGAAATTTTTGCTTCCAAGAACTTTTGGGGCAGAGGCTCAAACACAGAAGTGTTCCGCCTCCACCAGATGTCAGGAGAAAAGCACATTCTCTGGGGCTCTGCCCCAACTGGAAAACAAAGTCCTTTCAAGACCAGAAATTGGTGCATCTCCACAAATAAAAGAATGTGCACACGAGCAACCGCAGACAAAGTTCATTATTTTTCTTCGGGGGAGGAATAAGGATTCAGCTGCAACTAAATTGAAGCATCAGGTGAACCCTCAAGACTTTCTAGCTCAGGTCTCAAACCACAAAGTTGACAAAGGCTCAGATCTGGTGCAGACCCTGCCCAAAGCAGAAAAGGTGCATAGAAGTGAGTAAATAAAACTGACAAGTTTTTCCCGCATAACTCACTGTGCGTTAGGTGAAAGTGAGGGGTATACCCTGCACAAAGCTAGAGGACAATGTGATTAAAACACTTAAAAACAACAAAGAACATGAGAAAGTACTTTCCATCTGCACACAGCACAAACACCTTGATGTTGTCAGCCTGTCTGGGACAGGTTGACAAGAGTCATGGTGACAGATATACAAAGCAACGCCCATAAGACCCTGATTTAATTATTAGTTACAAGTGTTTATGATAATCAAACCCACATCTCTGGGTGTAAGCACCCAGGTTTTCACCACGCAGGGGTTACAAAGGCACGGTTTGCTCCTCACTCCCCCTCGTCTGCTGAATCATCAGATACCAGCCACAACGGGTCTGGATACCAGCCGAACAGGTTAGCTGATCCAACACACTCCTCAAAGACAAAGCCATCCCTGAAGTTTTTCTACTCCCTTATTATTTTTCAGGCTTAGAATTCAGACCAGAACACATGCACTGAAACACATCCTATTCAGTGTCAGGCCAAAACATGTCCCATTGGAAAATACGAGATGGTGGTGGGGATGTAAAAATCAACACATACAAAGCTCTTGGTTATTCGAGCACCAGGCAAAGCTGGATTTTACTTCTAATATTGAACTAGCAGCAGCATTAAAAGATGAAACTCTCAGGTCTATTTTACAGGGCAGTGAAACTTTATAATGCGTTTTGCACCAGAGCATCCAAGAGCGCACTTTTCTTCTCATTTTATTTGGTTGCAGGAAACTTCTCTTCAGGAAATGAAACCTGTGCACACCGAAACCTAAATATTATTTAACAATAGCAGATTTACATCATCACCAAGATGTAAAAATAAATAAATAAATAAATAAATCAATATTTGTCTATGGTTACTTAACAGCCAGCAAATATTTGGGGGATAACACAGACACTTGAGTTCATAAAGAACTGTCAAGGATGACGGGTAGGCAGCCCTGATTTTATGGTCATCATGATACTTTATTTTTCTTCGTATCTTCTATTGAACTTCTCAGAGCCTCAACAGCTATCAAGTAAGATCAGATTTGATCAGTAGATAAAGGTTACCTGCACAAGAAAGAGAGGAAACTTCTAGTTTCAGGAAGTTAAAACATTAAAGACAAACCAAATCTGCTGCAAATCCAGAAGTGGAACTAGAAATCATGAATTTTAAACATATGCTTATCCTCTAAATCAGTTCTGACAAATAACACCTGAAATATCAAGATTACTAATAAAAAACATTTTTCAAGTAATACAGCATCCTAAAAAAAAGTTGTAATTAGCTGCCTCACACAGTAGGTAATATTACTAGAGAAACAAAAGAGAAGTTTTGCTACATTATGCTGGAGTGCATATGGAGTATCAGTGACTGTCACTGTGAATACTGCGGAAGTCCATTAGAAAATAAGGAAACGAAAGCCAGAATTGCATCAAAGGCCTCCTGGAGAATAATACACAAGAAGATTACTTCAAATGAAACAAAAAAATAACAAAATCCTAAGAATAACACTTTTCTGATGACTTGCTGTAACTCATTAAAGAAAAAACCCTACACCCCCCACTGAGGATTATTTATATATGGGAGTAAAAGTTATCAAAAGAGGTTCTTGAAACACAGCTATGAACCTTTTCCTCAGAATAACTAAAAAGCAGGACTTAACCAGGAAGTCACACTAAGAGCAAACAATATCGCTTGCTTATCAGCCATCAAAATCTGAAACATTCAGTGGCTTGACTTCTGCCTTTTTCTGAAAAACAACCCAATACCCAACTCCCCCATCCAAAAAAGGCAAGTATCATCCGGGAGAGAAGAGATAAGAAAAAACCCAAAAAAAATTGTACAGAGTGAAATTCTATGGCCGCTACATGGCCGAAAATGGTGGCGTAGCCCCAAGCGCCTGGAATATGACGACTACAGAAAGGCTGGTTTGGTATTGCACCATCAGATGACAGTAAATGCTTTCCCCTTATGTAGGCAGTTGGCACTTCTACCTATTAAATAGAAGCTGTATTGCACATCACCTCACCTTGGTATCAAGTAGTCAGCAAAATTAAGCCCTGTGGTTTTCAAGATATTTTTATAGACTCCTGTAATGAAGATTACCTTAGTTTTGTTCCTGCGTTCCTAAAATAAATATATTCAATATTCTGGAAATAAAGTCAGTCTACTACTTAGAAGCATCTATGCTATTAAAGATCACTTAGGAAGAGTTGCACTTCTTCAAAGTGGGGATGTTTGAACATACACTGCATGTCCTGCTTCCACCCTTCAATAGCAATGAAAAGGCTTTTCAACACCTGGAATATTAATCAACTTAAAAGACAAGCAAAACTCACTTGAGGAGTTTGCAACCTGCAGATTCCTGTTAGGCAGTGGTCAGACTCCTAGTAACACTAGTTACCGCCACAATCAACCTAGACATATTTTCTGTATTAAATTTCAGCTTGCAAATGTTAGCTCGTGCTTACAGTAAGAGCATACAAATCAAACCACATGGAGTACATTAGGTGATTCCCCGCTGCCCACAAAGATACTCCCTCAACTCAGAATTTTTTCAATTTCTAAAAGACAGGAAAAAGCTATTGGTATTGCAGAAAGTTATTTTAAATCACAAACAGTAGACTGTCATTAACTTGTCTTTTAATCACTAGGCAGAGCACTGCAAACTGACCTGCACCTCACATACTAAGGCATACCAGCTATCCAGCATATGCCGAGATCAAGTAAGATGGTCTCATTTCCAGATACTTCCTACTGAAGTGCACCATTTCAGATAAAACATATTTGAATAAATCGCCACAGTTTGTTTCTGTCTTCACAGACAGAACTCAATCCTCCCAGATCTCAGCTGGAGCACAGATTAGTTTCAGTTTAGTTTTAAAATAGAGTAAAAATAGGCTTATAAACTACTGCACATACTGGGGGACTTCAACCACCCTGACATCTGTTGGAGGGACAACTCAACAGGGCACAAACAATGCAGGAGGTTCCTGGAATGCTTTGATGATGACTTCCTTATTCAAGTGATAGAGGAGCCAATAGGGAGAAGTGCCAAGCTGGACTTTGTTCTCACCAGCAAGGAGGGGCTGCTGGAGAATGTGAAGCTCAAGGGCAACCTTGGCTGCAGTGAACATGAAATGGTGGAGTTCAAGATCCTTAGGGCAGCAAGGAGGGTGCACAGCAAGCTCACTACCCTGGACTTCAGGAGAGCAGACTTTGGCCTCTTGAAGGACCTGCTTGGCAGAGTACTATGCGATAAAGCCCTAGAGGAAAGACAATCCCAAGGAAACTAGTTAATATTCAAGAATCACCTCCTCCAATCAGGAGCGATGCATCCCAACAAAGAGGGAGCCAGGCAACATGCCAGGAGGCCTGCATGGATGAACAAGGAGCTCCTGAACAAACTCAAAAGCAAAAAGTAAGCCTACAGAAGGTGGAAGCAAGGACAGATTGCCTGGGAGGAATACAGAGAAATTGTCCAAGCAGCTAGGGATAAGGTTAGGAAAGCTAAAGCCCTGATAGAATTAAACCTGGCCAGGGATGGCAAGGGCAGGCAACATCAAGAAAAGCTTCTACAGGTATGTCAGTAATAAAATGAAGACTAGGGAACATGTAGACCCTCTCCAGAAGGAAACGGGAGATCTGGTCACCCAGGATATGGAGAAGGCTGATGTACTTAATGACTTTTTTGCCTAAGTCTTCACCAGCAAGTGCTCTAGCCGCACCACCCATGTCACAGAAGGAAAAGGCAGGGAGTGGGAGAATGAGGAACCACCCCCCTGTAGAAGATCAGGTTCAAAACCATCTAAGGACCCTGAAGGGACCTGATGAGATGCATTCACTGGTCCTGAAGAAACTGGGGGCTCCTGAAGGAACTTGCTACACCACTATCGATCATATTTGAGAAGCTGTGAAAGTCCAGTGAAGTTCTCACTGACTGGAAAAGGAGAAACATAACTCCCACTTTTAAAAAGGGAAAAAGGAAGATCCAGGGAACTACATGCCGGCCAGTCTCACCTCTGTGCCCAGCAAGATCATGAAGCAGATCCTCCTGGAAACTATACTAAGGCACATGGAAAATAAGGAGGTGATCAGCAACAGCCAACATGGCTTTTCTAAAGGTAAATCATAACTGAACATCTGGTGGCCTTCTATGACTGGGTTACAGTGTTGATGGATAAGGAAATAGCAACTGACATCATCTACCTCAATTTGTGCTAAGCATTTGATACTGTCTCGCACCACATCCTTGTCTCTAAATTGGAGAGATGTGGATTTGTTGGATGGACCACTTGGTGGATAAGGAATTAGGCTGGATGGTCGCACTCAAAAGTTGTGGTCACCGGCTTGAAGTCCAAGTAGAAACCTCATTCCTCAGGGGTCGGTAATGGAACCGGTGCTGTTTAACATCCTTGTGGGCAACATGGACAGTGGGATTGAGTGCACCCTCAGCAAGTTTTCTGACGTCACTAAGCTGTGTGGTGGATGCCCCATCCCTCAAAGTGTTCAAGGCCAGGTTGGATGGGGCTTTGAGAAACTTGGTCTAGTGGAAGATGTTCCTGCCCATGGCAGAGGCGTTGGAACTTGATGATCTTTAAGGTCCCTTCCAACCCAAATCATTCTATGATTCTTTGATCTAAACACCAAGCCAAACCCATTATCTTTCTAATGATCTGCTTGTGTAAAACCACTTTTGAAACTTGCATAATCTTTTGCGCTGTATACTTTTTGCTTCAACAACTGAACCTCTGTTTTAAAAAAGTCTCATATCGTTGTACATCAGAGTAGTTTAATCCCTATAGTGGAACTATAGTGGAAGGCAATTATTTTCATATTGATCTTAAATGTAGGAATTAAAGAATACAGTCCATTTAATAACAGCAGGTTATAAACATTTATTCTTTGGCTAGTCCCAGCACATCTGAAAGATATGCATGGTTTCAGACTTTACAGCAAACATCTATAAGATCAGCAAAATCACTTACACTATTTTTTTTTAAAGTATCTTTACTTCCTTTTCTGAAAACAAGCAATTAAAAAAAAAAAAAACCACACAAGAAACAAAGTTCAGAATTAGATTTTGCTCTATTTGTCAGATGTCTGTGATATGCAACAACTTCTACAAAGTAAAGGCATTTCTCACTGCTTAAGGAAAAAAGCAAGGAGAGCAGTAAGGCCTTTTAGTTACCACTTGATCCATTGCAAACAGGTGGGAACTTCTGGGATCCAACACTTTCTCCCTCCATTTTCAATGAGAGACTCTCAGATTACGCAAGACTTGCAAACCTCCTCCCACAAGCACTCACTACACTTCAAAAATAGTGATGCCCCAGTAGTGATTTCCCACTCAGCTACTTATAAGGCTTTGCTAATGATAACATCTGAGCTATCCTCCCAAGCAGCCTCTCAATTGGCCAGCACTTATTCTGTTTGGAACTTGGATTATGAAGGTAGGAATTCTGAAAATTTATCCTAAATTGAATTTACAGGCTCGCGGTTTGTGAGAAGCCGTTACTTCATGATGACCTCCTTATTTTCATACAAATGAACATAAAGTTTTGAAATATCCTCCTAATCTGACTGCCTTCTGGCTCGGCCCATCGTGATACAGTATGTAGACAAAATCCCAAAAGCATAATGGTAAATTCGCTGCACTTGCTGCAACTCAAAAGTGATATTTTGCATTTTCCTGGGGTCAAACAAACTAAAAATAACGTAAAAGCTCCACATTGCATGTTTCCTCTGAAACCCTCACCAAATTAAATGTTTAATTCCAGGGGACTGCTCCTTTGCTTCATTTTCTTTGTGTCGTTCCCCCTTCCCCCCCTCAGTGGTATCAGTGATACTGCAGGGGTAGAAATGTAACTGAAATTAAAGTAAAAAAAATCTTTAAACCTAAAGTTGAAGGAAACATTTTGATGTTCAGTAAATAATGATCTCCCTTTGGCACCTGGCATTGCCCAGTATCTATACTTACTACTGTACTTAAGTTCCTACGCTACATACTGTATCAACCTCAAGAAACTGAATGGCCTTTACAAATCCTGATCTTTTGCAGTTCTAAAGATCCCCAGAAAGGCTCTAAGGTACACAACATGGAGAAGACTGCTGTTGTTTAACTAGCCCTCACTCCCACCCTTTTTCCTGGCAGTAGGTAGGTATAATCCTGCAAAAGTCACTGAACTCCATTTTTACCCTGCAACCTTCCATTTTCATCCCAGCAATGCTCCTTTGAACTTCAAGGCAAGTCTTTAGTTTGTCAGGTTCACTTTGCTGCAGCATGTTTTGTGGTTCATCTAATTGCTAGCTGCTGTGCAGCAAAGTGCTGTGCGCAACAGAAGATTTTTGAATTCCAGCTGAAGCAGGAGCTGTACCCTTCCATTTATTTGGTTTGTGGGCAAGCTTTCCAAAGGCATGGTTTAGCTAGCAAAACCTGTTCAGCTGCTAAATTAGGAGCAAAAGCCTTCTATCTTGCCTCCAATTAAAAAAAAAAAGAAAAAAACAAAAGAAAAAAACAACAAAACAAACAAACAAAAAAAAAAACAGAAAAAAGGGCATACACTTATGCACCAAAACACCTTTCTATGCAGAGAAGAAACCAGCATCTTCATTAGCTTTGAATCTCTTTGGACAACTTTTTACCCAACGCCACTTAATGTCAAAAACAGATAAAAGAGGAGGACTGAAGATGACTCGGTTGCTTACACTGCAATGTGCAGCATAAAAAGCCACACGCAAAAACCTTTCAGCTTTAGAAAAGCTCCTGTTAAGATGCAAGGGTATGAGAAGTCTGGAAGGCTGGTCAGCTGTCACCCTGCGCCTTGGACACACACCAGCAGCTTCAGGCTCAGATGTGGCCTGGGAAGGCACCAGCCCACGTTCTGAGAGAAGGATGTCTTCAGCCCAACACCACCAGCAGAGCCGAGAGAGGTGCGAAATCCACCAGGCTCTAGACCAGCAACTTCTCACCTCCAAGTCCTGAAGCTGCCGTTTACAAAGCTCACAAGAATTTGAAGAGCCAGCACAGACTTCATGGGATTTACTTCAAAGAAATGCCAGCTCAGGAACAATCCTTCAAATTTGCAGATAAAAAGAGACTTTCTCTGCATCACCCGTTTACCGTATGCTGCACAGAGCCTTGCTCCTGCAGGTCAGGTTACTTCCAGACCCAAAGGTCAGGATGACAACAGCACTTGGTGATTTTCATGCCATGAGGCACGCAACCTTGGATTACCTCTTCCTCAACAAGCCACGTACTGAATATCCCTACTGGCCACCGCTGGGCACAGCGGGCCAGGCAAGCCCCAGCTCCGCACAGCGCCTCTCCTCAGCCCTGTTCAGCAACCTCACACCAAGGAGCAAACCCCAAAGCAGGTATGGTGAAGGCCAGGCAGCCCCACGTGAGGTCCTTCACAAGGAAAACAGGTCCCAAGCCCCGTGCCAGCAGCATGTACAAATATTCACATCCACCTTCCTTCCTGGCTGACCCCCCATTACAACCCCGCTGGCACGGCTCTCCTCCCCTCCCACCCCCTCTACAAAAGCTTCTGAGAACACGTGAGTGGAGCACCGCTGAAACAGAGGATTCAGAAATCACAGGAGGGACTACAGAACAAGTTACCAGATACTTTTACCCAATAAACTCAGAGGGACGTATTACTTCGCTTTGCCTTATTGCTTTTCTTGCCCGGTCATGCAGGCTCTCTTCTGCAGCCGTAAGTAATATATTTTTGATTTAATGGAGACTCTTCTATTACCGCATTTTCCTATTACTGCATACCTGGCTTTGTAACCTGAACGCTTCTTTGGAAACACTTTTCCATGCAGCTCCATAAAAATACGATAAAACAAAAGAGACGCAGGAATTTTAATACGTGAAGGAGCACGGCAGATCCGTACCTGTGTCATTAAGCCAGTCAGATTCATCCCCCATGTCCCTGCTGCTTTGAGCTTACTGGCTACTGAAAAGTTTGACAACTGATTCTTATTTCATTTTTCTAAATAAGTTGACCAGAGATGAGCTTTAAGGCTTGAAGTTGCTGAAACGCTGGTGTTTGGCAGAGAGGAGGCTGTGATCATTTTGGGTCAGCAACAGATCAGAAATACGTTAAGTGTTTTCTACTAAAACTTTCAGAAAAGGCTGTGGTCAGTAACAGAGAGTTGAACAGGAATGTTTAAAGTCTCACAGGGCTCCCTGCGCCTTCACTGCACGAGCCACCTGCAGTAACCAACATCTCAAAGCTCAGTGACATGGCCAAGTAAGAGAAGTGAACCTTTCTTTGGGAGGCATTAGTTTCCAGCCAGTTTCTTTTCAGGCATAATCATTGAAAAGTAATATTAATGATTGAGGGTAACCATCTAGGATTGAGGAATAAATTGACTAAGGTTTTGACTAGGAGCTAAACTATAAATATACAATTTGTTTGTATATTCCTAGTCATATGACCTCTGCTGAGTTTTGCAATTTTTCAGTCTCAGCTCTCAATTAAAATGGGATAATGGTGCTTATCTCCTTGATCAACCACCAATCAGTTTTGACATCCTTGAAAGAAGAGATATGCAAGAATTAACATTACAGGAAAAAGAATTCCAGCAAAAAATGGCTTTTAGGTTTAGAAATAATTACTCAGAAGTTCTGATGCTTTCAACCAATTTATTGCCTACATTCAACCAGCCAGGACAAACAACCTTCTTCTACATGCTAAAAAAGCAAAGCAGCAAACAACAAAACTAAAGTCAAGATGCCTATGTAAGGGAAATGACGATGACTAACAAACCAAAATTGGAGAAATAGAAGACTTCCGAATGCATTCTTATCATAGCTTTCTTAAAGTTCATCCTTATATGGTTTATGGAAACAAAATATCCACCCCAACGATCTCACGACTCATAAACGTGAAAGCATGAGTTTTAACCATCACCTAAAGTGAAGCCTGTATTACTAATAGTTTGAAATCCTTTCTATACTTGTATTCTTCTGCTTACTCCTCCTCTTTTATTTTTCTTGTAACAGCCTCTCCTGCTATTTTATTTAGCAATTATACTCTTTTCTCCCCTTTCTATGGAGACAATTTAAACTTTTAGGTTTTAGGAGTTCAGATCGCCCTGTAACAGCGATTACGGCTGGCTCTTGGGATCCGCGGTGCCATTCCCTGCGCTGCAGTTTTTGTAAAATTAAATAGCTTACAGCTAACCTACACTAGGTGAGTATTTCAACACCTGAAGAGCAATGGACTCAAATCTCTTAAAACCTGCTCTACATCAAGGTGTCTCACTTCCCCATCTTCAAAATGGGAACAAGATCATCCATTTTGTCCACATAGTTTGTCAGAACACACATTCCTCACACAGCAAAACGCTCTTCCTCCTCTGCATTTCCAAAGCAGAGTGGGGCTCTCAATGTAACAAATGGTAATATCATTATATTGTTTTATAACAAAAGCAAGACTCAGTCGGAACAATAAAAATAGTAAGTAAAAAGCACATTGAGCTAGTCTTACTGCAGACAACCATTTCTGAAATGGATAACTTGAAAAAATGACCTTAAAAAATAGAAATGAAGTGATCCATAACATTTTTTCCCTATTACCCCACCTCAAATCATAATCATTTCAGCTGTTGCTAAACTAGAAGTCTAGACTTCATGTTTCCTGAAAGAAAAACTAAAAAGATGAGGGAGAACAGTATGATAAAGACTCATACTCAGGCAGGTGGATAAAATAAGTGTCATGGTTTTTAACACTTGAATTTACCAACTGCAGAACACTGGCTTAAGTCTCATCTTAATTTTCTCTCAGATGGTCCTGAGTCCATCAAAAATACTCAGCAGGCCTTCGCCTCACCTGTGATACTTGGGCAACCCTGTGCTTCTAAAGAGCTTATGGAAAAAAAAGAAAGAGAACATGCAGCCATCACTGGAATTTGCTTTCTAACACCCCTGTTCATTTGCAAAAATCCATTGCAAGTCATCCATTGAAGAGCTGGAAGCAGAACTGTAGTAACTGCTCACTGCCAACCTACAGCACCCAAAAGGGTTTCTGAACCACTGCAATAGAGAGAGAGGTAAACAACCTTGAGAATCCTTTCACTTCCCAAGCTGAGCCATCCCAATGTCTTTTGTCCTAAATTACTACATCCATAGGGAAAGGTGAAATTCCTTTACAAAGCCAACTATAGCTGACCAGATCTGTATTACAAAATAAAGATAAATAAGCTCTATATTATAAAAGCAAAAAAAAAAAAAAACCAAAACTATCCAAACAACCAAACAAAAAAACTAATACAAAATAAACAAACCCCAAACTTTCCAGGCTTTTCTGGTTTGTTTTGGTTTGTTTTTTGGTTGGTTTTTTTTTTTTTTCTTTTTTAAGCCCTGTATTGCTCACTGACACTTTTTCCACAAGTTTCATGAGTATCATGACCTCATGTAACAGAAGAAATACACAATTCTTTATCTTTCTCATTTCCAAAGAGTCATTAAGGCAGGAGTCTGGAGAAGGAGTCCCCAAAAACAATATTTAAAAAATAGGTGGTGGCTCTTAGCTGTTCAGCAACTTAAGAGATTTATTTATGAAAGTCCAGGCTAAGTTACTGAACTTGAAAATACATCCAAAAAGCAAGCATCTGGTTTCCATCTGTCCTCATGGGAACCAGGAAAGGGCTTTAACTAAAAAATAAAATATTGGGGTACAAAAGAGCAAGATTTCAGCGAGGGAGAAACATAGACAAATTCCCTATGCAATGCATTTAATGTTTAAAGAAACCAACAAACTATCAAGAAGCTAAAGTTTCATGTTAGAAAAAAGAAAAAACACACCCCCAATTTTTAATCCATAGCTAATATGAAAAAATGAGCAAATAACACACCAAAATTAGATTTTTATTGCACAATTTAAAAATTATAACCTTCATAATAAACAGTTAGACTTGTTTACAGAAATTAATTCTAAACACATATACCTGCAAATACTTGCCAACACATGCAAATATTAGGCACCCACTACTGTACTTGGCTGAAAAAACAATTTTATCTATTTGTATTTAAGCAATTGCCAAGCAAATGGACTTGCAGTTGAGACAGCTGTAATTCTGGCTCCTTTCAGGGGCAGAGAACAATTCCATATTTAAAAAACCAACATGCAATATTGCCTTACATAGGAAAAAAGAAAAAAGGGAGCTCTTACTCTCCCTTCAAATGTTTTCCCAACATTCATTTAGAAGTTACAAAACATCTAAATTGGTTTTCCACAAGAGGTATGTGCACATCTGCCTCCATAAATATATTGCTCTAAACATGTAGGTAAAGCTTCTGAAGGCATTGTTTTAAATATCCCTTCCAACCTCCTGGGCAAGCTACTTCTTGCCCTTTATTTTGCTTGTCTTGATTTTATTTTTTCCACTTGGCACATCAAGAATAGAGGAAGTCAAGTGAAAACCTGACCAACAGTACAACAGCGTACCAAGTTAAAATACTTATTATAAGGAAGCTGATCATAAAGAATTTCCTCTCTTGCCTTTGCCATGCAGACTGACAAAGTTTCCTTCACACCGTTTAAAAGGCAAGCTGTCTCCATGCCCCTGCCACCGTGCGAACTGGGATGCTGGAACCCACCAACCTCAGATGGGACCTACTCGGGTTCACTGGTTTAGTAATCCCTAGAGCACATCACTGCTTTTCTACCAACTATCGTTTTGATCCTCACAACACGCACAACAAAAGCATTAAAAAGCCAGAGAAAGACCCTGTTTCTTTTTCAAATAACTCCTGTTACTTTTGGTTAGTCCCTCCTTAGCAAACAGCACAGCCAGAACCGCCTCTGATGTGCCACGAGGCTGGTGGTAGACACAGCCATTTCCCCCCATTTTGCCATTATCTTCACATTACAATTAAATCTGCACCACTATCTTAATTTCCACATATTCCACGTGAGTCTATGACAAATTATAACTGATCAAGAGTAAGGCAAGCACCCATAGATGAGTGCACAGTACTCGTACAATTTATCATCAATAAAGGTCACTTAAGCGCTACCACCAAAAACATACCAAATTGAACTTAGAAAATATATTCTGGTTTCTAAGACTAATTTGATCAAACTGAGTTCTTTCACATCTTTCATAAAACACCACATGGACACACGCTCACAGCACAAAAGCCCTTAGCTCAAGCCATAATGATTTTCCAATTTTCTTGGACCTCAAAGTTACACCACAAACCAACTGATCATTGGGTTCCTTTAAAGAAGCAGCAAACTAGGGTGATGTCTAAGAATTTATATACTCTTTCAAGCCTAATCTCAACATTCTTGCATTGTAGTTCAAACTATCAATACTCTGTGTGGAAGTATATAAAAGCTCAGAGAAGTGTAAAAACCCCTAAAGATAATTAAAAGCAGTAAAATCAAAATTAGATATGTCTTAGATTTTCCCATCTATGGCATCAACTCATATTTTGAAGGCCAACATTGTTTCACATTGACAGCATCTTATTTAATCTTGCATGTGAGCAATGACAGATCAAAATATTTTATTTATTTTGGTTTTACTTTGGGAGAAGAGGCAGGAACAGAAGAATATCATTAAGGGGATGTCTCAATATTAAAATGGCTTATCTTGTCACCCTGTTTAGATTCTCAAGTTATCCTTCCCATGGGCATTCCGCATCTGCAGTTAGCACAAGCTACTGTGACTCCAAGAAGTGCTTTCTTTCAGGCTCTAAAGAACAAATAAACAACTGAAGCAAATCTGCTAAACAGCAACCAGAGCAAGGAATTTTTCACAGGCAGAGGAGCTGAGAGAGCACTGTCTATGACTTTGGTTTCATGGGATCGGGGCAGAATTGGAAACAGCTGAGACCATGGGACTGCAGACTGGTGGAGCCACAAGAGAGGACCTATCAGTCCCAGCCCCAGATGCTGGGGCTGAGGCTATTCCTTTGATCTCTGCTAGTCTGATCCTGACTTAGCCTTCAGCTGTCAAGTAGCCGACGCTGGTGAGTCAGATGCTACAATAGGTAGGAAGGGTGAGAACAGGAGGGGATCAGGCTAACTCATGATTAATTTGATTTTCAAACCACTCATCCCTGCACCCAACAAGAAGCAGCCTCCAACAAGTTATTGCCCGACCAAAGACACACCTGCTATTCCTTTCCTCTATCTGATATTAATCCTGCCCATCAATTTATGGCAACTGGAGAAAGCGGGCCAAACCCCTACACTCCCAGCTGCCTACTGGAGTGACTCAGTGGGCTCCTGGAAAGCGCATTTCTAAATGACCTGCCTGCCTCACTGGGAGACAGAAAAGCAAGTGACACACGAGACACAAGGCATGATTCTTCTGATGAGTTTCATCAAGAAACTTTTAATGCCAACTTTACAAGTTTCACTTGAGAAGACGCCCTAGGCACGAACCACGCCACAAGATACTTCTTTCCTCAGAGGCTCAGCAAAGGGAATCCCTTATTAAGGGTAGCTAAGGACCAAAGTACAGCAGGACAACAGGAAAAACAAGACATAACAAGCAGGGCTGAACTGTAGCCTCTTAGAAAAGAAAGCACTCACGCCACCATTCAACTACACATCACGTAGGGCTCAGACCAAGCACAGCACAACCACCCCAGAGAACAAGACGTTTGTCAAACCTACAACCATGTCACCTCTTCTATTCTTATCCCAAGGAACTTTCAGGGAGAGGTGGTTCTTTCATTAAGGGCAGTATAATTTGCCAGAAAAGGTACTAACTGCTGAAGAGATACTGTTATGGGCCTCAACCAACATTCATCGAGAAACTTTGCACTGCTGAAGGTGGGAACAAACGGCAATCACAGGGTGCAACTGCTGTTGTTTTCCTTGATAACAAGAAAAGATGGGTCTCATTATGTGAGGCCAATCCTCCTCCAAGATGCTCACTCACATCATTAAATAAAAATAGCAGTATTTAATAAAAGCCAGTATAAAAAGCCCTGGGAGGCTTTTGAGAGCCTGAAGGAATTTCATGCTCATGCTGCCGCTCTTCCTGCTTCAGTTCCAATAACCCATATGTGAGCGTCCTGCTCCCTTCTCCCATCCCCTCCCAAAACACAGTTCCAGGCTAACAACAGTATGCTGAAATTCAATAAACTGTATGTTTCAGGAATGGGGAGACTGGACCAAACTGTAACTTCTACAGTAGATGCTGCAATTAGTGAAGGGAAGCTGCTAATTTGTGAAACATTCGTATTGCTTTGGGAAACATCTCTCCGACTCTGAGCTGCAGTTATTTTCATCCATATAGCTCAGAGGTTAACTGTTTCAATAAATACACCATTCTGTTTGCCAATAAAAATGATGATGTAGGACTTGACCCAAAAAAAAGTGCCCCTAGTCAATCAGGGGAATGGGAGGGGAAAAGAGCCTGGATAAGACCTGTTTTTAATTAAACAGGTGCTAACAAAACTCAAGCTCAAAAGGAAGAGGAACTAGACTTCATTCGATTTAGAGCAGGTGACAGAAGGTTGGAAAAGGTTTTTGTCGACTTGCATAATTAACACCTAATAAGTTTTCTAAAATGCTATAAATCAAGACACATTTCAGGCTACAGCAGCATATCTTTCAATTGTGGCCACTTAACTCCATGCACTTTGCCAAACCACTTACATGCTTTTATCCTCCAAACAACTGTTAGCATGATGATTAAGTCTCTTTTCTTTTAAAAAAAAAAAAAAGAAAAAGTTATCTTACCTTTGCAGAGTCATGTTCAAATTGCCTGTACATGCCTTGATCTTGTTTTGTGCTTCTAGATGAGTCATCCCGTCCGTACTTATCCCATCAATGGTGAGAACCACATCACCTATTCCCACGTGTGCTCGGGCTGCCTTGCCACCATCATTAAGCTGAAACATCACAAGAATGGTAAATGAGAAACTTGGATGTTTTATGTCTATATTCTCTGAACACAGGACCACAATATCTTCCTTACAGTGCTGTTTCATAGGGAAAAAAAAAAGAAAAAAATTAATCTTTTCTCCTGTGTGTGTATGCCCCTGTGAAAGTTACCATACTATCTTTCTTTCTGGTGAAGAAATATTTATAGGTTCTTGTTCTTATTTCACTTGGATGACAGGAAAAATATTGCACGGTATTGCCTATTTTTCCAAAACTCCACTTCTGCTTTACTGGCTGGAAGCTGTTCAATGCACTATTTCATATATGAAATTTTTCTCACAAGAGGAAAAAGAAAAGCTGTAAACCAGCTTCTTCCATTCTAGACTTTCCATCTAAACAATCTCTTCAAAGTTTATGTATTTGTCAGTGACTGGTCACATGCATGGAAGACTTCATTAATAATGAAGCTGACTTTTCCCCAGCTGCAACTACTAGAAAGTCAAAAGTTCAACATCACAGTTAGACTGATACAGGACTTTGTTTTGCCTTTCTCTCAATAGGTTTATAGCCCCAGTGACCCAGAGTATATTCAGACCAGAATAAGAAAGGCCTCAAGCAGTCTGCTTCTTTGATCAAGGTCGCTGCCAAAGTTCAGCTCCATTGCCTTAGTCCACTTGAATGAAATAGTCTTGCAACAGAAACAGAAACCTTTGTGAAGTTCACATTATTGACCTTGATTGAACAATAAATTAACTTTTTCAACTAGCTTCATTCCAAAGAACAGAAATAAAGCAACACATGGTAAGACCTATGCACTGATTTATATCCCTGGTCCTCAATCTGCTAATCACTTTATAGCTGGCTGAAGAGAGCAGTCCTGGATGGTGCAAATTCCTTTCTTTGTTTCCAGATGTATTTCCTGTCTTAAAGCAGAGAAGTTGTGAGATTTTGTATGTGCAGCGCAAGCAGCTACAACTCTTTCCTTTGCCTGCAAGCATGAGTGCGTTCCTTGAAGGAAGTGCTATGTTCTAGGGAACGTGCTGCGAACAGCAGAATTACTTAATCTTTATTTCCAAAAGCGAAGTTCACCTTGGGCCACAGTCATGCTCCAGTAAGCGACATCTCAAAGGGAGGCAGAAGGAAGGCTTTCATTTCTGATATTTTTAAACTGCCTCTGTTTTAGTTCGCTCAGTAGGGACCAAGAAGTTTTGATTCCTTGCGGTTCCTTTTGACCATGACCAACCACAAAGTACAGTCACCAGTCTCCACACCTAGCTTTCTCCAACAGGAGAAGTCAGGCTAGGTCTTGAAAACTGTCTACGGCAAAGGGGTAGAAATAAGTGAAATGCTAGGGGCTCAGCCTTGGCATTTCTGTATGAACAGTCACTTGTCAGTAATCCTGTGCAAAGTGCCCCATCAGCCTACCTGACATGGTTAAGGCTTTCCTATAATCTCAAAGACCGTAACGCATGACAGCTGTGACATGCAGATGGGACAGCATCTTGAAGAGAAACACTTGGAGGAAAAACAGAGGAAAAAGTATCACCTAATGCTGCTTTTGCAGCATTATGCAATGCATATGCAACTGAATTGCAAATGCAATACTCCAAAAGTCTATAATTTGACAACATATAGCCTGAAAGCAGGAAATTTCACATTCAGTGGATCACGGTTGGCATTTTTCAACACCAATCTATGCCCCACAGATATCTGCAGTATCAATCTTTAGCAACTAAACACAATACTCAAAAATTCAAACAAAACGAGAAAAATCCTTCCATTTGGTGTTAATCCTGTGCTATCAAGTACATTATTCTGCTGAAAGGGGAGGCCTGAGGTGTAGAAAGACTTGTCACGTCTCAGATTCAAAACAGCAGCCAGGCCCTCAGGGTTATAGATCAACAGAGCAATTTTATCCAGGGTTGAAACCAAAGGCTGCCATCACGGGAAAGTTAGCAGAGCAAGTCCCACACAAGGAAGAAAAGCAGAAGACAGTGGGGAAAAAAAGAGATGCACTAACTTTAGAAAAACTTCTTGACTTGCTAAATTCATCAGAATTTCAACTTGAATGGTGAATCCATTTACAAAAGGCTTCAACAACAGAGGCAAAATTCCTCTAAAAGTTAGTGTTCACAATCATATTCTGAGCTAAGAGACCCAGTTACTACAAAACGTAGATCAGGGAACCCTACAAGCATATAGAAAGCTATGATGTACATAGCTATTTATAGAGAAGCTCCTCAAACCTTTGGGCGAGGGGTGGAACCTGCCATAAACAGATCCCTAAACCGATATGTTACGGCATGCTGACATTTGTCAGCAAGGTCTGGAAAAGGGAGAGGAACGTAAGGGCACTAAAAGCTAAAGGTCAAACGGATCACTGTGCTTTGTGATTGGACTGCTGAAGTGAATAAAATCTAGCTTTCTCTGAACATACGCAAATGTGCATGATGTTCACACATTGTAATGTGCAACCTACACGCACACATTCAGCAGTAAGACTGCGAAAGCCATGCAGGCAGGGGGCTGAATCTGCTTTAGTGGTGAGGCTGTCACAGGTACACTTGAACGAAAAAATTACTGGACAAGAGGGTGAAAAACTGCAGAGGGATGCCAGAGTAGTAATCTCCTTATCTAGATACAGCGAGTAAGACTTCCAAGTAACAGCTAGTGATTTCGGATAAGAGATGTGACTAACCAAGAGAGGCACGGTTGGTTCTTCCACGAAATCTCAGCCAAAGCACAAGCCTTCCCTGAGAGTCCCAGCCAGCATCCGTGCCTTGTGAGGCACCTATAATGAAGTGGCACTGAAGCTACAAGGGCAAAGCTTAGCACAGACACAAGAGGAACATCATCACAAGTGTAGAAAAATAAACAAACATCTACACTGAACACATCAGGAGGAATTAGAACACTCGAAACAGTTACGGACCTTTTCCACACTGGAGACGTATTTATACCCCAAGAGCCTCAGTTTTAACCCTTCTTACACTCTATAAATTCATATACATACTTGGGATTATGTATGCAAAATTGTGCACATATTTGAACCAAAACTGAAAGAAAGCTTCCCCATATACCTTGTTACAATGACAACTAACCCCATTTATTTTCATTGTTTTCACCTCGATTTTGAAAAATCCAACAGATGGAGAAAGAAAAAGACTTAGGTGCTAATAAATAGGAAATTTGGAAATGGTATCTATAAATTATTACTACTTTTGTACCAATTATTTTTTTTGTTCTGTATGAGTGATTTTGCCCTTAAACTGGAAATTTAACCTTAGCTTAGTAAAATTATCTGGCATCGGTCAGATCTGTGAATTACAGTATTAACTATGCTTAAATACCAAAAGACTAGTAAACTAGTGGACAAAAGCAAAAATAACACCTAATGCTTAATTCCTAGTAGGAAAAAAGCATACCCTTAAAACATACCTTTATTAAACATACACATGCAAAAAGAATGGAATCAATGCAACAAAATATATGCACAGAAAAGTATAGCACTAAAATTGTAAAACTGTCTACCTGTGAATCAAACTGACTTCTAAGTACCACAAATATTCTTCAAATCCTTGATGGATCTGTTTCAATTCTGTATTTACAATATGAGGCAAGTTTTTAAAATCAAGCATGAATTACGGCTACAAATAATGAGACTTTTTTTTTTTTCCTAATGTCAACCACCAGTTTTTAAAGCAACAAAACTGCCAAACCAGGAATGTTTCCTCCTACTTAGTTCCATGCCTCTGTCCTCTGGGGAGCTCATTTAGAGACAGAGGGGGAGGAAAGCAGGAGGGACATTTCATGACCAGGCACCTGCTGAGGCCAATCACCCCTGCAGCCCCCAGCAGCAAACCTCTTTTCTGCCCCTCAGCAGTGACCAGCTTTGTGGCCAAAAGCCAGTCTATGCCATCCAGAGATGCTCAGAACACTTTCTAATAAACATAAATAAAATCACCCATCCAATATTAGATTTCAGTTTTGTTTCACCAAAAAAAAAAATTTAAAAACAATTCTTGCTATTTTAAACATTAGAATTCCAAAAACTGCAAATATCATTCTAAAAGAAGTTCCAAATGGAGATAAACTAAAAGTAAACCAGTTCTTGATCCAGGATGAACTTCAAAAGCAAAAAATAAAAAGTAATCTCAGAACAGATCTACGCCTCCAGTTTTTAAAAGGAAACAGCCCCACACACACTGGAATACAACTGTTTTCTAGAGCTAGGTTTCAGCCAGCCTACGATTTCATTTTGCAATAGCCAACATTTTAAAAAAATTAGCTTTTTTACTATTACTGTCAAGCTTTAATATTTTAAAAGATCCTTTCCAAGAAAACTGCAAGTGTGCACATACATGTGTATCTATCTCTGAATCAATGTAATTTGTAGCTTAACTCATTTCTAATTAACTTATAATCATCTATCCTCACACGACTAAGAAGAAAACTTGACAAGCATCTCTTCTTTGATCTGTCACTATTTAGCCTTCATCCAGTAATAAAGGGAACACTTAAGTTGCAGTTACTCTAAAGACAAAAGCCTATTTGACTAGAGGTGGAAGCTGCCTCTTATCTTCCCCAGGCAGTCTGCCTTGAATCAATCTGGCTCGTGCGATAGTACATCACAACCCAAAGAAACTATTTCATAGTCTGAAGTAAATAATGGTCTCCCCATCATACAAACATCCTTCAATGTCACCTGCAACTTTCCCTTAGAATGTAATTCATTTCTCCCAATTTAAATCTCCCTGGGCTATCTGAAATCTTTCCAGGTTTTTACCCCTTGAGCATTTCTGATACGTGGTTGGCTTCAGCAATTCAAAGACAGGCATAATCAATGAAAGTCAACCAGACAGTGATCTTTGTATCATTACTACTTTTGCTTCTCTTTCAGCCTACATCTTTCCCTATATTAAAGAACATTACAGAAGAACTTTGCAGAATCACAAAACAAAATAGCAAAATAATATACAAAATAATAAACAAAGTAATAAAATGTATTAAATAAAACAAGTCTTTTATCAAATGACGCCCTGCCTTTTCACACACATGTTCAAAACATAAAGGCCTTATCTCCCCTGCTATAGTACACTTTCTGCAAATATTTACACTCATTATCTATTACTGCCTTTTCTATGCCTAACCTGATTTCACCTGACCAAAGTTCCACCTTGCACCAATAGCCAGTATTTTAACAGCATTCTCTCAAACATACATAGAGCTCAAAGTATGCTAGAAAACACCCCTTCAGTGAATCACTGCAAGCTTGAAGAAGCAGCTTTTACTGTATTTTTGGAGAACACAACCTTGCCCCAAAACACGGGGGGGGCGGGGCACACTTACGGTCCATAGCTGCACTGCCTCCCTCGCAAGAACTGTGCTTGTCTGACCAGACTCCTGATGGGTGGCCCCAGCACCACGCAACCCGCAGAGGGAGCAGTGCCCTGTACTCACTCTGACAGCTGCAAATCAGTGGTTCAAATAGGGTATCATAGAATTATAGAACTTTTTTGGTTGGAAGAGACCTTTAATATAATCAAATCCAACCGTTAACCTAACACTGCCAAGTCCACCACTAAACCATGTCCCTAAGCACCCCATCTACACCTCTTTTAAATGCCTCCAGGGACGGTGACTCAACCACTTCCCTGGGCAGCCTGTTCCAATGCTTGATAA
>JAOXJM010000033.1:29410031-29422026 GCA_026413425.1 Tringa solitaria
TCCAGGGACGGTGACTCAACCACTTCCCTGGGCAGCCTGTTCCAATGCTTGATAACCTCTTCAGTGAAGAAATTTTTCCTAATATCCAATCTAAACCTCCCCTGCACCCCTGTGCTCCAGCACACCCTACCTAACCAGGTGGCTCACCAAAGCTCTTCCTCACCACCTTCCATCCAGGGAGGAAGCAAAAACCCAACTCACAGTCTGGACTCCCGACAGGTTTGATACACTTGGGATCTGGCTTACCACTTCTGCTTGAAAAAAAGAACCATGGCAGCACCTGCTCTTTGTGACAAATAAGCTTCCTCTGCACTCAATGGAAACTGAGAGCTGTATCATATTCCTCACAGCCTTTACTACAGCAATATTATTCGCATAGCCAACAGATTAGCCATCCAGCCTCGATACTTGCTTCCAAATCAAGAACATACATGCCAATTTTAAAGTCCAGATCAAATTTATACAGCTGAGTTGTAAGAACCCTAATGCGGGGTTTGCAGTGGAAACCGCTGACACAACCAGCTATAAAAGGGGTTATGAGGCAGTCCTGCAAATAAGCTGAAGGTTTTCCCCAAACCAAGGAAGAATTAAAATTAGGTTGGGTCAAAAAGTCCTTTTGATTATCAGAGTATTTTGCTACATATCGCTGCCAGGAAACCCTGCCCTTACCTCACTATGAGGTCGTAGTCCTGCATGCTCCTGTAAGTTTTCACTTCCCTCATTTTCTCCTCGTAACTTTAAAGGTGCTTCCAGCCTGACCTATTAAGCCATAATACAAGGCATGCACAGGACACCAATAATCATTAAATATAGCATGTAAGAACAAACAAACAAAAAAAGCAAAGCAAAGTACCAATTCACAATACTTCTTGGTCTGGCTGTGTATCCCAACAGCAGATACCACCCCAACCCTGACCAGAGGGTTACCCATGCCTTCTGGCCTGTCCTCCCATATCCTCCAGCTTCACTTCATCCCTTTCCCTGCACGCACAGCAGTGGCTTTGGGGCAGCAGACCCAAAACAGCTCTTCGACTCATTACAGCTCATGGGAAAAGGATGGGGAGAGCCTACAGGCTCTCAGCCATTTCACCAGTGAAGAACCCACAAAACCACCTCTTGCATTTCATTCTGTTCCGCTACCTATCCTCAGCAGTAACCCTGACAACAACATACATTTTAATGTGATTGTGTAGTTCCACATTAAAAATTATATCAAGCAAAACCTAACACAAAGTTTGAGCATTCCCTCAATATAAACATGGCTGAGTGTGCTTGTGGGTTCACAGGTCTTAGGAAAAAGAGACTCAGTTTCAACCGTCTCTCTTTTCTTAAGTTTTTTCTCTTAACGTATTTCAGCCCTTAATATTTACCTAACGCCTTCCACAAAGAAGAAATTTTAACTTGCTTTTGCACTTTAAATGAACTGTTATATATACACATCCCTCACTCTATCTATCCCTGCATGCACCAGACATGGAACTATGCACCTACAGAGGAGCACAAGAGGATGTTAGCTGCTAAAGACAGAAGAGGCACCATGTACTATTAATTATTCTTACACACAATTGGGCTGATGCAGAAAAAGACCCAAAAATATAAACTAAATGTACAAAACAGAGTAAAATGCATCATCCTTTTGGTTACATGCTCTTTTATTTTTCAATCAACTAACGCTACACAGATCAACTTCAATGCCAGAGGAGCGAAGCAGCAGCCCTCAGCTTCCTTTGTTTACCCCAGAACAGGTTGTTAATGAGCAGGAACAGTTTCCACATGCCGATGCCAGCAGGGTTATTAGCTGGTGCCATCTCACTTGTCACGGCTTGACTGATCATGGTTTCCTTGCAGCTCTACTCTTCCATTAGGATTCATCTCTGCTACCTCTCCCCCTTCCCTTACAGCAGCCTAACTGCTGCAGGACATAAAGAAGCAGAGACAAACAACTTCACATAAGGTGTCTTCAGCTTTAATTTTTGACCTAACACCAATACAGCATCATCACTGCAAATTCAGTAGTAGTTATTAGAAAGTATGATCCCTGCTTTTGATCTTGCCCATATGAAATGGAAGCAGTTAACTACACACAGCAATACATTCGTTTACATTTCACATATTTTACTTGTAGCTTAAACTTTTCCCATGTACTGACATACCAGTTAAAATTGGAACTCAAGGGAGTCAAAATTCACACTCATTTTGCATGAGGAATATAGAAACCATCCTGTGCAAGTGTATCTCTACTGGCATCTAACAAGACTAAACATCTGGTCTTGCTTTTCCAAGCCACTTGAAGCACTGAAGAGAACAAAGACATAAAAGGATTGTGACCCAAGATGGGATGAACAATACGTGTGGGTCCCCTGCCTAACAGGAGACAACTAATGTTCTGATTTGGAGAAAAAATAATGTCACAAAGTCAAAAAACAAGTTGTCAGAAGGACTATGGCAAAATAATTCAGACATCATATCTAAAATCACATTTGCACGAACATGGGCAGTTCCAAAAAATATATGCTTTCCAAATATTTAAGTGGTGGAAAAAGATTTAAAGTCAAGTGCCACAATGTCTGCAGATATTTAAGGCCCTAAATTAGTAGCTTTCACTAAGCCTTTTCTCAAGGAGGTCAGTCATGTTCTTGTGCTGCCAGCGTGCCTTAGAGCCCTATTCATTTTAACTGGCTGTCTTCTCTCTGAAGATTATTCTTCTGTTTGGAGAGTTTACAGAACTAATCCAGATTTCTCCCTGGGAGACTATATGCCAGTGGGTAAAAATTACTGCCTACTTAATTTCTCGGAGAGACAGAAAGAGGAAATGGAATCAAAATGTAGCTGGAAACACAACATAAACTTTGTATGGCTGCATTAGCTTTTGGGAGCTGCAAGTCTGTAGACTCCCTCTTGCAGTTATAGCATTGGGTTTTTTTGGACAGCCAACACAAATTAACTCCACAACCAAAGCACGCAAGTACTTGGTACTGCTGAGGAGGCATCATCTAGGCAGCCATGCAATTTGCATCAGAACAGAAGTTTAAGTGCCTATCCCTTTTGGAATAAACAGTTTGGAAAGTTACTAAGTAAATTTATTGCTGAGGCCTCCTGAACTTGCCCAACCCAAAGAACTAATGTCAAGTGGCAAAAGGGACTGAGCTCAGTTTCCTCCAAAGAAGAAATTCACTTCCATACTATAAAAGCCACACATATGAAAATGTCTGCAGTGCATATAATGGTGTACTTCATAGAAACATAGAATGGTTAAAGTTGGAAGGGACCTTAAAGATCACCTAATTCCAACCCCTCTGCCATAGGCAGGGACACCTCTCACTAGAGCAGGTTGCTCTAGTTGCTTACTTCCTCCCTTCCCAAACAGGATTATTTTTATTCATTTACAAATGATAAAATTAATTCCACAAACTCAACATCCATCTCCTTAATAACCTTAGTAGCCCAATATGTGTCATCTGATTTTCATGGTTTATGATTTAGTTCCTCTTAATGGAATATGCCTTTCCTGCATCAAAAGCGATGCAGCCACCCCATCCTTTCCAGAACATGCAATTTAGGAATACAAATAGGATAATATAGTCTACTGTGTAATTTAAAAGTATTGATTCTTTTTCTTTGCCTTGGAGTACCTATTACAGGAAAAAGAGGAGCCTCGTACATGGAAGCAGTGAGAAGGGAATGCAACTGATGAAGCAATCCCACACGTGAAAGCAAAGCAGAGACACAGTTAAGTAGGGAAGCGTGAACCAAAAACTCATCTGACAAAACAACCAGTGGCAAGAAGATGCTACTACATATTGAAACCTTAGCCATTGTTTCACTTTCTTCTATCCAGAAACAAGACAGGCATGCATAAACATGTAAGAAACAACCCTCTTGCTTCAAAGAATTGAGGTAATGATAAGCTGCAGCACATAAGTAAAGAATAAATTGAGGCAAGTTCAGGCACTGTGAGTGTTGCTGACTGGCACAAATCACCTGTCCAGGGAGCACAGCTCACCTGAATGCTATCCCAAACTGGCCCCCTGCAAAAGCTGTAGCTGAAATCCACTTTCAAGGTGAAACCCAAGTGCAGCAATGAGAGCCCAACACATCCACTCCCCACAGGTGGTTTTGCCACACTTAGGAGCCACATATATAAAAAAAAATAGAAAAAAGAAACTCTGTTAGCATTATAACCAGCAGCCTAGAAGGCTGGGGACTCAAAGCTACATTTTTGTCAGGTCTCCTTTGGTCTCAGCACCCAAGGAAAGAGTGCAGAAAAAAATGCACCACGGTGCAGAAGCTTCTCCAACTCAACCATCCTCCACCAATAGAGGGTTCCCATTATAAGAATAAAGGTACTAACGTTTACGGCACTTCCCCTTGGTAATGTGGCAACCTTAAAACGTGAGAGAGGACAACCTAGCTCATTAAAGAAGCATACTCTGAAGTGCATGGATAGTAAAATTAAACCAATTATGGCTAACACGCTGATGTTCCAAGAACTACTCCAGATCAAAGAAAGCACAGTCCTATATGTACGTGCCTTTATTTAATGCAATGGAGAGAAAACTCCTTAGGATTAGTCCAACGCAAACTTCTAGCACAAAGAAATAAAAGAGAAGTAAGAGACACTAGTAAATCCTAGTGGATATCTTGCCTTTTATATGTCAAGGGAATATTATAGCAGACATTTATTTTAAGCCAGACACTTATTGGCCAAAACCCCAAAGTATAAAATATTGCAGAAAAAAAGTCTAATAAAAAATCCTCAGAAAACAAGAAACACATTTTAAAGGAGTTGCACATTGTTTAATAAATTCATACCAGCTGTTTATAGCTAAGATACAAAAATCTTTATTGCAAACTAGTAAAGCTCATGAGAATATATAACAATTTCAAATTTAATTTTCCATTTCTAAATTACAATACACAATACTGTTTTCATTTACTTGACTTTAAACATCACTTTTACATCATTTGTTTACACAAGTCCAGGTGTGTGGTTTTTATATATACATTTATTTATAGACATATTTAAGACACGGGATGTATTACTATAGATGGTGTTATACACATATATTCTTCGAGTAAATATTTATGTGTAAATATTTATTTTAAACACACACCACTATATAAATAAAAAGGCATTTGTTCTCTCTGTTGGGGACCTATACAAGACCACATGAAGATTATCAGCATTTTTTTTTCAGCAGCACATGACAAAAAGGACTTGTCCAGAGAAAACAGGCAGCTATTCAGGACAAATACTATGACTGCAAAATGAAGACTCTCATTTTAAGTAAGCTTTCCTTACCATCCAATTGCCAAATGCATTGCATACATTTAAGACTGAATATAAACCTTCCTTATAGACCTCCAGAGAGGAAAACACCAGTGCACTTATTGCCACTACAAACTTTGTCTAAATTTCTTGCCGCTGTATTTTAACAGGCTTCTGAGTTTTGCTGCTGGGAGATGCACTGCAATTGCAAATCATAATAACCTAAAGTTGCAGTTACGCTGCAACATGTTTTTTCTTACTTGGACATCTGGAGATCCAAAAGTTACACACACAACTAAACAATGAATAAGTGTGGTTATCAAGTACCTCTGAAAAATCAAGGAAGCAAACTCAACCCGTCAAATTTACTCCCTGCACCAGTCTATCTGTTATTTGCTCTCAGCCTGTCACTGGGTGGTAGAAAGTGCCCGGCCATTCAAAGCCTGGACTTGCAGGGGAATCCTGTAAAATAGAGCCTAGTAGTCATGTTAGCTCTCTGGTAGCTTTTTTTCTTTTTTTTTTTTTTTTTTATTTTTTTTATTTTCTATTCTCTACTCTGTTATTGCTGATAACAGTACAAAATAGTGATCACTCGCATAGGAGTCACTGACCTCCATGTGATTTATGCTTTTCTCATAACCCCTAAGATCTACATCAGCCTCCTGAATACCTCCAAAGCTACTTAAGAATAAAAGCCTGACCATCACACAAGCAGGAGGCTTTTGATGATGATGATAGAGTCTACCTTCATGCCTGCTAAATGAAATCCATGCAATTTCTTTTTAAGCATGTCACTTCAGATTTTCTCACTAAGTACCCAACGACGACAAAAAAAATCTTACTGTAGGAAGACTCATGCTAGACTGCAAATAATTTCCAGAAGTAAGCGTATTACTTCTAGAACTTCTGGAAATAACACTTCGGAAGAGCTTTATAAATAAGTAAATAAAAATCAGTAATTATATTGATTTTTTTCAACTAGCTTTTGCTTGGATTCTGCATCAACTGAAGAACAAAGTTTCTGACCTTTATAATAACATCTTTTTTGACCACTATTTTGGCAACAGCCATGAAGACTAATACTTTCTGTCTCGCCATACTACCCTGAACATTAATGGATTTTGTGGACCTCAAGTTTGAGTAGGCCACTCATGAGGCAAAGCTCTGGTGAGAGCTGGGAGTGTGAGCAACTACGTACCCTTTCCCAGAAGAAAAATCGGAAAGACATTTTCAAATTGAAAAGGTATTCAGAATAAATCATCAGGGATGTTCACTGCTGAAAGCTTATCCTCAAAAGAGATTTTCCACATCTGTCCGAATCCTACAAAAATTACGCAACTAATACAGCCTCTCAAAATAACAAAAAGCTCTTAATTTACCTAGGAAAAAAAAAAAAAAGAAGAAAAAGAAAAAAAAAAAAAAGAAGTGAGAATATCCAAGAAATATCTTGGAAAGTAGAGCAGGAGAACTGTCCTGGCAGGGTTACTCTGCCATCATGCTTCTTCCTGCTTGGAGGCTTACCACAGCTGGAACTGCTGGCAAGGTCAGTGCTGCTGCACAGGAGATGCCAGTGGTGGGGAGGACAGCAAAGCCAGCCCCCATCATAAGTCTCCACAGCATCTGCTCCTTCTCCGTAGTTAACAGAGAGATGTATCCATCTGCTGTGACTTAACAGTGTTCGAAACCATGATTTACATGACACATAAGCAGGTAACTCAAGTCGGTGGGACCTAAGACTTCATTGAGCAGTGGTGCACTCAGTATTTGCAAAACAGTTTGTCCGAGGCAAAAGAAACCAACTTTTGGCTGCAAAACTTGGTATGAGGGGGATGAACCAGCCCCCTATATCGAGGTGGGAAAGGGAATGCCATCTCCAAAATTGCTGAGGCTTCACCTTCAGTTTATGGGAACATTAAAAAAAAAGCTAGAAATATTTCAGTCCTAGCTGATCCCTGCCTCCTCAAACATCACCAGCAAGGATAAGATGCCACATTCAAAGGCCATCAGAGAATCGAGCTTGACCACCAGAATCAGAAGGGTCTGATAGCTTCCCCACCTAAGACCACAATTCAAGGCGTGCTTTTATCAGTCACCAACCAGCAATAGCATCCCCGGTCCTGATTCTGCAGGTGGAATGCAGGAATAACCACAGGCATGGAAGCGGAAAGTAAGACCTAACATGCAGCCAGTGACCTTTGGCAAGCAATGTGCTCGTGTCATATGAGCTGATGACACCAAGGGTCATGTTGCTCCAATCCTAAAATGCACCATTTGCATATTTACTGCCTGTTTAACAAACCAACTTTAAGGGAAGGGTTTTTCCTCATAAATATAGAATTTTTATTCAACCAGTTTCTAAAAGCCAAAAGGGTTCAAGTGGGACAACGAAAAAGCTACAGAAAGATTTGAGCTCTTCACACAGCCATCCATCAGGCTTTCCTTGAAATTAACACCTTCATACATTCCTCTCCGGCCACCTATTAGAAGGCATCAAATATCTCAAAATGACACAACCTACCAAAGGGAGGCCCTAGATTTACAGCACACATCCCTGAGCAGCTCTTCCAGGGGCTGAAGGGTCTGGAAGCATTTCATATCTCTCGCTCATGTTCAGTTCCAGCCTGCACCTCTAATCTGCTAAAAGGTTTGCTTTTCCAGAGAGCAGAGGCATGTTTTCTCAATCTTCTATGCTGCTGAATTTAAATGATGACATAGCACAATTATAGCATACCTAAACATACATTTGATGATGTTTTCATACATTAATAAGAACAAGAGCACATTGCGATAAGATTTTGAAGAAAAGCATAAGCACTGACATGACTACAAAAAATATTAATATCTATGGTTACTGGATTTTGATACTGAAAGACAACGGAGTCTCCTCCAGGTCCACACGCTGAGCCAAGTGTGCTGCTGCACGTGTTCCTAAAGACTGGGAAATAGCAGTGTCCAAACCAGTACTTCTGGGGAGAGCAAGGGGAGAAACTGGGAGCCTTGCAAATGTTTTCAAACAAATACATGAACGCAGTAAAGCAGATGTGGAGGGTGATGGATGGGGGAACTTCAGCACTCTCACTCAGATGCGCGTTGACAGGAGCAGCAGTAACAGGGTCTTCCCTCCCCTCCCATGTCTGTGTGTGAGCTCCCACAATTGCTCTGAGTGCAAGAAGTCACTTATGCAGCAAAAGATATTTCTTAGCCCAACCAAGAGTTACCAGTCAAATGCAAGCCTGGGTCAGAGTCACAAGAATAACCCGTATTGCTCATTGGGTCCAGTCACCTGGTGAATTTAAAGTCTCTGACCCAGGTGTTTGCTCTGCTCTCTCCCAGATGCGGATGGTGTTCCCAGGAGAGCAGCCCTCCCAAGTGGACAGACCCTTATTTATCCATAGTAGCCAACAGCCCGGCCATTCTCAGTACCTTCAGGTATTTTGCCACCCTGGAGCACCTCAGCCTTCCATTTATAGAAGCTTCTTACTAACATGATGTTCACAAGGTGTTTAATTACCTATGAAATGCTTCTCTCATTAACTAAACAAACGAAACATGCCAGGGGAAAGACCAGCACTGGCAGCGCTGTATTTTGTGGCAATGACTCATATTGAAGAGCGTGATACCACTAAGTTAACTGCTGAAGAAGTTACATTTCAAGCCTGTCAGATGCACAAGCAACCTGAGTTCACCCCTTCAATCTGCAGTGCTTAACTGGAGCGAGGAAGCTCAAGCCTTGGAGAATTGAAAGCACATAAATAAAAATTACAGCAGCACAAGATGTGAACCAGGGGAGAGCTTCCTCCACATTCCTATTAAATTGAGGGGAAAAAAAAAAGTGTCTTCCGAATAAACAAAGCTTAAAGCAGAACATGATCTTTCTGTTTGCTTCCAGACTAGACCAAGATATGAACACAAACAAAAAATGAAAGAAATACCAAGCAGACATAAGAAAATCCCAGTGCAGCTGAAAGTTTGCGTTCAAATGTCAACATGTACAGTGATTAACCTGCCTGAGGTTACACCAGACCTCCCTGCTTCTCCCTTACTGTCACTTACTTCCTAAACACTAACCACAGCGCCCACTGAACATCAAATAGCTGTCATTCCTCCCCCTGTCGCAGAGAAGACACAAGCAGGCTGGTTTTCATCATCCTGAGGAGTACAAGACTGACGTAGCAACTCAACAGCAGAAGGGGCAAATTGGAACAACAGCGATCAATTACAATCTGATGGAAAACAAAATAACTTGTCACATTCATCACTCTGCTAATTACAGCCCGGAGAAGAGAGGGCAACCCAGATCACTGCATATAAAAGAGCGCACAAGAAGATGAAGAGGAAGGTATCAGAGGAAGAAAATACTTGTTAAGTAAAGCGTTATTAGTCAGATACACTGCATAGCATCTCCCTTCATATCACCAAATCTAAATTAGGTCAGTAGCAAGTGAAAGTTAATTTCCCAGTACTTCTATGTCCCTGGGGTGGGATTAGGCAAACCTTACCAAAACAAAACAAAAATGTGCTCTAACTTCCAGCTTATATAATTAAACTTGACACTTTAATAACACAATGCCCTGCAGTTACAGGTAGCTCTCCTAGAGACCGAATTTTTAGGATACACATATCCCTCACACTAATTGAAAAACTGACAATATTATCCAACAAAAGGAAAACAAAGTATGCTTTCTGCTGCTTTAGCACAGCATGTGAATGGATGAACAATGGTAGTAGCCCAGGGGCTAGGGTTGGTACATGGGGTCAAGGGAATGGCAGGGTTGGGGCAATACTGACTCTGACTGACTTGATGAGATAACTCAGGGTTATCGGACATGGGGCTGAGGAGCTTTCTGAGCCACAAAGGCAAAACTCACAATGCTGGAGGAAACACCCCAAAACTGGAAAAGAATTTTGAGTAACACTGAGAACCACGTAAATACAAATCATTACAAAAACAATCCCAGGCAACTCAAAGTTTCTGGGACACACTGCGTGAAGAAATTAATGCTAGTCACACAGCTCACCAACACCATATCCTCAGTGAAAAACATTTTTATTTATTTATCCAACTAATCTGATCTCGTTTTTGGCTGCTGCTGCTGCTGACTTGACAGGCATAAAAGTCTTCTGGTTTAGTTATGCATAATTAAATAATTTTACAATTTGAAAAGAGTATTTAAATGTCACCTGGCTAAGATATTTTAATACAGTCGCCCAAAAATCAAATTTCAGCCAAATGCTTTCCCTCTATATGAAACATCTGAAAGTCAAATAACTGTAGCCTAATTTAGTGATACCAAAGACAGTGGGGTGGTAAGGAACAGGAATGAAAAAGGCTCACAGTCATTTATCTACAAGCAGTTATGGCATAGGAAATGAGAGGTTTGTCTCCAGACTTGTCAATTGTGTTTGATTTTTAAAACTAAATTAAAATCTGATGAAGGAAAAAAAAAAAAAAAAGAAATGGAAGAGCAAGAGACAGGGGAAAGCCTCCAAAATGGACACACACGCCCCAGAGCCTACGTGTTAAACGGCAAGCTCCAACTGTGGTGTGGGCTGCTCAGCCAGGGTCTAAACTTTCATCTAGTACTTGGAGGAGATGAATGCAAGTTATTTAAAACCACGGCACATCGAGCTGGCACGTCACTTTAATACACTGCCTATGGATTTTGTTACAGCTCTGCTTTATAATGAACCTTTAGCTTTATCTCCACCTCTCTGGTGAAACGGGGCAGACAGAGGGCCACAGCTTTAGGGTTTTAAGAATTACGGGATTTAGTTAATGCTTCTGCCAAATCCAGATGTGAAAAATGCCATAGGTACTTGGCAAAGGGTCTCAGATCGAACAGAGATAAAAGTTTACAGTAAGTGAAACAAATTGAGCTTGCAGCTGAACTTAACTCTGATTTAAAGCCTCTGCATCTGACTTACACCTTCAGCCTTCACTGCTTTCTAACCACAAAGAGAAGCCCCATTTCAATGCAAAAATAAGAAAAGCATCCAGGTATCCACCTGGTCTGTACTTAGCACAAAATGAAGGGCTTGTGGTGTGCTTTTCCACGGCCAGCCTCAGCCAGCAGCACAAGAAAATGCAGGAGGGCAGAAGAGGCAGGGAGGAGAGCGCCGGTGCTGTGCCAGGAGGGCTGGGGACACCCACGCCAGCAGCGTGCACAAAAACCTGGGTCAGGCAGGACAGCAGGACGAGGGACGTGCTGTCCCATAGCAATGGCATTACCAGCCCACAAACTTCATGTTAAAGGGCAACGTGAAAACAGAACACACCACCGAAACATTGACTGCAGACCACTGCTGCTTTGCGTGGTAGATAACAAATGCTGTGCTTCCATTAGGTATGTACAATGTAACAGCCAAAAGGAGAAAAGAAAAAGGGGACCTTTGCCACTTATTTGCAAGCAGCATTTAGTTTGACAATGAAACTCGCCACTCCTTGTTTGAGAGCCCAGTGAGGGAAGGGGCACGCAAACACACAAACCAGGCTGGTTTTCTTCACAGTAAATTAAAGCACAATATAGCAGTTGCCATTTTTTGCGATGTTGACAGGTAGGAGAAGGGTCAGGCCATAGTAAATGGCTGGATGAATGAAGCTGCCCTACAGGACATGACCGAAGTCACACTTTACCCCCTCCCCAGGAAGATGCCAGCACAGCGTGACCAGTAGAAGTAGGGAGGTGATTGTGCCCCTGTACTCAGCACTGGTGAGGCCACACCTGG
>JAOXJM010000033.1:29423277-29444716 GCA_026413425.1 Tringa solitaria
GGGGGGGGGGTAAGAAAAAAAAAGAGTAGCTTTTCAAGCACGAAGAGAGAAGGGAGAGTAAAGAAAAACATGGCTTTAGTAAAGAAAATCTGAGTAAAAACCAGCAAAATGTTGATGTTCTGGGCTCAACGCTGCATGTTTTTAATAAATAAACAGTTAAAGCAGGTTAGCCAAGTAAAACTTTTAGACAAGACTCTCCATCTTCTGCCAGAAAAGGTACTGTCATCACTAGTGTCCATTCACGCGCTGAAGGTGGGACCTCCAAGCAGCAAAAAAACCCCTCTGTATTACAGCAAGTCTGCATGTTGGGATGCTGAGAACGCTGAAACTGTAATCTTTTGAGCTGAACTATTTGTGCTGGCACGGTTAGTATTAAGCATCCAAGTGAAGAAGAAAAGGAGTAGAAGGTAAAATCATTATGGTGACTGCTTAGAGTAGGCAACTACTCCAGACCATGCGTAGGGATCCCAATACCTGCATGTCCGACAGTTCAAAATTCAGCACCTGCTTCAATATAAAAGCACAACAGGCAGAGTTGATAAGAATCAGGAGTTTGCCTACAAACACCACAAAATTCCTCATGTAGCCTGAAGAAACACAAAATATTCACTCAACAGCCAAATCAGCTCTATGCCATATTCTTCATTTGTCTGGAGGTTTCTGAAGCCAAAGCACATTAACAAAAGCGAGGAAAATTCTCTTGAAAACAAAGGTTCTATTCATCAGTTATGAAAATATTCATTTACTAGCATCGAAATACATTTTAACATGTGGAAAAAACAGGATTCTCTAAGCTTTTCTTTTCTAAGCAGTAACTCTTTGTAAGCAGACTTCTGCTTGACCAGGAAATTTATGGAAGTTTACACAGGAAACACCCATAGCATTGCAACAAATTCATGAAGTGAAGCTTTTCTTCAAGTTTCACTTCAGATTTTGTTTTGGATTCGGAATTCCCTTCCAGGAGGTTCCACTGTCCCAATTAGCCACAGCATACAAGTCTGGGACGTCCTAGGAAATGCTTCAAGAAGCTTGGGGCCAAGGCAGCACCCTGGTGGAGCTCTGCAACGCCACAGAGATGGCAAGCACCAGCATCCTACCCAGAGACAACATACAGGAAATGCTCGAGTAAATTACTGTCTGGGTGAGCCAAAGGAGGAAAGTTCAGTGGGTATTAACATTTTTCTATCTGATGAGAAACAGACTACAAAAGGTATGAGAAACAGATTTGTCACTATACAGCTTTCCACACGTATCCAGCTGCCAGAAATGCTAAACGGCACAATTCAAAAAGGAGGCGTCATGCCAGCTGTCATATTCCTGTATATGGAGAGTGAACCAAATGAAGAAAGGAAAAGACGTTAAGGCTGAGTTTCACTTAAGGGGAATGTATTCATTCCACATTTTTTTTCCACAATGTGTTAGTTAAAAATCCAAAAGCTAGTTTAACTTAAAGCTCATTCCCGTGCTGAAATTAAGTTTTCAAAGTAAATGCATTAGACATGCAGATGCTCAATCGAAATTATGTCCCAGTGATAACTGTGCAGTACCATACCTATGCATTTGTTACATTCTTATCTCAGTTACCTCATTTTAAACAATAGCGTATGGAGATAAAGACATAACATACATATTATAAACATCATTCTCCTCTGCAGAGTTTACCTATTTACAATCCCATACAGTTTACAACAACTGGCCCAGCTCAGATATTTATACTATATGATATAGACCCTTTCCATACCTTCTTCCAGCATCTTTATGTTTTAGTGTCTTTTCAAAGTATTACAAATTTCTAAATCAAGCAATACAATTCCTGCACATCTTCAAGAGAGGTTCAGGTCACTATTATCCATTAATCTACTTATTCTGACATTCCCTTGGGATTTTGTCTGCCATGCTCCATCCCCTACTTCCAAGGATTTCCCCACACGACACATACTTTTAAAAAGGGCAGCAAACACAACGAGCAAAGGAGCTTTCCAGAGTTTTCACTGGCTAAAGACTTGTCTCCCCCAGATCATAAGAAACCAGTGAGGCTGGTCCAGGAATTTTTGAAGGACAAAGAAGCCAAAAGGTTCAGTCATTAAAGGGCTTATTCCATATAGCACAGCAGTTTGGATTCAGCACACTTATGATGGAAAAAAAGAGAGAAATAAGTGTACATATTCATCCGCCATCTTTTTCCATCTGGACATATTGCAGGAGATCCACCACCCACCAATTTCCATTCACAGTGCTCAACCTCATTATTTCCCCACAGCACAGAACAGGGCACTGTTCACAGCTTGTTCATACCCGCACGTTCAGTAATCAGAGGAAGAAAGGTAGCTGTTTCTTTCTTATTTTAAAGCACGGAGGGACCTCATTCAGCATTTCTGACAAGTCACATCCAGAGGTGACCCTACTGCATTCAAAGAAGTCCCAAGCAAGACATTCCTGCACACCTCTGCTGAAAGCCCCTCCCTGCCTTTTAACACTCTGGGCCCGCAGCAACTTGCAATGCCTCCTGAAAGCTAATAGAAAAATACATCCCCCAGAGCACAATCTGTCAGAAGAGAACTCATTTATGACTTGGCTGAAAGAGTTTTAGGGCACCGAGGGCTTCCTGGCAGGCAGGAAGAATTATTCAAATCCCACTTGATTCCCCTCCCCCCCCCATCCTTCCTTTTGCTTTGCCTGTGGTGCCATCGCTAATAACCAGCCACTTTGCCCTACTTATTTTCCTAACAGGGTCAAATTCTCCTACACATGCCACGTACTGTTTATTTCGGAAGGTCTCTAGCAAGTCAGCTGCTCTGCAATTTACTTTCCTCTACCGCATATACATGAAACTGCACACGCTATGTCCCAATAAAACAGCTTTTAGACAGTCAGCAACACTTTGGTCACTACGTAATTGATTTAAATACTTGGATTGGATGCACCGTTTTCAGAAACATGGAGATTTAACATGTTGTCTGTTTAATTACACATGCAACCCAGGTTATAAAAGATCTGCAAAATTTGTTTCGGGAATTAGGAAAAAAGCCCAAACACAAGAAAACTATTTGGCACAGCTCTGTGCCCTAAAGTCCTGAAATATTTATAATGCTACTTAACCATAGGAGCTAGCGCTGCCACCCTCATGCATTCAAAAACCATGAGTCAGGCCCTAGAAATAAGGAGTGTTTTTTAATCTCACGATTTTAATGCCAAGATACACTCTGAGGTTTTGCTGGGTTTTTCAACTTACTTTTCTTGAATCTTCAATGCAACACTGAGGGACTATTTCGATGATTTAAATTGAATCCAGATTTTGATACGAGCACATCAATGCAAAGGACTGGGAGTTTAACAGCACCCCTCACCGTGACACTCGAGAATGACACCAGCGAGAGGAACTCTGGGTTCCTCTATAAACTTGACTGGAGAATTCTTCCCATGGACCCTCCTCCTTGGGAAGGCTGCTTTAGGAATATTCACTCCAGCATGCAGGAATCATAGAATCATCTGGGCCGGAAGGGACCTTCAAAGGTCATCTAGTCCAACCACCCCTGCAGTTGGCAGGGACACCCTCAAGTAGACCAGGTTGCCCAGGGCCTCATCAAGCCTCACCTTGAAAGTCTCCAGGGAGGGGGGCCTCAACAACCCCCCTGGGCAATCTGTTCCAGTGCTCCACCACCCTCAAGAGTAGATGTGTCAAGGAAGACAGCAAAAGAGGTGAAAGGCAGCTACGGGTGGTCCTGAGTAATGTCCAGCTGGGGTTATTGGTGAGGATCTCAAAGCACTTTCTCCTCCTTATGGAACAGCTGGTAAAACAAACTCAACTCAAACTCAACATACTGCAGTGCGGCCCCTCTCATGACTTAGATTTTGGCTTTCAACAGCAACTCAACCTTTATTCTTCTTCCCAGTGAGAAGAAAAGGGATAGGGATGGCCAAAGTGGTATCTTATGGGTGAATTTTAACCACTACTTCATTTTTAGACTATATTTATTGCTGAACAGAGATCAAACCAAGGAAGCCGCTACTTTCTTTACAAAGCAGCTTAGCCCTATGGCATCCTATCAGCCTCATGGGCAAGTGAAACCTAAACCCTCTGTGCTCTCCTGAATCAGAGCGGCCTGAAGTGGCTGAAGGAGGAGACCTGCTACTGTTGCCACGAAGCTGGGAGAGCAGCAGGGATCTTGTGGCAGGCTCCAAAAGATAGTGCCACAAACTGAAATATATAGTCGAGCCTACACACCCAGGGCGGTCACACCACCTGTCCAACATGCTGTCAGGAGACCGACCCAAAGCCAGAAGCCACCTCTAGACCCATCTCACCACCTCCCACGTAACACCAGCTACAGAGTTTTCCCTGAAGAATCCAGCAATGATTTTTGAGCTGGCAACCCAAAGTGCTCGCGTGCTGCTAACAGCATCTATGCTTGTTCAGGAATCCAGTGGTACCCAAGTGCTCTCTGCTGCATAAAAGAGCAGCTTGTCTATTGATGCTAAAGCATTTCCTGCAACCATACCAATAAAGCAAAAGCTGCCACACAGCCTTGTTTTTCTGATTAAACAGAAACCCAGTGCTGGGCACAGTAAAGTGAGGACATACCACAGTAAGGAAAAATTGGAAGGAAAAGGATGGTTACAGACTTAAAATGCAGTACTTATGCAATTCAAAACAGAGGCAAGATATCCCTATAAATACTTTTACCATCTGGTATATGGGGTCCAAAGTTTTCATCATTTGTCATTTGGAGCCTTCTGACAAATATCCTATAAAATTGATTTTAATATTTTTCTGCAGTTTCACAGTTTGGGTTTTGGGTGGTGTTTTTTGGTATCTAGCTCTTATTACTCACTTCATGCCTAACCCATCATACACTTTTCTGTACCCTAAAACCCTGTTTAATAACAACTTCTGAATGGCATTTCTCTTAAACGATAACTAACAGAAGAAACACCTAGTAGACTTATTTCAGCAGTAAGACAGATGTCCTCAGGCTAAGGAAAACAAGAGGAAAAAAACTGAAGGCAATACAAATTTACAAATTGCTTTCTTGCAAAACGATCTTCCTCTTGGTGCTAAAAGAAAAACAGGTGACAAACTGAAAGACTCAAACCTATTTGGCAGAAACTCAAAAAATGGCACTAGAAAACCAACTGATCCAATTTGAGTGGTTAGCAGTCTTAAATACCAAAGTGAGGTATTTCCTAACACATAATGCCCATTGTTATGCATCACTTTTCCCAGAATTGATACTAACATTGCATAAATGCCATTGCATCTAAGTCTAAACTATTTGCACGCCACCCCTCTCAAGTGTACGCTTCCCCTGAAACACAGCAGTTATGCATCCCACAAAGTCCATCTTTATCCCCTTATTCTGGATAATACTTTTCTTCACCAGGGATCTCTTCTTGTGAGGTCTCACCTATCCCCCATATTGAGTGCTCCCTATCCCCCTCATTCCCCCCCTCCAAGTCATACAGGAGTTTCTTTCAAGGGAATGAGCCCATGCCGTAGGATAAAGGCTGACTTGTACTAGGTAATCATCATCAGGGCAAAGCAGGACAGGAGAATATCTACAAAACCTTGTTTGGTTCCCTAGGGATATGTTCTTTGCTAAAGAGCGCAACAGAAGCCAGAGAGCAGGAATGGGTGACTACTGAGCTAACCGAACAGACAGAGATTAGGGTATGCAATGGAACAAACTACAGAGTTACACACACAGCGAGCCAGTGACAGAGGAGGCATTTGGAATTACCAGAAGCACTCAAGGCAAGCCATCTTGTCGATGAAGTCAGGAACTAGTTGATGTCAATGGCTACAGCATCCAAAAATCATGTACCCGTCATGTATATCACGTATACCCATTTGTCTCCATCATGTATATCATGTAATCATGTGCACCCATCTGTCTCCATCAGCATGCCAAACGTGTGCCTTACATTTGCAAGGAGGAAGCAGGGGGAAAAACACACCAGCACTTTAGCCTTCTCCAACAGCAAGAGGTTGCAAAGCAAAGCATCAACACCTACTGATTTGCCCTAAATCCTTACTTTGACTGCTGTAATCAGAGTTTCCTGTGAGCAATTTCCAGTCATTTAATCCCACACCATCCAGGACAGAGTTATAAACTGATCTGGGCTGTCAGCTGCAACAGCATAGTTTTCATCAGGTCAGGTATCAAAACAAATTAATGTCATTTGAAGTTCTAATAATCAGCAGTTTCTATGTTTTAAAGTTCAAGTGTAGATGTGTCAATGGAAGAAAATACTCTCACAGAGGACCTACTTGACCGGCCAGAGAGTATCACGTTCCCTCTGACATAAGAGAGATGGTGATACTTTTATCCAGAGAGATATTCAAGTCTCTGAGATTTAAGTGCGCACCTCAAGGAAACCATCTTTAGGTTTTCACACTGAAAGTGAATTGCATTTCTAGACATATAAACAAAATTTTTTCTGTCAAAAAACTTACTTATCTGTATTTTGTGCACAAGCTCAATTATTTTCATCAATATTTCAGAAGAGAAAGTTTTACAAAACTACCCCCAAAAAAAGAACCTGCTCTGAGGTACTAATCTCTAGCTTAAGAGTGCAATAATTACATACCACAAAGAGAGATAAGGGGGTAGGCCACGTCTACAGCATTTCCAGAGCAATGGATAGTGAAACACCATCACATACCTAATGAGCAAAGACTCCTCATCCCCAAATGCTACTAAACCACTTGACTTAGCCCTATAGTTTTAGTGATGGAGACTGACCAGCCAAGTCTGGTGAAGGTCTGTTTCTAACCTAGCTCTCAGGATGTCATACAAATATCTCTGCTAGCAATTTTTCTTATGGCTAACAATCGCTGGGGTAGAAAGCAGAAAGTTGGCTGGGAAAGGTCAATTGTCTCCGCCAAGCAAGTCAGTGTTTCTTTCCTTCTGGCAACACCAGTCTGAAGACCCAACACTGCAGGATGCTGAGCAGCAATGCAGATCAACATAGGCTGAGCCTTATGCAAGAGTCGCCTGATTGAGACAACATGCATAAAATTACACTTTTGTTCAAGTGTTTTTGCAGCACCAAGGCTTGGGTTCTTAGCATTTACAGGATTGTGCTCTATCTGCACAACAGCAAAATAATTTAATATACAAATTGAACGTGCTCTCAGAGAAGATTCATATAAGCCCCTGCTACAATGACTTTTGCTTATAGCCAGTTGCCAAAATACGACAGCTGGAAAGTAGAGAGAATAGACTGTATCCATAGCTGACAAAAGCTGTAATTTAATAAGCATTCAGTGGCAGCTTTCACAGCTTGGTGTACAGACAGACATGTCCTAGCAAGTCTGGCTTCGGCAATTCTAGACTGTACAGTCCCCAGGTACCTTCCCCCACCTTTATACCAACAGCCCCAGCTCCTTCAGCCAGGTCTGCTGGGCTGAGCAAGCCTCTGCTGCACCAGTCCCACCTACCATCCCTGCTTGGGGCACCAATGGAGTAAAACTTTCATCTGTGGAGTTGGTGTTGAGCTCCAACAAGGAGATGCAATCACCTTTTTTTTTTTCTGCCAACCTTCTTTGGCCCCTGATTATCACTGATAGAGGGGAGGGGGCCAGTTCACGTACAAGAAAAGTGTGAGATATTACAGGAGGTTATTCCCATTCCCATTTTAGTGAACTGCCAATGTTTTGGGGTCTGTCCGTCCCCCACCCCGCTCCCGTGCATTAAGAAAAGATTTAGAGATACGATGCAATGCTGTTTGCTGTCCAGCCACTACTGCCTCCTTTTTGAAATTGATTGCATCCCCTGATCACTATCCACATTACATTTGATCAAGCCATGAATGCAGACCATCAGCACCTCGAAAAGAACAAGTACAATGTCCTCTGAGGGCTGAAAATATCCATTTGTCAGAATATATATTTTGGGGTATGCCTTTTCATTACTGAATAATTGCTAACAAGCCACCTTAGACGCTAGGCAGAGAATATTCTTATTTGGTCTGAACTCAAAAACACTGTGATTTGATGAGGAGCTGCAGAAAGCTGACAGGAAACAAGAAAATTTACTCTGCCAAAGATGTCTTTGATGTTTAAAGCTTTACAAGCCTTCCATTTCCCTATCAATCTAATAAAAGCAAGCCTAACCCAACTTCTACAAGCTCTCTGGATTGTACATCCCCACTGTGGTTTTTTGTTTGCTTTCCTTTTTTTATTCTTCATCCTTTTAAAGGCATTAGGTAAAGAAAAATAGAACAGCACAGAAGGAATTGCTTAGATACATGAGGCAAGTTGGAGACAAGCAATTCCATTGGTTTACCTCTCCATGTCTTGCACAATATCAAGCTAAGTCTAGAACCACAAAGAGAAAAGGTAGAAATCACTGGCAAGAGAGTCCGACTCTAACTCAAAAAAAAAAAAAACCCAAAACAATTTTGGCCTGTTACTTCAAAGGAAAGAAAGTAAAGTTTCATTTACTAGCTGCATTTGACTCAGGACTATGCCTGGTTTATCATGCATAAGACGTACATTAGAAAGAAAAAGCATTATAACAGATGTACCATAAACTTTGAGTTTAAACTGCTCTGTCTGGCAGAGGGAGCATTTGCCCAGAAAAGCTGCCTTTTTTTTTTTATAAGGGTTCTGAACAAAAGTGTTCTATATTTTTGACCAAGGTGATACAATTTTTTTAATAACAAAAGTACATTTTTATTTATGTCTGAATTTGTCTCACAGCATTTTGCCTTTGGTCTACACAATTCCTTTTTAAAAATCGCAAATGCTATTTCTGACAATAAAATATCACACTTAATTGAGACACTTTGATTATTTTCTCTACAGCTTTAATAAGTTTTGAGTGTAAAAATATCTAAAGATGATCCGATTACATTCATAAACACAAAAGCTTAACAAACAGGGAGTTTTACCCTCCCGAAACTGATACACTCTATGTTAATCCAGGCTTAGCATGTAAATCGCTATTCAAGCCTTCAAAAGAACCATGAAATAATTAACACAAAATAAATGTTTCTGTTGCCTTCCCATGGTAAGTACTTCACATTGTTCAATCACTTGGTAGAGAAAGAACTAGATACCACATTAAGTCATCCCTTAATATAGACCAGGGTAAGCCAAACTTCTTTCATATCCAGTTAACATGCAAACCATTTGACCTTTCCAACAGGACTACTAAAGACCTGGCAAGATCCACTTTTTAGCCTATGGGACTCCACACAAGGCATTACATTTTACTACAGGGCTTTGTTACAGGCACAGCTGACAGCAATTGTGAGAGTTCATACTTGCAAATACTTTCACCCATCAGATACAATTTTCTCTAGCTTGTACTTTTACTAAGTTTAACTGTTTAAGCTAAAGTTTCTGTTGCTGCTAACTATGCTTTACACCAAAACTACTGAGCATATTCCATTAGTGCAGCACTTGGTGGTGAAGACCATTTGCTTTGAGGGTGTGCATCACGATAAGGTCTTCAATTTATAACATGCTATTTTGTCCCGCTACTATTTCTCTCCTTGGATCAGCACACACAAGCGACTATGTGGTGGGAACTGCACTGGTGTCTCCAGGTGACAAAAGATGAAGAGCTACTGTGTAGGGGACACCATCCCATTAATGGACAGTTAAAGGGAAAGGTGAGTGACGAACGAAGCAGGGAAATGGAAAAAGATAATGGGAATATTCCTGTGCAGTGTTATTGAAGTCATTTAAATCAGATTTTTTTTTTTTTTTTTACAGCCTGTCCAGTGAGCCTGGCCTTCATTCCCCAACTTGAAACCTTCGGTCTGTTCTGCAGAAGTGTTTTGTGGCCAGAGGCATATGCAGCTTGCTGGTGCTGGAGCAGCAGTCAGTCACAGAGTAGCACCTGCCCCTCCTCACAGCTGTACCAAACCTAACAGCACCCACACGTTTCTATCTTCCTCCTTTTCTCTGAACTTCATTTCCACAGGTAACCAGTTTTAAGCAAGTCATTAGAGGGGCTGCTCTTCGGTATAAACATAGAACAAGTTCCTATTCCCTACTTTTTTCTCTCCTCTTAAGAGGACGAGACTGAATTTCCACAGCACAGCATTACCAGCATGACCACACTCCTGAAGAAAACCCTTTCAATAACAATTCCTGGAAGCAAACTTGTCCAAGAAGACCATCATAGACCAGTATAGCCCAAAATCACCTACTGGCACACTGATAGCAGTAGCCTGTCTGCATTGAAACCAGGCTAGCACAGTTAGTGACACATAAACTCTTACCCATCAGCTCTGTCTTCATCACCACACATCGGAGCAGCAGGACAGTATAAACTCCTTAATACAAGCAAGGCTTAAGTTAATATGGTAACTGAAGCTACTTGTACCTCAAAGGACTCTGTGCCCAAAGTTCAAAGCCATTGTCTTCCACCCATGTCAACTCATCTAAGAAAAGATAGTACCTCTCTCTGCAAATTCAGCTTGAAGACCTCTTACAGAAAAGGAACATGAACAAAAACTTTTGTCATTTTCCCGCTACTTCCACTGCCCTGAATACCTGAGTCAAAGACTCATGTAATACCAGCCTTAGCAGTGGTCTCCTTTCCTTCTGTCCCTATGCCTGTAGCAGCCACTTATGGAAACACGTGCACTTCTACTTCTGATATTTGTTCAAATAAACCTCAGTCTTTTTTTTTTTTTTTTTTGAACACTGGCAGTAGGAATATCATCACCTTTCACATATTTCCACTGCTTTAGGAACAGGAGAGACAGTTTTCTCTCACACTTTCCCTTATATTGATAACATATGAAATCTATTCTTAAAAAGTCAAAACAAATGAAGAAAAGCCAACAATGTTATCTCCTGGCTCCATACCAAAGCCAAACAAACAAACCTTTCAACACCATGTCTCTTCTCACAATGCCTTCTGATAGCCATCAGCCAATGAACAATGAGAAAAACAGTTACACTAAAAATAGCATCTCTAAATGGTGGGGAAGTCGACAGAAGTTGTCAGGCCTCCAGGGCTAGATACTTGCAAAGAAAACATGCCTAATTTTTTTGCAGTTACTATTCAATAACTTGTCCCACTTTTTGGGCTCCAGAAGGACTGCCAATTTTGCATCTGCTCTGAACATCTAATCAGAGTTTATTTTTTCACTACATCTGTCTTTAAGAACCGGACACTGCAAACAAATACTTTAGTTTTTCCATCATGAAATATTTAGCTTGTACTCATCATACTGTAACTAAACTGTCACTTATAAGGGGAAAATGAGTCACCAGCATTTTTTAATGTAAAAGGAGTATGTTCACACATCACATCGGATATCCCTCAGCTGCAGCTCGTTGGTTCCTTCCCACCCCCCCCCAGTACAGTCAGGTTCGCTTTTAGGGGAATGACATCAGTAAAGGAACTATTTTAAAATAAGTTAGCTTCCTACTTGGTCTGAGGAGGTTGTCTGACAAATAGAGTCATGAACAGACAAGATGCAGACGCTTTTCTTCTGCCTCTTTTCCCCCACGCCCTCCCTTCTTCCCAACCCCACTCCAGTGATGGTCTGTCTTGCTTTAAACCGCATAGCAGAGTAGACAAGGGAAGGAAAACAAATGGTACGGGGAAACATGGCCCTCTTCCCAATTTTCAGCATAAAGAGGTTAAACAGTGGTGGGAAAAGAGGCAATCAAGAAATTATGTTTCTACCAACCAATCTCTCCATCTTCAAGTCAAACAGAGGAGCTCTTTAAAGGAGGATGTTGCTTGCAGGCAACTAATGCAAACTCTGAGGCACTAACCATCACCCTTCAGGCTTCCAGAAAACTCACGCATATTAAACCACTTGTGCAGCTGGGAGCTTTTAATTGTCCATATTCCACTCAGTTCCCAAAGAAAACCTCTGCTCCTTCAGGCCCTCGAGCGGAGAGGATACAGACTTTGGCACCCATAGCTCATTTGTCATTCTTAGTATTTTTATTTTTTTTTTCAGTAAACCACATCTTGTAAACAGAATTAAACAGAACAGAGTAACACTTCTTGCTTTACGTCTTGGCTAATCCCATCCATTTCATAAGCACTGATAGTTCCTGTAATATGCAGCATTTATTGTCCTAGCAGCAGGATCAGCAGGTAAGTGCTGTGACCTCTGCCAGCGTCTCTGACCCTGGGCCAGGAAGTTGCAGTGGTGGAACACATCTTCAGCTGTATTTTGTGCAAACCACAACTCGGTAGCAAATCAAACAGGCACAGCAATGCCAGCAGCTGCCAGTTAGAGCTTAGTTAGTAGCTCTCAGTAGCTTCCAGGACGAAGCATAAAGTTACCAACACAATTATCACTGGCCAGACAAGCAGTTGTTCTAGTGTTTCTCTCCTGTTTCACATACCTACTCTTGCAAGTCCATTTCCCCAGTCCTCCGCTGCAATAAGTTTCATACTTACACAAAACTTGATTTTACTGGAAACGATACATATGGCTTAATAAAATAATTCACACAAACACAAGGGCAAGAGGCTCAGCCAGGCTCTAGTCAATCAAAGCTGACATGTTCCAGGTCCATTAAAAGCACCATTTTCCTTTATTCTCTTCCCATTATTTTCACAGATGTTAATAACTTCAAAGTAGCTTGCTTGCAAATATTAAAGCAGCCAAAGGCCAAGCCCCCGAATAAACAAACAGCGTGCAAAACCAATCATACATGCTCCGTCCATGTGGACAACTTGCTGGGGAGTGGGGTATGTACCTGGGCAGGAAGGACGGAAAGTGGGAGATCAGAGGAGACAACTTCTTTGATAGTGACCTCCTGATACCAGCATGAAGAATGTCAGTGTGCTCACGTGGGATGAACGTCGAGCAGCTGATGTGCTGCACATACATTCCCTACTTCATCCCAAGGTGGGCTGCTCTCCTGTGCACTCCCTGGGTGTACTGCTTGCTGATCGGTTCACTATCATGAGCCTTCCATCAACTAAAATCTTGTGACAATAACACAGAAAAAAATATCTGAAACAGATGATATAATGAAAACTGAAAAACTGCAAAAAGAAGGGGCTGTTTCTAAGGGGCTTGGATTTTTTGTTTGTTCTGGTTTTTTTGTTTTTTTTCGTTCGGTTTTTTTTTTGAAGAGGCAAAGTGACCACTGAAGCAAGAAGCAGCTGGCAGGGGGACACTGAAAGAAGTTGCTGTAGAAATACAGAGCTGTCAGTCAGGTCAAGGATTTCAAGAAAACTGTATTCCATTAAAGTCTTACAGGAGGAGAAATACAAATAGCGAAACATCTTCTGAAGGAAGATGGCTAGAGTTGCCACCAGGATTGAACAAAAAAGTAACTTTCAAATACAAGAAAACATCCTATGTATTTGCATTTGTTGGGAAAGTATATATTGCACATAGGCTACATTACTGTTCAAACTACAGTTTCACTTCAGTATTTTGTTTCTAGTGGTAAATAGCACCACAAAACAGAAACAAGCACTGTTTAGAGACTCCACCACAATGTTTTTGACAGGCTATAAACATTTCCAGCATACATTTAGAACAAATATCTAAGCCTCTCCCAGGTCATCACAACGTAATGTATACAACATCAGTACCAAACACTTTATTTCCATCTGCAGAGGACAGCAGTTTTGACAATTCTAATGCTACAGTCATGCTTACTGACTTTATTCTGGTTACGTTAACTAAGCATTGGGAACTAACCAACTCCCCGAAAAGTAAACAATTATAGTGTTAATTCCAACTCCAAAGAAGCACGCATTGTTTTAAAAGCTTCTGTGTTGCATGTAAACAACAGAAACCATTTTGTAGATATCATAAACCCCAAATTCTATAGATATAATAATTAAAGTGCCTAAGAGCCACCCCAGAAATCCTACCTAGCAGTGTGTTTAGACTATGTTACCTCCAAAACTACATTTCTTTATTTGAATTCAGCAGAAGAAACCAACTCTTGCACAAACTAATCTAGAAGGTAAAGATCTACTGAGTGTAGACCGATGTTATTCCCAGACTGGATACATCCCTAGCTGTATCCAAGACCATAGATCTACATGGATATCAGCAATTGCAGATCCCTTATTATCGGCAATCCTGATTAAAAACAAAATAAGCTGCGATTATTTTGGTCCAATAGTCTTTTTTTGACTCAGCTGGTGTTTAGCAGAACATCCTGCAACTTAGAAATTATTGAGAAACAAGAAGGACCCATGATGTAATTCTTGCAGCGTAGCTAACACTCAAGAGCACTGGGATAATGCCTCCCAAATCTACCAGGTGGAGATACCTGTTAAGTAGCTGCTCTTTCAGTGGTCTGTGTTGATTCAGAAGCAATCACTTCATTCATATGAAGACAACTGCATTATGGTGAATGACATTTCACGTAACTACCTATATTACAGGTAAGTGACTAGACACTAAGCTTTTTCTTCCATGGGGAAAACATCTGAATCCAAGTCATTTCCTATAACAGCTACTTTAGAGCTACCGGAACAAAATTAACCTTGCATCTCAGTAATTTGTTCTTATCTCCTCTAGCTTTCCATTTTTCAGTTTTGCATCCCAACGTAGGTCTTGAAGGAATAAGAATTAATGCAAAATGCCACGAAGAAAAAGTAAGAACAGCAACTCAGAATAATCTAAGTTTGCATACTTTGGCTCCAGTAATTTCTGCCTTCTTCACTGCAGGCTAACTGGTCACAGTTTGCAATCTCTCATTACGCAAGTACCACCACAACATAAACTACCTGGAAGCCTGACAGGACAGCTATACGTGGTGGTCTGAGCCACCAAAGTCTGATACTTTGCTATTAATAAAAGATACAGATGTACAAACTCGGCCCACCCTTTAGTCCTGGTTGAAGGGCAAAGATCAAATTGTTTTACTTTCAGAGCAGCTTCCTTCCCGCTGACCCCTCTTTCGTGAGAGCCATACCACCCACCACGCTCCCATCACCGCTCCCACCCCACATCAGCCTCCTGGCGTGGCATTCCCAATCTGTGCAGGGTCACTCTGCAGGGTTCACGCAGGCGCCTTTGCGAGGAAAGGAGGTGGACTGGGAGAAGCCATCCCGCTGAAGTCCAGCCAGATAAAAGTATACGTAGCAAGTACCGCATACGTTTTTGTTGTATTGATTTAAGCCACTAACTATAACACCCATTCATTACTTACCATGAAATGTGTACATCTATATAAGTATACGTAGGGACTTCAAAGCACTGAGAGCTCTATTAAGTGGCTGACATAACCCCAAAATAACTGTTGCTCTTAGTTATGACGTTGCAACTAGTCTACAACACACCAGCTTATGAGAAATCTAATGTTACCACTACCTCTGCATTGATGTTAACCTGTTACACCTTAGCTGATACTAAGAAGAACACAAAAGTGTCTCATTTTACTTTACATAGGCAACAAGGAATATGCCCATTTAAACCGCATTCTGTACAAAGCCAAATGAATTACTAAAAACTTTCTCCAAGGAACCATATGAGATCTTAATTTGTTCAAATCATTAGTAGAAAGAGATTAGCTTTTCAGATAAACAGCTTGAGAAACCACTATGTTTTCTGTGCTTCATAAACTGTACTTTATTTGAACTTAATTTCAAGCAGTTTAAACTAAAGCAGGAAATTAGCCCTTAGCAGCACAGCCAGATTCATCCTCAGCATCTAGAGGACAAATTAAAAACAAAAGAAAACCAAAAATGTCCTCCTTGCCAGAGAACATAATTCTGCTGTCTCATTACTGTTTTGCTAAAATAATTTAATTAGGAGTCTTCAAATACAGGAAGGCATTTATGCCTCATCAGGAAAAGAAGGACTGGGGAGGTGAATGGTACACGCTGTTCCAGCATACCAGGAACCAGCACAGAATTCTTCCAGCTACCGGGCCAAAGCTGGATTGGCATACCAGAACTAAGCACTTTTTTGATCCAAAGGAAAGAAAAAAAAAAAAAAAGCAGCAGGCAGTCATCTAATATTTGCATACTCTTACCTGCGACTAAGAAGAAACAGTTCAGCTGAGGAGCAGTGCTGAGGCATAACAGGTGAATTGGGCATTGTGCTTCCCCCTCCCATGCACAAATTAAAGTCCTAAAACCATTCCGATCCCCATTCTTTCATTATGTTCTGCTCTTGTGGGAGCTGACATCTGTCACAGGGAATCCCATAACTTAAGGCTTTTATATGTAGCTATTTTGGCCAATTCCCCATAGCTACTCCCTGCAACAGCACATTTGACTCCTGCAACAAAGTAGTAGTTGAGGCTAATTTCAACATGTGTTTCCTCTTTAGAAGCTTTTAGGTGGGAAGCCTGCTTACAGGGGGGCTGCATTCTATATCTCCAGGACAGCAGAGGCTCCTACAAGAAAGTATTACCTTTTCCTAAAACCCGTTGTTTACTACGTTTTATCGCCTACAGCATTTAATTGCTCATCAGTACCATGCACAAGTACCCTATGTGGGCAAGAACCTATGCTTTTGCAAATCATGACAGCATTTGTGCTGTCTAATCATAACAGTGCTATCCACATCCCCAGTTCAAATTTCTCATTAGTGTAGGAGTAATCAGCTACTGAACAAGAAACTGAATTAGAGTTTAGCTTGGAATTCCCCGGAGTCTGGGAATGAACTGCTTCTCAAACCCTTTTTGGCTCAGCTATCAGCTGTATTCAGATGTACACAGGCATTTGTACAGCTCTCCAGTCCATTTTAGCCACATAAACAATTTTGCAGAGCCAAACTGTATTTTTACTTCAACAGCATAATCTGCAGGCGAACAGGACAAGGCAAGTCTAAATGAACTGGCAGAGTTTGAATCGCTAGTTGAGATTAGCTAAAAATATTGCCATGATGCATAAACCCAAATAGAAACCTGCTCTCTCTCCCAGGTCAGTGTCAGTTCTGCAGTCCTAACAGGTGTAAAAAATAATTCATCTTTGTCACTAAACTACATGAATATGCAGGAGGGGGAGGAGAGCTGTTGACAGGGAAGGTGCCATTTGTGCAGAAATGCTTCCACTCTGCAAATTAAATTTAAAGTTGCTCGGGTACAGAGCCATTAGAAGCCAGTTTCTTCACCCGGAGATTTCCAACGATCCTATAAATTCAATACTGCAAAGTTTGTTCCTGTGTTCTACATGTAAGTACTTCAGCCATCTGAGGAAGGCTTTGAAACTTGGCCCACACTGAAAGAAAAGTCCTCCCTGAAAACATGGTTTCAAAGTAGGAAACTACCTAGATAGTGCCTGGGTACAAAGATCACATTTGTTTTGACTTAGTTCCTCAAATGCTTTGAATGTGTTCAGAGCACATACTCTCTAAAAGAGAAAGTGAGAAAGCAGCATATTCACTCACGCACATATTGATGAACAGCTATTTACAACCGCTTGTAACTTAAGTGCCTTTTTATTGTAAATAGTGGGATTTACAAGAGCAGACATCAGAAGATCCTCAAGCTGCTAAGAGCTGCTGAATGAGCAAGGGTAACATGAGTGATTTTCCCCACTGCCTCCCATTTGAACTGCACGGGCTCAGCCCTGCGCAGAAAATTGCCTGTTTCCTGCCAGCCTCCAACCTCTGCATCTCTGTCTTCTGGGTGAGAGCAGGGAGGGGAATCCAAGGGTGGTTTCTTTTGTTTGTTGCGTAATAAATGCAGATAAACCATTTCAAATGAACACGTCCTTCCTAGGACAATTTTGTTGGAGCCTTCAGACAATAAAGAAGATTTATTTCCCCATTTTGCACCCACCCCCCTCCTTCCCAACAGCCCTCCACGCCACAAGGCAAGTTGAGCCCCAGCATCTGTAATTAATGGCTTTGCATACTTATGTCTGAAGGCTGCAGGTCAGCCACAGCGTAAGATACCCACACACGGGCAAAGAGGCAAATGCACTTACCCGAGAGATAGCCAGAGGCATGTTGAAATCCTTGCCCCCTTGAAGTCTGAAACCCCAAGGAGCTGGGCCGACCAAAGACACGCTGTAGTTGCTCATGATGTTTAGTATTCAAGGATCAAATCCAAAGAACTGATGCCTGCGGAAGAGGATTAGAGCTTTAAATTAAAGACAATAAAAACAAAAGGCACTGTCTACCATTCTGAAAGGCTTCTTTCTTTGTCTGTGTTCCCCTGCATAGCACAAAAACAGCCAAAAAAACCCACACCGGGTCTGTCATCGCTTGTGCTTTTATTCCTCACCTGTTTTCCTCCATAACTTAGGAAGAAACATAACTAGGGAACCGGTAACATGGATTTGGGACTTTGCGAACTTCTGGCACTGAGATGTTTGGCAGCTACTTCTCACTAACAAAATACTTTGGGAGGGCTGGGGGGAGAACCACCCGACATTCAAGCTCATCTTTAAAGAAAAAAAAAGCCAATGTTGAGACAAGCATGAATTGATAGCATCCCTTAAATCCAAGTATGGAAGAAATTAGCACTACTGGCACATTTCATTTCTAACAAAATTAGTATCATATGCTGCCATGTCATCGGCTCAAAGCTTGTTTCTAAACACATTATGTCTTGACAGCTTCAAAACGATGTCAAAACATTACAACTTTGAAGTTAATCAGAGGAAAATAAAATCCTTGTGACTTCTTTATTTTTATAGCATAGCTTCATATTGGTAGAACAATGCTACAGACAAAACCGATATTAAAACCAACCCTCAAATGAAAGCTGTGAACTAAAGCAAAATACACACAGCCACAACTCTAACGCTGAAGCAGCAAAACCAAAGCATAACCCAAGCGTCTCCCTCCCCTCCCCACAAACGTGGCAACAAATTACCTTTAAAAGGCAACAGAAGGACCTAATTGCTGCTCAGCGTCAAAGATAAGGGCTTCAGTTTCACCTCAGATAAGTAATGCTACAATGACATCTTAGGTAGTGGATCCCGTCTATTTTTGTATGGTTGGAACCAGGCAGGAGCACACCAGGGCGGGCTGGTGTAAGACTACACCGGGGCACAGCCAGATTCCACACTCCTATAGGGACATTTAAGGTGGACCTTCAGTCAAGCAGAAGCGAGCGGGGCTGCGTAGCCCACCGAGCTCTGCAAAGCCCACTTTTACCTGTTCATACGCTGCAGGGGGGTGGGGGTGTGTGTGTGCTATTATTTTTCTTTTGGAGGCAGTGGATTTTTGCCAACGCAGCCCAACCTCACGCACTTTCAGAGCGGGGCTGTCCCTCAGCCTCCGTAGGTGCAGGGAAGGACATCTAATGTCACTCCTAGAGAAAGTCAGCAACACACGCGTTTCTGGGCTCACCTTCCAGAGCCACAGAGATCCACTGCTCAGACCTGTGTCTAAATCAAACGGGAAACTTTACTGACACCGGCGAGCGCTCAGGTAACCAGAATTGGGCTGCTGGCATTAGGCAGAACAAAGTATATATTAAGAAGCATAATTCAGAGCTGGTAAAAGAGGTGCCTGGGTTCCTCGGCAGTTTCTGACATCCCCCTGCTTGGTGGTACCCAGCAAAGGGGCAGCTCCGGCCCCAGGCAGTGACTCAACCCACCCTTAAAAGCCTCAACAAGTACCAGCTTTCAGAGGGGAAAATGCACAAGCTGAGCTCTCATGTGGCTGGAAAGAAAAAAAAAAAAAGAAGCAAAAAGCCTCCAAAAAGTCTGAGCTAGGACTCTTAGGGGACTCGCTGACCACTAAAGCAAGAACTACGACTCATTTAATTACTCTGTGCACCGAATTCCTTATAAAAAGAGGATTTAAATTAGTCACAGATTTCTTCCAGTACCAAAAAAAAAAAAAAAAGAAATTCTTGTCATTCCCTCTAAATGAAATCCACCGCAGTGACAGGTCACTATAAATTAGAGACTGAAGAAAAGCAAACCACATCTACCAACAGGCACACTCGCAGTTCAACAGCACAGGCAGCACCTCACCTATCAGTTAAAACTGAAACACTTGTGTAGCCCCTTTTCTTTAAAAAACACAACAAATCCGAGTTCACAGCTAGTTACAATACAGCATCTAAGAAAAGATCGAGTTATATCAGAAAAGGAGACTGTTCTTTTTCGTTTGTAGCAACTACAAATAGGAGGGAAGAGGCTGCACGCTGAAATGCCATGCATCGCTCCCAGCATCACTCATCTTTCCTTTCTCACCCCCTCGATTCTGCCGTGTCTGCATCTCCGGGCTCACAGATACACCAGCAAGGAGTAACAGGCAAAGGAGACCCCTTCAAAGTTTAATTTAGCAACTTTCTTAAACTCTGCTTAGAGCAACATCCAAGAGAAAAGTATTGCAAGCCACCAACCTCCGCTTCATGTGGGCAAGATTGCGCAAACAAAACCAGCCAGGGGTGGAATTGTGCAACTTTCACTCAGGCGATCAAACGCTCGGTGGATCTGCTTCGGGAACGGGGGAAATCTCAAAACCCTGGCAGAAACGCTCGCCTTCGCCCACTGCCACCAGGGCGCCGAGCCCCTGGGACCAGGGGGAGGCCTGCGGGACCCTCCTGCCCCCGGCAGAGGGGTGGCTGTGCCCGGGAGGGGCAGTGGCTGCGCCCCGTACCCCCTGCTCCCCCCTTTGCTCGGCTGCCCCAACGAAACTCCCAAGGCGACGCGGGGCGAGGAGCCCCTCGGACCTGGGAGCCCCACAAGCGGGATGAGACTCGCTCCGAGGTGTCCCCACAGCCCCGGGAGCCCCACAGGCACCCCAGCAGGCTTAGCCCGGGGCGAGGAACCCCGCAGGTGCCCCACAACCGCAGGAGGAGGTGCCCCACAGCTGCGGGGCGAGGAGCCCCGCGGACCCTGCAGCCCCACAAGCGGGATGAGTCTCGGTCCGAGGCGTCCCCACAGCCCCGGGAGCCCCACAAGCAGCCTGGCGTGTAGCCCCCACGGGTGCCGCAAAGCCTGGGGACGGCGGCACCCCGGAGCCCCCGGTAGCCCCAGAGGCTACCCCCAGCACGTTCGGCCCGGGGCGAGGAGCCCCGACGGGCGCCGCCCCCGGGCCCGGGACACCCCCGGCAACCCCGGCCCGCGGGGAAAATAAATACATAAATAAATAAAAATAAATAAGTTCAAGGAAATAAAAATAAAATAAGCTCCGCGAGGCTTTAAAAACTCCGTCCAACCTGCTGACTTCTTGTTCCCCCCCCCCACTCACTCCCTCACTCACTCACCCCGGCGGTGCGGTAGGGTGCGGGGAGGCGCGGCGCAGGTCGCGGAGAGGCGAGGGCACCGGCGGCGCGTCTGGGCGGCGGCGGCCCCGTCCCCCCGGTCTTGTTTTCACTTCCGCCCGCCGCCGCCGCCGCTCCTCCCCCGGCCCTGCCCGGCAGCGGCGGGACGGGGCGCCGGTGCGGAGCCCAGCGCTGGGAAGGCGCAAAAACACCCTTCCCGCCCGGTCCCGATTTATTCCGGTTTTTTCGTTTGGTTTTTTGTTTTGTTTTGGTTGGTTTGTTTATTTTTTTCCCCACAACTTTGCTTTAGGGAGAAATAATCCCGGCGCACCTGTGAAAGGCGGGGGGGGG
>JAOXJM010000033.1:29465373-29475935 GCA_026413425.1 Tringa solitaria
AAAAAATTTTTCCTAATATCCAGCCTGAACCTCCCCTGGAGTAACTTGAGGCCATAATGCCCAGGTGTAACAAAGTACCATGGGCTGCAGGACAGACTAGAAAACAACACCAGAGATTTTCTCCAGGCCTCATAGTTGTGGTTTATGAGTGACATTGAAAAAAGCACTATACCTCCTCAGTATCTCCTATATTAGTAAAAGCAGCTGAGAAACCCCATAGTTGCCTTTTCGTTAAAGGAAAAGGGGCTCAATTACAGACACATACTGAAGATTTTCTCCTGGGAAAATAGCCCTGTAGCCTCTTAGCACCATTTGCCAGACCTCAGGGAGGTAAATCCATGCTGGGAGGAGGAAGGAGTGTGGCATAGCAGGAACCAGAGCCCGTGGAAGCTGGGGAACAGCAGAGGCTCCCCCGCCCCCAGACTCCCCTTGCTGCCTGCATCAGGCCATCGCGGAGGCAGTAACAGGGGCAGCGGGGCTGTGGCACCTACCAGTCCATGGTAAAGTGACCTACAACATGCTGCTCGGCCACACCACCAGGGAGGAATCAGTCCCTCCAAAAAACTCTCCCTGATTGCATCAGTTGAGCATATATAGATATATATGTCTGTGCAACGTTGAAAGGCTGCACTGACAGGCAGGTCCTTGGACTGCTGCCTGCTGAAGGGGTGCTGCCTGCAATCACATTGTCTGCTCCCTCGAATTTGCCTGTTCTTTTGAATCTTTGCAGTAGCACATTTGAAGGATTTCTCACTTGTCACATCTGGTTCACACTGAAATATTCCATTATTTATTTCTTGTAGGAACCCAGAGAAATAAAAAGAAGTATTACCTACCTCAGAGCTGTTTCTTCAAACCCTTCCTTTGCAGGAGTGCCCCTCCCAGCTCCAGTTTTCAAGGGGGAGCAAAATCACCCTGGTGTTGCCTGACGCTAACTTGAGACACCTGCCACAGTGGCAGAGCTGTAGCAGAAAAGTGTCTGAAAGAAAGGCTCAAGACCTGAAACCAACTGAGTTATTTTCCAAGTTACCCTGCTGTGACAGTTTTAGGCACTTTTCATCCTGCTTCCCTTTATTCTGCACTTGGTTCTTCCCCACTGTATTCCCACTCACTTCTCTCTTCTGTGCAACTCCGCCAAGTTTCAACTGACACTGGTAAAATTTTCACTCTTGTTCATGGTCTATATATTTCATGCTTTAAAATGCCAACGTCTCTGTCTCTCCTCCCAAAACAATGTCGCTTCACTACACAACTGAAGCTATACCATAGCATTCAGTTCACTTGCATATCCATCTTAAAAATTACATTTTAGGAGGCAATGATCCTTACTGCTTTTACTCTGGACCAGGCTTTGCCAGACACTTTTTCATTATGTCACTCAGATTCAATTTCACTTTTCTTCAGACTAAATATTACCGCAGATACCTAACGCTTTCACTCTGCTATATAAAAATAGAGAGACCTTTCATCCACTTTTTTTTTTTTTTTAATCTGTGGCACTTCATGTGCAATACAATAGAAACCTTTGCAGCAAGTGTTTCTGGTTTCTCCCCAAACAACCAATTGCTTGCGTTTAAAGGGCTGGAGCTTAGCTCTTCAGTTTTAATGCGGCGAGAAGTGTTTCCATTCACCCCAGTGCCCGGGAGCTGGATATAGCCTCTGCGTCACCTGAAATCCAAGAGCACCCTTGTGGCATGTGGCACAAGACATTCCTGGGAGTTCCAGGCTGGTGCCTCATTTTTGACGTGCTTGTTTCCTCCGAGTGCTTTAGAGCAGCATGAGAATAAAAGGTTATATATTTAAAAGATATCGCTGCTTCAAATTGCAGTAACATATGTGGCATTTCCCTGGATAATGCCTCTGAAGGGCCTGACAGCTTCCCTCATCCTTTATCTATAAAACTGCCTCCTTGCTTTCACTGCTCCCCTCTTTTACTGCTAGTGGAACTTGGAAAAGGTGTTTTTACTGGCAAAAACCCCTCTGAAGTAGTTGTGGAGACACCCTCTGTGTAGAGAGGGGCTCAGCGGGACATAGCCAGGGGTTCAGGCATGATGTAATATCTCTAAATCAATCATGAGAAATTTTAGAAATATCTGAAATAGCCATGTTGTGGAAGGGAAGAGACTAAACCCAAGGTCCTGCCTGCCCCTTTGCAGCCAGCCTGGTGGTGCATAGATGTGCTTTGGGCCACAGCAGCATGGAAGCACCAGGATGTATCAGCTACAGAAGCCGAAGTTATCGACTGAAGGGTTTTTTTAGGTGCATTTTCTGTGTCAAACACTTTCCCTTGACAGGGGTGGCAGCACCGGGGTGGAGACAATAATCACAATAGTCTGCCCAAAAGCAAGCCCCCTTCCCTGGCACTTCATGACCCTCTTTAGCTCACCCCATGGTTTTGTTTGTGGGGCTACAACAGGTCTGGCAATACCAATCTATCACGGCAGCTAGCTGTAAGCATTGGCCAGGAAGAACACCATATGGAGAAGAGCTGCTCATTAAATAGGCTATTACTTCATGTAATGAATTCCAGGAAAACACGCTATATTTTGATTATGGGCATTCAGAGCGGGAACTGCTAGTACAGCACTTGAGATAAGGAAGAAGCCAGATAGACTTAAATAGCAAATCTTAGTATGACTTATTGCGTAATGATCTGCCCCCCGTCACCATGAGGTCTGCATGTCTCAGGCAACTAAAAATAGAGCAGCCTCCCCTCTTATCTTTCTCTCCATCCAGCCCGCAGGAGGAAAGGCTTGACTCACTGGCTTGTGTTTGGGTGAGCCCTGCGAGCCGCATGGGCGAAGGGAAGCAAGGGTCACGCATGCTGAAGCCATACTGGTCTCTCCCTAAGCTGCAGCAGACAGAGAAAATACATTCCCAAGTTATTAGTTGACCTGAATGGCCCAGAGGCTGCCCCCGGGTAGTGTCACTCCCCCATGCCTCGGCCCTGGGGAGGCCAATACCTCCTGCCAAGGCACCCCATGCATCCAGCTGGGCTGAAGAAAAACACTCCAGGCTTAGAGCCACTTACCTTTTGGGTTTTGGGGGTTTGCTGCACCCAAAATAGACCAAGGCTTTTCCTCGTCCACCTGTCTGTGAGCCTATGTGAGGTGACACCTGCCTGCAGCAGTGGCTCTGGCAGGGCACACCGTGCTGGCAGAGGCAGGACGAGTGCTGGGACTGACAGTGCTCCTCATGCTTCACCAGGGCAGTACGAGGACATTCGGGCAGACGTACTGGGTGATCTCATCCTTATGCCACCCTTCAGCTGTTTCCTTTCAAAGACCATATAGCCATAATGCTGATTTTCTAACAGGGCATCCCGTTCAGCACACTCACAAGATACTGGGACTTTAGCTGTCATTGCCTACGTTTAATGACATTGAGACTAGAAAGTTCAATTACTATGCAAAAAAGGAAACATCCTATAGGCTGGAGGAGAAGCGTGGGCAACACTTTTTCCAAACTAGCTATTAAAAAATTATATTCTTTGGGAGAGAAGGCTTGGAAACTCTGCCCTTAGAAATACCATTTTTACATTTATTTCTCATTACCATCGTGAAGCAAGCCAGATTAAGGAGGGAGGATAATATTACTCCAGTACCTGCTATTTAGTCATGTGTCCTAGAGTGGGTCCCAGGCACACGTTTTGGTGAGAATTCCAGCTATGTGTTTGCATCTGTCATTCAAATTCACTGTATTATACAGGTAGAAATATTAAGTGGCAAAATTTGGATCCCAGTTGAGATCCAACATCACGAGTGCTGCTGGACCTAGAGGTTGTTTTGTATTTTTTATGTAATACCTACGCTATAATAATACCTATATTTTAGTGATTTTGACCAGATGCTGCAGTCAGGGAGGTTGAAGGGCCCGGTCTCTGGGCTTGGGCTGGGAAGAGAAGGAGATGCTGCTACCATCCGGGCACACTCTCACGCTATGTCCCAGTCTCTGCTGATGTTAAATGAGGATAATTACATTTTCTTCCCTCCCAGAAGAGCTGGGAGACAGCCTGTTGATAAATTATTCAAGTTATTCCCCAAAGTGCTTGCCAACTACTTAAACAGTCTGCAAATATTTTGCAGATAGTCTTTAACTGTGAGCACAACCCATTTCTGCTCCAAGTTTTTCAGGCCTTTTCCAACTTCCCAGCAATGCTGTCAGAAGAGTAAGGAGATGGCAGGAGTACACCAGGGTGGGAAAGAAGGGGGCAAAGGTCCAGGCAGGGGATCCAGGGACAAGGACAATGACCCAGGACCTCCTCCTGGAATGAGCAAGCAAAGCAGCTTTGCAGTTCACCCGTGGTATCCAGTGGCTTTGCTGTACTGCTGTGCCCATGGGATGGAGCTCCTGAGTTCAGGTAGACAGAGCAGGACCCCTCACCTGGGAGAGAACACCATCAGTGGAGATGATGTAGCCTCAGTGGAGCTCCAGGGAAGGTGCCCAAAGGCAGCGATCATCCGCTGTCTCGAAACCCTGCAAGAACTGGAGGCCACCAAATGCAGTTACCAGGCATTACCTCAAAACAAGAAAAGGGAGGCTCTGTTTCATGTAAATTGCAATTAAATCACAGAGCCTGCCGGATGTTCTGATAGTTAGACTTTCACATGAGTCCCATAAATCCAAAAAAAGAAGAGGATTTGTGAAACAAGAGCTCTGTGAAGGCTTATTAAATACAATTTCTGGCGTAAATCCACTGAAGGCTGGGAAAGCACAGCAGGAAAGTATCAGTTCCTGTTTTGTGTCTCTTCCTAGACACTAGTTGGTACTCTTGGAGACAGGATATTAAGTCAAGTGGTCTGAATCTGTATGATTATTCTTTTTCTTCATTTTTCTGTGCAAAAAAACATGTTTCTGCCTATTCAGGTTGGAGAAAAAAGCTTGTAAATGTCAAGACTCATGAAAATTCACTCTGGTAGTCCGCTGTTTTTTACCCAGATTCATTTTAGAGTCTGGCTTTAAACACTGTTTAAGTGTTTGCAGTCACCCATCCTCAGCCCCCATCCTGTCCACTGGAGTCCGGGCCTGGACTTCAGGAGCACAACGGAGATTTCTTTACTACCTGTCCTTTCCCTTGACATGTCCATTGATTTCTCTCTGCGGACTCATATTCTCTCTTTTTTTCCCTTGGGTTATTGAAAGTGCTGATTTTTCTGTAGCCTGCAGTGTCAGAGTTTTCAGTATTTTAAGACTGATAATGTTTCAGCAGTGCACAACAGCCTTTTCTGAAACAGAGGCACGTGAAGAAGAGAGATTCAAACCAGCAGACTTTGTGGGATAGTTAAAACCACGCTCCTATTTTTCCATTTTCAGCCCTTCTCTTACACACGTTTGGAAACGGCATCTCAGTCAAAACGGAAACATGCCATGGGAGTTTCTCCTCTGGAAATCTTAGTTGCTAATTCTTGCTGGACAGGAAGATCTTCACCTAAAAGCAAATGTCTTGGTGCATCAACAGCACCAGAGTGTGGTGTAACAACCCAACCATAAAGAACCATCTGCCAGCCACCTTCAGCAGTTCTCAGAAGCTGTTCCAGGAAAAATCATCACATGGGGAAAATAAATCCAGACCAGCACAAAAACAAAGGCTTTCTGAGGAAGCATCCTATGCCAGCAGGGATGCATGCCAAGGCATCCATGAGAAAAAAAGAAAGAAAAAAGAAAGAAAGAAAAAAACAGCCAGTCACTCCCTAAATAGGCAAGATAGTGAAACCGTGGAAAACCACAGAAGGCTTCTTTTCACTTGCCCATTTCCCTTGGCCTCACAGACCAGCACATCTGGTAGACTAAAGGCTGGGAGGATAAGGCATGTAGCAGAGAGCCCCAGGGGCCTGTCATGGGGTTCGGCACTTGCTGCTGGACTCTCTGATGATGCAAAATAAGGTCTGAAGCTACACTGTGATATTGTAAACACAATTTGGGGCCAGGAGGCGAAGGCCAAACCAGCTCAAGTCCCAGCCCCAGAAAAGCATGTGGCTTTTAGGCAGCATGACGGCGAGAAGAGAAATATAACAAAACGCAGACTTGGGCCTTCCAGGCAACTGAAGCTCAAGTTATTTCCACATTGCAAAATACCTTAGGGGACCCACAGTTTTTCCACTAGAGTTTGCAAAAAGAGATCCTACCAGTCGCTCAGCAATTCTTCCCCTCAGCAAATCAGAAGCAGTTACTTTACTTGCTCGACGGCTGTGCATCGTCAGGAAACCTGTTGCATCTGCCCCACCAGACTCCTGCCTTGTCCTCTCTCCTGACAGCTACCACGCACTGACACAACCCTAACCTATTTAAAACCATCAGCAAATTAGTCGTCTCAAGACATTTTTAATATGAAGATTTGATTCTGTGGGTATTTTCACTCTTAAAAATTTTATTATTATTCTGCTGAAGCAATCAGTGCCTGAGACTGGCTGCTGGTGGCTGCCACGGGGGCTACAGCTGGCTGGATGGCACTGTTCGGATGAGGCTGGAGCTCAGCATAAGACAAAGTTTTTTACGATGAACATGCCCCAGGCTGAAAAAAACAAAACAAAACAAAAACCCCAGCACTTAAAAGCCCATGTAATTTTCAAAATACATTAATTCAGACAGTTTATGCTAACTTATTCCTGTGCCAAAATCGACACTTTGCTTGAACAGCCTGTTTTCGTCCCAAGACAAATGTAAAGATAGCAGTCATATCCCCCTCAGTCTTCTTCTGCTGGGTTTAACGAGGCAAATGAAGTTTGCTTTTGTAAGAGAAACTTTTAATCGCCCTTTCCTCCACATGTTGGTGCCCAGGCAGTCAGGTCTGGTGACAGTGACCCAAGTTTGACAAAGTGCCAGTGGCTCCGATCTCCTTTCCGTTGGGTTACCCGTAAATGGGGTTAGACAAAAAGACCTGGGTGCATTAACTGGTTGGATACAGCTTTTTACATCTTTTATGGAGTTGGCCATTTCACTGTGGTCCTAGTGGCTCCACGATTTCCACTATAAGCTGCTGTTTTCATTTGGTTTACATTTACCGAATTCAAATGTGTTCAGTCTCACATTTTCCACACTTGTAGTGAGCTCTGGGCTGGAATTTTTTTTCTCCATCTCAGGAAATAGGGATCATTTGTTTCCAAGAGCACGCCTGTGGAAAATTAGCTGTTAACGTTAAATACATCCATCTGTTCCTTTGAAGAGCTTTACCACCTGCTTGCAGTGGAAAGGAACCTGAAAATTGGCAAGGAGAAACTCTAGGGAGGCATCTTCTGCTGTCCCCATGAAAATCTAGCCACGCTTAGTTCCCTATAAATTTCTGGAAAATAGCATTTTCATGTGCACACACTAGCACGTGTGTCTGACTGTTCCGTGGGGATCAAACCTGCTCCTCAGCATGGAAGGAAAGGGCTGGGGTGCATCACCCTAAGGACCATGCATCGCTGGTAATGGCAGCCGCCCACCCCCTCACAGGTTATTGCCCATTTCTTTGGCTCATTCAGTCCAGCACAAGGTCCTGAAGACGACAAGGGTCTTCTGAAGCTTTGCTTTAAGGTGAAGAACACATCTGACTTTTTAAATAAAAGTGGCTGCGTGATACATAACCACAATTAAAGAGTAAAAATGTTTCAGAATAAAAATTTCAATATATTGTGTAAGACTTTACCAGAAATTTTCTCTCAGGAAATTTTACAATGAAGTATTGGCACCAGGACTGCTGACAAGCAGTTATATCTCCACACTGGCACAGGGGAAAATTAGTAATGGTGGATTTACACCTGACTTTGACATTTTGCAGTTAGCTTTTCATGTACTGCTACCACCTGTAGCCCTAATAAGTGCAACCAGAGCACAGACATGAGTGCAACCGAGATACATCATAAAGCAAATAAAGTATATAGCCATATATCCAAAATCTTAGTAAGCTGTAGCGTATGTTAAATCACAAGTCAATGAGACAGACCCAGCACCAAACTTTCCACTTAAATACTTGTCCATTCAAGGTGTGCAGCCAAAACATTGAGGTATAGACTGAGGCTATGGATGAGATGAAAAACAAGAAATCATCAGCAGCTTGTGTTGAGATGACCAGGAGGGACAGCTACATCTCAACTGCTTCTACCTTGTCCAACCTCATCCTGCAGTTACCTGTTGATCTACTCCTACGTGGTAAAGCAGTCCACACTTAAACCACTGCATAATACACATCTCCCCACTATCTTGCAGGGCTTTTATGTGTTTGTGAAGGAACCAGACAAAAAAATAGCAAGGATAACATAAACAGAGAACCAGTAAAGAGCAGTTGTAAAAAAAAAAAAAAGGGGGGGGGGGGAATGAAAAAGGAGGATATTTGCATATTTGTCTCCCAGTATTTTCCAGTTTTGCACATCACATGTCACCTTGGAACATAAAGATTTTTCAGACAGCAGAGTGGAAGAATTTTCTTGTTCAGAGGTGCCTCCTGAAAGGATGGGTGTCTGGGAACTGAATGAGCTTTCTGAAAGTGGTATAAGTCCTGCTTCACACCAACCCAAGGCAGAAAGATTCATTAATATTCAAGTAAGTAATTGTTCCTTCTTATTTGAAACCTTTATCTAGCCATTGATTTAACTATAAAAAATAAATTCATTGTCTATGGTAAAAAGAAAATATTTACGCCTGTGGTCTGAACTTTCTGTACTCATGAAAACCGGAACATATCCTGTAACTGTGCTGTCCAAAGATTTAGCAGAAACAAACAATTGCTGGTTAACTGTCATTCAGATCTAGGACAAAGATCAAAGACTGCTGTCACAGTTCTAACGTATTGACTTTGGTTAATCTTTTTCAATTTTGTTCACCCAATTCCTGACATCTCAGTTGACGTTATCATATTTCACAAGTTGCCGAGCAACTTCAGATTTTAGCAAGTCAGTGAACTCTCGTTGTAAAATGTTCTGCACCCAAGTAGGCAGGTGCTTGGTTGCATGGGAGCAGTCTAAATGACTTGAAAGGAGCTGCTCGTATAAATAAATTTATATATATGAGTTAGTATTCACTGAATCAGAGCACAGGTTTCAGAAGCTTTGACTCAACTTTTTTGTTCCTCTTCCTAGCTCCTGAAATTAATGATTAAATAAGAAAAGCAAACAATAGATAGTTTAGTTTAACACCTGAGAATTTTTTATTCCATTTGAGTGAACCAATACATTCCTTTGTGAAAAGGGAGGCAACAGTTAATATTGTACATTTTTATGTGCTGTCTATTCTAATGTGGCAACAGAGAAGTTTGCAAAAATTTTCTGCATTGTGGTAGTCAATTTAAGATTCACTTACTCTGTGACTGATGTTTCTGCAAAAATCTCACAATGAACATAATAAATCTATCTGTTATTTCATACAACTCTATGTTTTATCTCTCTAGTGCCATCTCATTTGGCATTCTAGCCTACATCAGTTGAAGTAAGCAGTAATCTTGACATCAGCTTCAGAAGCAACAGTACTAATAGTATAATACGTTAACTGTATAAAAGTGAAACACATTTTTGCATATACCTCAAGCCCACTAATTTTCTGAGACACTTTATTAGTACCAGCACATATGCAAGAGATCACCGGGAAGTCACCTTGTAGACTAACAACTAGAATGCAAAACTCTATTTGGATACAGAGGAGTCTGTTAACTGTTATTTTAGGTCTTACATTCTTCATCCCTTTGGAAACTATGACAATATCCTGCTTACAGTCTTACCGGTACGAGTCTGTCGATGTCTGAGTGCAAAATCTGCTCTAGGGCATAATTTTATTCCTTGGAACACCAAGTGCATTTTCTTATTGTTATTTAGACTAATTATAACAGCAAAAGTCAGGTATAAGACTTGGAAGCCTTATAGGAATACTTGCTTCCCAACATCTGGCTCGAGAAGAAAGGAGAAACAGCGGCTGAGGATATTAAATGCAAGAAGAAAGGTCACTGACTGTACAGATGACGTAGGAAAAAATAACAACCACCAAATCAGAGAGGACAGGTTCAGCAAGAAAATGAAAAGAATCAGAGGCATCAGGACAGTTATGTTTAGCTTAGGATTAAGCCTCCCCCATTTTCCACGAATGCTGTATTTAATTAACGTTTGATTACTCGTCGTGGCCAAAACCATGCACTGGATGAAAGCCTGGCACTGAGGAGCCGCAGGCAAGCGTGTCCCTCTCCCAGTCCCCCTGCTGCCTGCTCACTGGGCCAGTCCCGGAATGGGGGGAACTGCCTTTGGAAATGCCGAGCTGATCGCAGACGGCCTTGGCACGATGCCTGGCCCCTGTGGAAAGGTCCGCACCCGGTGGGCACAGCCCTCAGCAGCAGGTACCACAGCGCAGTGACACCCTGGCTGAACCCAGGCCCCCAGAGCCACACGGCACGCAGACAGCCACAGGCATGACATGGTTCCACCACCCTTTCCCAACCCTTCTCCCCAAGGTAAGGAGGTATGATGGCCTCGTTCCAGGCAGCAGAGTACCTCAAATAATAACAGCAGTAAGAATGTCAGCACTGCAATAGACAGCCTGTCTCAGCAATCATAGAATCATTTAGGTTGGAAGAGACCCTTGGGATCATCGAGTCCAACCAT
>JAOXJM010000033.1:29476035-29547997 GCA_026413425.1 Tringa solitaria
CGCTTCCCCAAGCCTGTAGCGCTGCATGGGGTTATTGTGGCCCAAGTGCAGAACCTGGCACTCACTCTTGTTGAAACTCATACCATTGATGTTGGCCCAATGATCCAACCTATCTAAGTCTCTTTGTAGAGCTTCCCTATCCTCCTGGGAATCGACACTCCTGCGAGAGTTGGTTGTTCTCCTAAAAAGAGCAGAGCCTAGACCAAAAGCAAGTGTCTCAGTCCTCCCAAAGGTCTGCTGTGCTGACACCCTGCAAAGCTTTGAGTCTGCAAATTTGGAGGCATTCCTCTCTCTCCTGCGCTGCTTTGGGTTTTAGTTTGTTCTTCAGTGATGTTCCTGTCTAGCTAGTTGTAAACGAGATTTGTGTTATCTTCTTTTGTAATCATAATAAAACAAAAAATTTAAAAAATACTTCTAGGCTTTCCATCTGTTTTTTGCATCAGCAGAACAGGAAAAGAGAAATTACTTCTTGAGACCAGGCAGTGCACGCACAAAACTTGAAAATGCTCTCAGTGGTCTCTGTACGATCTACGATACGGTCAAGGGGATAAACTGAGACTATGAACATAAACTCCCACTCTCTCGTTGGATGTCTGAATAACAGCCTGAATGCTGTTAGACTCACTGGACCAAATATTTGCACTATTATATCCAGAGAAATGCCTACTTTCTACTAAGAGACACTGATATTATAGAGAGAACAATATAGTTTGACTTGCTGTCTACATTTGAAAGTCAGAGACTGAAAAGGAGGATGTGGGGAACACGTTATGAAAAGGGAAAAGGAGTAACAAAAGGAAGAATGCATTTAGGAATAAAATGCGAGGAGGGTCTTGTGAGCCTGAGCCATAACATGAAGCACAGATAAAATAAGTACAATCAGTAACCACAGATGATGATGTGACTGCAGATCTGGTGGCAAACACCAGAGTACAGTGAACTTTTCTCCCCAGGATGATGTTTTACCTGCTCTGAAGACCTCTGGTAAATGACTTGTAGAAGACAGCATCTGCGTGGTCGTTTGAGAGGAGAAGAATCTCCTCTGAAGAGACAAGTGATATATAGCAGCCAAGGCTTTACTTTTATCAATGACTTGTCAAGCCAGCTGTGAATGTTCACCCTTTTAATCACAGACTCATTAGGATCCATACATATTTAATCAAGACTGTAACTCTGAAGGTGCTCTAAATGCTTCTACAGGAAGTAATGTGTGTTTTAGCACGTAGCACCTTGCATTTCAACATTCAGGTGATCGTATTAATGCTGAGGTAAAATTCAGACTTCTAGCACTAAATTTAAAAGCAAGCAGTCACTTCCCACTTACACCATTAGTTTGTTTATTTATGTTTACCAAGCTGCCTAATTAAAAAAAAAAAAAAAAAAAAGAAAACCAAGAGCAATGCTGAAAATAATTTGATCAAAAGATAGTTCAGATTATCTAGCTGTCTGCGTTATTGCTGGGGCTGGTGGAAGCTGTGGTCTCGTGGTGCTTCCCATCACTGTCCAGAAGAGAGGTGCCAAAACAGGAATGCTGTTTCGTGCACAGGTAGCAGAACCAGGGAGCAGCTGCTCCTGCTCTCGCTCAGTCATTTTTCCTTCTGCTGGCACCTCTGTCTGCGGTTACAAATTAGGGCCCCATGAAGCATGTGGCCGACTCGACCAATGCTGCCAGATCTTCCACTGCTCATTTCCTGCAGCACAATCTGAAAGAAAGCCTGTTCCCATGCCTGAGCTGGTCTGGACAAAGATAAATCTGAAGGCTGCCTAGTGACTACCGTATAAACATACAAAAAGTCTGATGATCTAACCTACGAGGCTTTGGTTATTTGGTATAATTAAGTGGAGAAGATGCCAAAAAAATAATTACTGGAAATTTTTCTTCTGACAAACCTATGACAGAAATTTCTCAACAGCTTCAAGGAACTCCGTGGACGAGCTAAGCCCTTCCAAGTCCAGCAGATTGCCCTTTTTGTCATCAAAGTGGAATAATTCAGTCTCTTCCTCTTCTAGTTCCTCTCGAAATAGGTTGGTCTCTGAGGTAGGGATGATGATGATGCGAGGGACTGTACTGCTAATGATAGAACCCAAGACTCCATTAGCTTGACTTCCTTGCGTTGCTATCTGTGAAGTGTCCGAGTCTCCTGCTCTGCTGATGCTGCTGCTATTCAAACCAACAGGCAGAGAAGCTGCTCTTAGGGAGCTGGTCACGAGCATTGCTGGGGGACTGCGTAGGACCGACCGCCCAAGCACCTTCTCCAAGCAGCTGGAGGAGAGGGAAACCTAGAGCAGAGACAGACGCTTTAGTGTTGTCATACAGCATGTGACTACTGAAACCAGTATTTGAAATTAATTACCACTCGTGGCTATTTGAGTCACCAGTCATATTTTCTAAGTGCTTGAACCATCGACTAGAAAGAGAGAAAATCATGAAGTGTTAACATCTACAGCTTGGAAAGCCAGATGTTAAATGAAGCAAAAGAAGACGTGCTCAAATATCAGCAGAGACCAGAAAGGAAAGAAAAAAAAAAAAAAAAAAGAGAAGAAAAGCCCGTTCCTATATCTGACTTATTTGTCCATTTTTAACACATCTCAAGGTCTCAAGGTACTGGATAATTGTACTTCTCTCTCTCATATGAAAGAGATCTCAGATAAGCCTCAAGCATACTATATTTTTTATTTGCCTAAAGTTTCTTGTGACAATTTCTATCATGGTGTCTCCAAATGGCTCCTGGCACTGCCTCGGGGCAGTTGGGGAATCGCATTCATACGTTGGACAGTACTTCCACCAACAAAGAGGGGAAAAACAGTGACTGTGATTTTGCTTTGCTAACTCTTTTTCATCTGCCTATTTTGAGAGAACTCTAATTTCTTACTTGGCTCTGATGGCAACTCCCCTGTGACATTTCCATAATGCTTTGTGCACAATATGCAAAACTAGAGTAAAGAAAGTAAAGTTTGAACATGTTAGTTAACATTTAAATACACCAGCAATAGAAGGCATGAATGGCAAATTTTGCCTTGTTTTAGAAAATGACAGTTCAGATTATAAAAATCAGATAAGGTTATAAAGTCAGATAGAGAGAGAAGTCCCTCCTTCCTGGGGAAAATCAACGTTTAAAGTAAAATGTAGGTTTTACTTCATTATTTTGTGTATTCATATGAATCCTAATGGAATTCAGAATATGACTAAGCTTTACTCAAATTGTTATAAAACATCTTTCAGCGTCATAGTTCTGATAGTTTCTCTTAATATGATTGTAAAGTGTATTAATCAGCTACAGAGTCTCTCCATAGTTTCAGCTTCCCATAATAGTTTTGTAAAATTTTTCCTCTATTGTAGATATTCCTGTTCCAGTCATAAGCCTCATTAATTCAACTTTAGTCTTCTTGAAGTGTTCAGGCATGTAATTCCCATGACTTATAGAGGTTTGGGGCTGAAACATCTTTTAAAAATGTTAGAAAAATTTCTAGCATGATTACAGCCCAGCAGGGGCTGTAATCTTGGTCCCCTTTATCTCCACCTAGCCCATGGCCTGTGACGCTGCCTTTACACTGGCAAATGGTTCCTTAAATCAGAAAGGGAAGGTTTGGGGTTTTTGTGGATTTGTTTTGTTTTGTTTTGTTTTTTGGTGTGTGTGTGGTGTTGGTTTATTTTGGTTATGTTTTTAGGAGTCATATCCTCAGTCTTAGCAAGTAGTTCTGTCAGAATATGTCTGGTTTTACAGACAGAAAACCAAATACATTTGGTTTTCTTCACACAATTTGGGATTGGTTTTTTTTTTAAAAAGAACAACGCCAGAATTTTTGCTTTCTTTCTCCTCCCTCCCATCTCTGTCAGTCTGGGTTTAAAATTAGATATCGGTACATACTGCAGCATAATGTAATTCTACTCCACAAGTAGGAATCATTTACTACTCCCTATAGACAATGATTTCTCCAGCCAGTGTACCTACCCAAATGGATGGAAGCACGATGTGCTAAAAAAAGTGACAGAGAAGCCTGTTCTTCCAAACCAACAATAAAAATAGAATGAAAAAGCCCTAAACCTAAACCCACTCCTCCCTGATTCATGTGCTGTTCTCATCACAGCAGGAGGACAGGTTTCTTTTGGATATGGCTTAGTGGGCTGGACACCACTTCCAAGGTTTTTTTAATGTTTTTCATGCTGGGTAATTCCCTTGATGACCTCCTGGATGCAGAGAGCACAGTTGGCAACTCTCCTTTGAAATCAAGTATCCAAACCTATCTTATTCTCACAACACATGCCTGCATTTTAATATTTCTAAAAAGGCCCCTTCACTGCCACGCCAGATTTCGGGGTGTCAGTCCATCAAGCCTGTTACCATCTTAACTACCTGCAATAGGTCATGGGGCTGGATCATATCTTTCTGGCAGCACAGAAAACAGCCCTGTTCCCATTTTTATGCTCTGGAAAGCACCAAGCCTAGGCCACTGATCAGCTTTTTTGCTTTCGCTTGAGAGATGACTCCTTTTTTGACAACCCATCTGCAACTGTGCATTAAGGAGATTTGATGCCAGTCTGTGAAAAGAATTTAGAGGTACATCAATTTTTTAGATGTTGGTGACATCATCTTCTTAAAGAAAGTGAAGGAAATGGAAGATTCTTTTCCTAAAAAAATAATCATAATTTGTTAAATCAAAAAATCAGGTGACCCTTTACCAAATTCACCCTTATATTTCCATAAGTGGGCACTTTTAGAAGTGCCAAAACTGGAATTGTCATAGACATACTGTCATAGACATGTCATAGACAACCCAGTAATGCTATTTGAACCTTAAAATAAATATCTAAAAATGCAGTGGGGTTTCTTTTGGGTTGGTTGCCCTTTTGGTAAATGGTTGGCCTTACAGTGAAACACTCTGAGCTTGACAAATAAATATTTACTCTGATAGAATGAATATTCATGCATTTAGCTAGCACACAAAGGAGCTTCACACCACACAGGAATCTTTGCTGAAAATACTGAGAAAAGCAAAAGAGGCTTTGACCATTCAATGTAAATAAACTCCACACATCTCAGTGAACACCACTGAGAGCCTCAGCACGAAGGTACTCCGTTTAAAGGTTATTTACCAAAGTAATACAAGACAGGTCTTTCAAAGACAAAGTAATGTGTCTGAGCCTTTTTGTGGGCTACACAGTTGCTAGATTACAGAATACAGAAATATTTATTGCATTCATGAACTCTTTTATGCAGCCACCAGGATTTATTTTCCTTCTACTTCCTTGTGAAACTGAAAGCCGGTGGTTCTCCAGCACCTGGAAACAATCTTTTGTCTTTGCCAGTTGCCTAAAACCTTGGACACACTGACAGAGGGCAGCAGAGGTGGGCAGAAGATTTGAGCCCATGTTGCCTGCCCCCACGTTTGAAGGCGTTGTTTTTCCATCAATATTATTCACAAAAAGTTACAGGAAAAGACCAACATTTCTGAGGACTTCATCTTAAGGAGACACAGGGTAGACACATGCAGGAACCGGGTCCTCAGACACCTGGAAATTTCCAGAGCAGCTCCTGCTTTAAACTACACTCTCTCTGGGCAGTTAGCCTCAGAGCTGGAAGGGAGCACAGTGGACAGAACCACATGCTGTGGCTGCACAAGTACACACACTAGGGTAACTCCATGAAAGACTGCCTCCATCAAAAAGCAGGTACTACTCAGTCCAGCCACATACAGGGGATTGCAAGTCCTTTCTTTTCTCAAAAACGCTGCACTGCTATACGCTTGACATCGTGCCACCCATACAAATACTCGTTTTGAAACTGAGGGTAGGGTTCTGGCAGAAGCTGACTCATGGGTGACTTACTGCTCCCATCCTCAGCACTTCCTTAGGGAATGGGGTGCTCCTCAACTGCATGACACCAAACCTCAGCGGTTTGGGCAATGAGTATGATGCATCTGCAGAAGATGCGCTGAGTACTCACCGTCTCCTCTTTCAGTGAGGGAAGGGTGGCAGCTGCCAGACTCTCCCACCCTTAGGGAGAAATGGGAGTTTCTTTCTCGTCTTCCCCCTCAACAAAAATAAAACATTTTAATGTACACTGAAAAGAGGAAGAAGGGCGGCTTCTATTATGTCAAACTCTGGTTTGCAGCCCTGATTTTGTAATATAAGGAGGCTGTCACAACGTAGACATAAGGGTCAGGATGGAAGGAACCAGAGCTTGGATAGATAGACATGCAAAGAGGCAAAGACAACTTCTTCTTACATTTGATGCTATTGACTGTGCTTTAATGCAGCTTTAGAGCTATGAACTCATGCTGGATTTCTAAAAACAGGCAACGTATCAGCGAAAAAAGTCAATACAGGCATTATTGACATTTTTGTTAACCACTAAAAAATAAGAAATAACAGCCAAGCTGAAAATGACATCAGAATCAGTATAAATAAAACCTAAAGAAGAAAGAGATCATATGCAGGCTGAATTATTATTCCAGAGATGACATCCTGTAGCAAGACTAACAGGAAAATGTCAAGACCCCAGCAAAGACTTTTTTCCTTACCTTTTCTACAGATGCTGCATCACAGCTGTAGGTCTTTGGGAGCTGGTCTCTCCTCTCCTGTTTCACACTTGTTGAGAAGGAATGACTACGTCGAGGCTGCAATTTCTTATGGGCTGGTTCTACAGGGTCAAGCTCTACATCACTCCAGGTCTAACCATAAATGAAGAAGGATTTCAAACAGTTACATCCTTTCTCAAATTCTAGAAGTACTCATAATCTAGCAGAAACCATTTATACTTAAAGACAACTTAAACTGCTTTAACACAGATCTCACACTGAAAACTCCCTTGGGGAGAGGCTTGATTTTTAATCTTGTCACTTGCCTGGACTATTTTTCTGAACAAAAAAAATCTTTGAAAAGATGAAAAATTACTTAATCTCTTTTCACCAGGATGTTTTTCATCCTTTTTTAACTCATTGCTTGTGCAATGCTTTTAGCTGCATAGCACCTGAAGTCTAAAGATGGTAGCAGGTACAACCAGTGTGTTTAATATGGCTTATGGTATTCTTTATGATCATCAGCCGGTACAAAACCATGGACATGCATAGGTGCAAACCCACATTTGTATACATCCCAGTTGGACACCCAGAACACCCACAGCTTCTCAAGCCCCACGAGCTTGCTTCTTCTCTGAACCATCATCAGTGGATGGGAGGCAGTTGGTGGACTCTGCACTAATTTTCCATACAGACAGATAGATATATAGACAGATAGATAGGGCTCCACATAAGTGGGAAGCTAGTGCATAATTCCACTGCTTCACCTTGCTCACACATCTATGTCTTGCCACTTGTTTATTTCTCCTCCCTTGTAGAACCAAACTGTAAATACAACTGTATGTGACTGACAAACACGTTGGCTCCCTACACTAACATGTACATGACACAGAGGAAAGCGTTGGTGGCAACAGCTGCATCTTTTACGGTGTTCCTGGTGTCATTCCTGCCCATCAGTACTTTATTGGACCATTCCAAAATTTCACTGCTGCCACGAGAGAATCATTGAGCTTAGCGTTTATTCCAGCAGCTGCTGTTTCAGCTAAAATCTGTACAGCTGGACTGAGTTGTCACTCGCCCCAAGAACAATTACCTTTGGCTGTGTCAACTCATCCCAACATGGTGCCACACATAGCTAACAGCAGGTGTGTTATTGGAGACTCCTAAGCCAAAGTTGTGCCAAAGGCTGAAGCCTCTGATCCACATTATCCCACCTCTAAGCGGCAACCCCAACCAAGCACACACAATAACATGCTACCCCTAATGAACCAAAACCAAACAGTGACAAACAGTGAAGAACAGAAAGCTTCTCGAATCAGGATAAGTGATCCAGGAGAAATTACCAAATATGACATCAAAGTATTAATGGGGAGAGAATCAAGTCAAGGAAAATTAAAAGGTAAAAGGGGCAAAAAAGGTTGGAAATAAGTAAGTGAGGAGTTTTAATGTCATGTGACTGTCATGTGACTAGTGTCATGTGACACTAAAAATGACTGTTTTAATGTCAACATACTTCCATGTTGCTACATGTGCTATCTACAACCAGTGAATGAAGCACAAGTGTAAGCAGACAAGTAGTCCCCATGATCTCAAGAGAGATCCAGGTGCGTGTGGGTAGTCTGTTTGTCCAAGCTGTTAAGCAATCCCAAGCAAAATATACTCTTTTTTGGGGGGGGATAGGATATTGGCATGCTGCATATACTAACCTCATATTGCAAGGATGATCTGGGTATTTTACAGTTTATGAAATCATCACAGTTGGTACCCTCATGCATCATTGTGTAATCAGTGGTCTGTGAATGGAATTAAATCAGCAGTATAGATTATCTCATTTTCATTTACATTGCAACAGAAATATTTATGCATGTATTTACATATTCAAAAGACAAGACAAACACTAAATTTCACAGCCCGTGAAAGTGAGTCACTCTTTTTTTTCCTATCTCATTAAGGTCTTTCCCTTAGTATAGCAGCAATGAGGTAAACATGAAAGTGCTTTCCATGCCCTGAAGACTATGAGAAGCCAGGCAAGCAAATTTGGGGATCCTCATGCTCTGTGGTGTGGTAGTGTCACACTCCAGAAGAGTCCCATCGCACACTTCAAACACACTTGAGCTCAAATCTGAACAACAGTCTGCTGAAAAAGGCTTTGCCTAGGCTAAGAGAGGCCTTTCGCTCTTCTATTTATTGTTTTAATTTAAAAGAAATTTTATGGTAGACATAATTTATGCAAAAGGTTCTCAATTCTAGACCAGGTCTTTCCTGAGAGGTAGCTTGTCCACTGCATGGTATTTAAACACCTGCTAATTTTGAATGACAAACCACACCCCATTTAAGTGGTTATATGATCTTTAATTATCATCATTATTATTTGTCTGTAATACATTAACCTGCATGTTTCGTGACAGCAGGAAATGCTGCTGGGATACGTGATATACAGTCACAAAGTGGAAGAGGATCCTTGTCCACAAACAGCTCACAGCTTCACAAGCTGTACAGCTGAGGCTACCCAGTAACGTGCAATTAATCATTTTAACTGGAAGTCTACCTGATGCAGCTGTACGGTTACTGTGCAAGAGAGGCAGCAGGATGGACCGCAAAGTAGCCTGCCTTGTCAGATTCTGTTTCATCAGGGCTTAGGCAGTGAGCCTTCCCTCCAAGGGGATTTTTTTTGTTCTGTTTTTTTGATTTCACAGCCAAAAGGCCTGAATTTCTTGTCAGCACCCTGGGCACCACGCTAGCATTGACTGAGGCTGCCTGGTTTCCTAGTGAACAGTACAATTTTTTGCTCAGGTGTGTTTACTGTCTATCTGTCGTGAAAGAGTTCAGAAATCTCCCTGGTGCTGTTACCTGAAAGGAACCAGCAGAAATTTCAGTGCAAAATTATGTTGCTCAAGAACGGTGCACTCCTCTTGCTGGTTTTCCTGGAGGTCCTAGGTCCATTTCCAAACCAAAGACCCCAGTCTTCCCAAAAATGCATAGTTATGATTTCGCTGAAACATAACTCTTGGCAACAGCACCCTGAAAGCAGCAGACTGAAGGGTACAGCACGCAAGTAACTGAGCCCTGTCCTTGCTCAGACCTCTGCCACCTGGCTCAAGGGGAGAGCCATGAACTTGCCACTCAGCAAGTCACTCAGTGATTTACACCTTCGTGGAAGGACTGCAGCCATCACTCTCGGAGGTGTCATACGCCCAAGCTGAGTGCTGAGCGGTGCAGGTCCCCACCTTGGACCTCCCAAGCTGGTTGGGAGGTCCAACACCAGCCCAGTCCCTGCTACAGCCACCGTCCCTCCCTAGGAGCTGCCTCCCCAGCACCTCTGTGAGCAAGGCCAGCTTCTTGTGACTTACAGAAGGCAAGGTCATGTCGAGAGGGGCTGGGAAGAACCCCAAGGGATCTTTTTATTTCTAACTCCCTCAATCCTACTGTTATGAGACCTGCTTTCTGTTTAATTCTGCTTGGTTGGGAAGGAGAGAAAGGGCTCCCTCCACCTTTTCCACCTCTAACACAACCCAAACCAACAGGTTAGACATACTGAGTTTCTAACCTGTGACTATTCCCCAGAGAAACCCACCATGCTATAGGCAACTTCTTCTTCAGGCTATGCTTCAGCCACACTGCTAGCCTTACTAGGACTTGGGGTACACCACTTGCAAAATACCCCACCAGCTCCAGGTGTGGGAAACTTCCACTCCTCACAGTTAAAATCCAAGGCAAAAAATAAAGAATTCTTTTGTCCACAGAAAGTGGACGTCCTTTAAAAGAATAAAACAGCTATTGGATGGGTCAGAAAACTTTGGATGGAAATGATTTTCCTGTCCTCCAGCCTCACCAGATACTGGATTATGTAGCAAACAGTTGGTGGCATGGGGAGTGCCTGAAAATGGCTCTTTCTAATTCACATTAAAGACTTACCCAAAAAACCATGGTCCCAGTAAGCATCTGAGTCATGTGGATATGCTGGCCTGGATGCTTTTCCTGATCAGAAATCAGGAAAATACTTTCAGTCCCAGAAAGACTTTGCAGCAATGACCTCATACGACCCAAAATATTTAGCTACCTCCCCTCCTTCTTTTCCATTCTCTAATTTGGATATGCATTTATAGAGTTGCTAATTTGGGGAGTCAAGGAAACATTATACTCACTTCCTTCACGGAAACGATAAAAAACTTACAGCTTCTCCAGTGGAAACTGACGAAACACAAGCGCTCTTGGTCCTGCCAGCAAGAGATTGATGGCTAGAGAGAGAGGTCCTGAATGATGATTCATTTATGGAGCCTCTCAGGAGGTCATTCTTTGATATTCGTATTAGGAACCTCAAGCAAGGAACAGCATTGTGGATGGTTTTTCTGAAGGAAAATGGGAGAAGAAAAAAAAAAAGTCACATTGATGGGGCAGCTTTGAAAATCATGTGGTCAAAGTACTGTATCTTTCCATAACCTCATCGCAGCTTCTGTTTTGATTGAGGAGGTCTTAAAGACGACATGGGAACAGCATGGTACATCTAGTGGAAACTACTCAACAGGCTGAAAGGAAAATAGCAGGTGGCTTCTGGGCCTCGAATCAAAACACGCCTGGAAGAGCTGCGTGGATAAGTAGTAAGATCTGACAGTATCTTGAAAAGCACGATTGCTTCTGATTTAATAAAAAGCTAACCAGAAAACTTTCCGGTTAGCTGGTATGAAGGTCTTCTCTGTGCAAAGGCACAGGAAGAGTGGAAAAAAGGAAGGAGGAGAGGGTTAGAAGAATCAGATATTACTGTTTAGTTGTATTGCGGCAGCTCCTGTAAACTCCTACTGGAAATTAACACTCTGTACAAGCACAGAAGAGAAGGATGACCTAGGGCTCAAAGAACTTAAAACCTGCCTTATTCATTAAATAATAATCTCAGTAATGGTTGTATGAGTCTATTCCTCCTGGCCCCGACCCTAGCCCCGCATGGAGCAGAAGAGCCCATAAGCCTTCCCTGCAGAATGCCAGCGGCAGAGAGCTCCTTGCTGCCACCAAGGACTTGCAGGGTGATGCATTTGGTATAACACCTTCCCCAGTGACTCCCAGCCCATTATTTCAGCCCAACAGATGAAGCTAATACTGGCACAAAGCTACATAAATAAGTCAAGGAGCGAGGCAGCAACAAGGCATATAGAAAACCACTGATATGTGAGACTTATAGATCAGGGGAGGATGGCAGCATATTGACTTTACACTGAGATGCAAGCCAAATGGGTGTATATTGTAAAATCTTTGCTTCTATACTTACCAGGTTTGTTGCATAACTAGAACATATAAATCATAATTTATACTCTCAGAAAAGATCACACACGTTAAAGTCTCAGAGACCTGATTCTGGGATCACTAGATGAGATCACTAGTTTGCCAATCCAAAAACACCCAACCAAAACCAAAACCCAAACCAAAACACCTCACCAGCACCAAACCACAGTAATTAGCATCATCACCACTCTCAGTATACCAGACTTCTGCAGGTCTTTAACATCAAAGGCAACTGAACAAGCAGCTCTGTGCCTACAGAGTAGAAAAGGACTGAAGAAGGCTTTCTGCCCACACCATCATTCCCGATTCTGCCGAGATTCTTGCCTGTGAGCTGGCAGAGCCCCACCGAGCTGCTTGGGGTGTAGGAGGCTGCCACATGGTTCTGGATTTAAAATAAAAAGGGGCTAATATTGTGCAGAAAATAAAAAGTTTTGAGAATCAGCAAGGGTTTACAGGACACAAGAAAATGCCAGGCTCCCACAAGTTAATTTTCATGTGGAAGATCTCAGGCTGGTGCTGAAAAAGCAGCTGCCAGCTTTTTCCCCACATGGGAAGCTGAACCACTTCCCTCAGACATAGAGGTAGTTTTTGATGTCTGTCACAGCCTACCTGGGACTGTAAACTGTAACTTCAAGTTGGTGTAAAACATACCATCCTGCTTATTAAGTGGGATTTCATGCAGAGACCTCCTCACACTGGAGTTTCAGGAAATGTATGTCTGATGGTGAAATTTCAAGGACAACATAAGAATATTTTTGATGTCTTGAGGGACCAGTTTCAGTTTTACAAGTATTTGGGAGGACTGTTGAGGAATGTTTTGTGGGCTGAGAAGAAAGCATGGATTTTGAAGGGAGTTTTAATACTGCACATGTGAAATACAAAATAAGTATAAACCCAAGGTGCTTATTTAATGGTATTTTTATAATCCTCTAAAATAAAAGTGAAAGTCAAATATGTAGTAAATTGCAAACTACGTCTTGAGAAAAATATTGCAAATCAAGATTGTTTGTGATTTTTCAGTCATTTATGATGAAAGAGTTTTGAACAATTTTTGTAAAAATGTGCTTCACTTGGGAACAACATGGAGATGCACAATTTCCCTATTTGCTATGAAAAAATTACTATAAAACCTGAAACTTCCAAAATCTAAGGAAGTTTATCCAATACCTCTAACAACAGCCAAGCAATGCTCTCTACAGCTCATGTAAAGGTTGTTAAAGGAGTGAAAGTGAAAACTTTCTTCCCCCACAAAACAGCATTTCACTCATTAAAACTTTGTATACATTTCCTTCCTTACTCCCATTTGTTACTTCCAGTGATACCTGTCAGGAAGAGAACTGTTTTTCTCCTTCATGCTTGTGGGGAGTGGGTGAGCAAGGGGGTATATAACAATTAACCTCTCAGACAAGTTTTTAAAAGCCAAATACTAGCACAAAGGTCACTATTACATTTTCAATTACATTCATTGTAATGTACTTTTTTTTGTTGATTAAGGTAAGTAAGCCCCACACAAAGACTTGTGTGATTTGTTGGGGTGTTAAGATGCAGCAACAGCAATTCTCTGTGCAACTTAGTTTGGTAGCATTACATCCTTGGTTTGACCCATAACAGAACTCTTTAGATTCTGATTCCTAGGTGCCTCTTTCTAGAAAGGCTTGGAAAATAATTTAGATTTAACCCACTTCAGTAGTTCCAATACAAAATGGCAATTCATTCTCTCACAAAACCTTAATTCTTGGGCGTCAACAGACTGGCCCATTATCCATCACTGGATAAATGACTTTGAAAGCATAATGTGAATTATTAGAAGATAGGGAAATTATCCAGAAAAGCTGATCTTTACATACATATTCATCATTCACTGTTCAAGCAAAATTGGTCTTGCCAACATATTTTCACCAACTGACTTGTTGGAGTACTGTAGCTGCTTTTCAGTTTCAAAACTGCATGCTTGGTTCATCTCAAGGGACCCAACATTACTTTTTTTTCCTGACTAGATGATGCCCAAGTGTATAAAATGTCTTCAAGACAACTACATAGGCACATATCTTGTTCATATCTCTAGAATCACACAGAATCACAGAAATACATATTAAGAAGCAGGAAACTCCCCCCATCTACTTTAAGAGAGTCTCTGAATGCCTTGTTGTGGAGTCCAGCCCTTTTCTTAACACAGTCGGCTTGGAACACTCATGCCGATAGGAAAAACATTAATTGAAGCAGCTCGCTATATAGTATGTGCTTTAACAATAGCCTCTTGACCTTGCAAAAATGATATAAGGAGTCCCTGGACACAACAGCTTTGGGTCAGAAAAAAATACCAGATTCATACTGTGCCAGTCGGCCTTGCAAATCTTCTTATTGAACCTCTGCGAGCCATCGGAGAGTAGTCATTCTCTTACTATAAACTGAAATACTCTACAGTCTTCAAAAACTAAGATGGACTCAGGTTTTTGGAGGATGCAAACCCATGTTAGTTATGATTGCAGACATTTTCAAACAAAATAAATGTTTTCACCATTTCTGGGTATATTTCCACCAGCCTTCTGAGAAGCTCTAACTGTTCTCACACAACTTCACTCATCAGACATTCAAAACAATGGACTGTCTTTCCAGCTCCCAAATCCTAGTTTTCAGGCAATATAACCTAGCAGCTTTTCCTCTTCATAGGCGAGACAAACCTCATACCAACGTCTAACCCTGCCACCTAGTGGCATTTATACATTTATCACTACGGCGTCCCCATGTTTCATCTGAACTTTTGATACAGCATCCCTTTGTGATAGACATGCAGAAAAATCTAGAGATACACTGAATAACAGTTCTGTTACAAGAATTTCTCCTTTTATATTATAAAGTGTTTTTCACTGCCAATGTTTCAAAACCCCATGACATACAGCTACAGGAGGAAATTACAGGCTCTAAGCTGTATCTTCTATGTGAGGTACAGCTGCTTCTGAGTTCACTGCTGTGAGTCATAAAGGTGCAAAGAATATATTTAGGAACTCACCTAATGCTGGATATAGGGCACAGAACACAATGGATTTGTATCCCTTTCCTTACGTTAAACAAAAACCTCAAAAAACAAACCCCGCAAAACTATTTTTGCTGGATTTTTGGAAACCAAGTATTTTAGAAGTTTTAACAGAAGTCAGTTACTTTGCCAGTACTCAGGACATGTTTCTCAGCTGAAGCCGGGAGGACATTTCTAAGTAAAACATTGACTTCAAAAAAAAAGAAGTTCTAGCTTGCATAGTGTCTGTGAAGCGCAGGATAAGTTTATCCTTGTTTGAAATCATTCAGCAGAACACCGTGCCAGCTTATTCCCTTGCAAAAGTATGTTGTAACTCCTTTTAGGACCACACAGCTGAAGACATAATCATTTTTATGTGTCCATACTATGTATGCCTCCAGTCCTAGCTAGCTCAAAGAGCAGGTCACCTTTCTGAAAACGCAAGGTGATTCCTTCTCCTGCTTTCCCTAAATGTTGGGGACTGCTGAGCTGGTCTCTGAAGACCAACTAGAGTGCTCTAGAGAAGTTATTAAAGCGGGTTATAGTGGACATTCTTCTGCAAAGGGAAAAGTTTCTGATTTTTTGGAAGAGTGTCTCTACAGGATGCAAAATTGTCATTCTATTCATGTAATCTTGTAGGTTTCCTATCAAAGCAACGGTATGGAAATGTTTCTTTACAATGCATTTTTACCTTTCTAATCATCTACTCTGTGGGAACAAGTTATCTTTTTGCTCTTTACCCCTTACCTTATTACAGTCAGAGGGCCTGGATAAAAAGCAGAATTCATACGTTTCAGCTCAGAAACTCATTCACCAGCTGTGAGAGACTTGAGAAGGAAATAAAGAGGCAAGAAAAGCTGGCTAACCACACAGCTTATCGAGACTGAACAGTGTTTGAGTATTTGTTAGTGAAATTGTGCTGGGCTGGCACAGCATTCTGTTTTAAAACATACTGTAATTGTTATCTGTAATAATAAGTAGACTTAAAGTATAGTACACTTTGCTCATGAAGGCATAGGTTAAGAAATCTTTCATATCTGAAAAAAAAATTTGAAGTGTTTCAGAGAAATAATCAAACATTACACTTTGCCCATTGAACCCCATTAGTGTAGTGTAAAACTTTTTCCTTTTAAGTCAAAGCTAATATTTTTGAAAAAGGGAAAGAATGGAAAGTTTTTTCCCCTGAAACAACTAAATGAAACAAATATGAAAACAGCCTTAAGAAGAGACTTTTTTTCCACAAAGCAAAGTATTTCAGAAGCATCTGCTTTGATTTTTGAAGGCAAATATTTGTTGATCAAAGTTAGCAAGCCTGCTAATGAAAAGGGAGTATTTTCAGCATACTTGGAAACCTCTCTCATTTGCAGGGAGCTCTGTCTGGATTACTGGTTTCCCACAGTTCTCAGAAGTTCTATGAAAATGCCATTTGTTTCTTGCAGAGCTTCTCCTAAAGACCAGCAACTTGTTTACATTAGTACTGAAGTTGATGTAAAGAGAATAACTTCAGTGCTTCAGAAAACCTAGCCTTGAATGTATGCATATATAATTTCTTAAATTGATGAAGATGTTACTTTTTAACCTTGCTGGTTGGAACCCATCATCTGGAGAGTGCTGTTTAGCAGCCAGCCCTGATATGGCACAAGATGACCCTAGGCGTCGCCGCCTCCTCCTGTCAGCGTTGTGAGGGAGAAGTAAGATGAAGGAAGGGACCACTCCCCTGAGGCTGTCTGGAGCTCCATGTGCAGTTTGGGCTGCCCTGTATCAGGTGGATGCGGTGTAGGGTCTGGCCACCTGGATCCCACCACGGGGTGGTCAGAGTGGAAACAAGCATTGCGTGGGGGGAGGCCGAGGCAATGAGGATAGTTCATTCATTGTAAAAAACACATTTGCATGTACAGTTATACACATACCTATATGTTTACTGTACCTGTATCTTGGGTGAATTATTGCATATATGATGGGGTTGTAGATTGCAGAAGCTTTGGCAATAACTGCTGGCACAGATTTGGAATATGGTGTTAGGGTGTTGCCTCGACTAAAAGAAAGCAAAAACATTACACACACAGCTATGTCATGAATTAATACAAAACTATTAAAACATATTACTCTTTTTGACCATTTTTGTGCTGTGATCTCTTGATAAGAAATACCCCTGAAATGTTAATTCATTCAAATGCATTCTTTGCTCAGATGAAAGGCTTGCATTTGACACCGTGTACTTCATTTCATTCATTTGGAGAAGATGACAGACATACAGGTAATTAGTTATCTATTTAAGGATGACCAGGAACACAAAGAATCACCTTCCCTGTTTCTACACTAGGGGAAAAAAAAAAAAACCAAAACCAGAACAAACCAAAAAAGCAAACAATCCCCATTGTGACCATCTGGGAAAAGGGAATGGTGATAAAAAAGAAACCAGAATCAAACCTAAAAATCTTTCAGCAGCAACATCTGTGCTCCGCAGTAATGGATGCCAACTACTGAGTTTGAAACACTGTAGAAGAAAGAGAGGACTAGAATGGTCTGAAACTAATATTGTCCACTTGACTTCAACAACCCACAGTCACTCATGTGTGATTGATGTCGGAACAGGATAATCACAATTAATGTCATAGAGTCACAGAATGGTTTGGGTCAGAAGGGACCTTTAAAGATCATCTAAGTCCAACCCTCCTGCCATGGACAGGGATATCTTTCATTAGATCAGGTTGTTCAAAGTCCCGTCCCGCCTGACCTGGGAATCAAGAACATGCAATGACAAGACAATAGGTGTCTTGGGAACACAGAGTGTTTGGAGAGAGAAGGGAGATCAGGGGTAAAGACCTGGAAATCTTTCCTGCCCTCTGTCAGAGGCAGCAGTATATGGTGGAATAGGTATTAGGAGAGAAAAGAGGTAACTCCTCAAATTAATTCAAATAAAGGATCATGAGAGAAAGTGTGTGGGGGGAACAATGTGTACCCCAAAAGTAGCTAAAAAGTCATAATAGTTTAAAAATACATAGACAACCCCTTTCATGGCTTTATCTACAAGGATATATCAAAGAAAGCAACATCATTTCTAGAGTAATAACTATTTAAAACTCATTCCAAATGGAGATCTGTTTCTTATGGGTGACAGTTCTATCTATACTTCAGAATAACCCATGCTCTTTGGATTACGTTTCCACTTACCCTGCCCAGGCAATCAAAGTGACGCAAGCATATGGAGACCAGGACAAGACAAACACAATGATGACCACAAAAGCAATTTTTGCCAGTTTCCATTCATTCTTCATAGACTGAGAGAGGTAGGATTTCCGGCTGCAGGACCCCAGCTTTTGAACATCCCTGTGATGATTAAAAAATACAGATACATCAGTAGGACGGTGAAAAAACAAGGTGCAACATCTCTAATGCATTCTCAGCAATAAGCAAAATGAAGCAGATTTAATCTTTCCCTGCTCTGTTCTTTTGTCTTCTGATCTTTAAAAATCTAGGATGTATTTAATGTAATAAAATGGTCCTATGTGTTTTGTTTGAGCTTTGAAAGCATATGGGACTGAACCTGAAGAACCCCTGGGACTACAGGGTGGGATGGCCACCTCCTTATCCTGACACAAAGAGGGTTTTAAGTTGGGAAGATGAAGAAATTGGTATCCCTGGCCCTTCATTGTGCTTTGAGGTGGAGCAAGTACAGGCACAGCAGGATGCAAAATCAAGTCTGATGGCTTCTCCTTTTCAGAGGAGGAGCACCTTGCAGAAAGGTAACATATGCTGGAATACCCTGACTACTCTGAGAAATGCTTATGAGGATATTTTTACTTCCCTGCAGATTTATTCACTGAAGAAGAGTATTTTCAGGGGTTAGTACAACAGGCAGTCCTAGTATTTTTGCCAAAAAATGTCCCATGAAATTATCTTCTAACATCAGACAAACAATTTATTAAAAAAATGGTTTTAAATGGCCTAGCATTTTATATGGTTTAGCACAGAAATAACAATTCTTATACATCAGCATTGTGAAATGAAGATTTATTTCAGGCTGAAGACAGTAATTACCAGCCAGCAGAGTAACAAATTGTTTCCTGGTGCACCGTGAACATACCCATAAAGTGAGTTTACTGTACTAGTGAGCAAAAGGCTGTCCTGGTTTTGGCTGGGATAGAGTTAATTTCCTTCCTAGTAGCTGCTATAGTGCTGCGTTTCTGGATTAGGATGAGAATAATGCTGATAACACACAGATGTTTTAGTTGCTGCTAATCAGCGTTTACACTAAGTCAAGGACTTTTTCAGCTTCCCATACTGCCCTGCCAGCGAGGAGGCTGGGGCTGTACCTACAAAAAGTTGAGAGGGGACACAGCCAGGACAGCTGACCCAAACTGGCCAAAGGGATGTTCCATACACCATATGATGTCATGCTTAACATAAAGCTAGGGTGAAAGCTGGCCAGGGCAGGGCCGTTGCTCGGGTACAAACTGGGTATCAGTTGGTTGGTGGTGAGCAATAGTTTTTCATTTGCATCACTTGTCTTTTTTTGGATTTTATTTATCTTTTTTGTTTTTTGGTTTTTTTTAATATATTTTCTTTTTCATTACTTTTTTATTATTATTTTTATTATTTTATTTCAATTACTCAACTGTTCTTATCTCAACCCATGAGTTTTCTCACTTTTACTGTTCTGATTCTCTCTCCCCTGTCCCACCAGGAGTGAGCAAGCAGCCGTACAGTGCTTAGCTGCTGGCTGGGGTTAAACCACAACAAAGACCTAGAAAAATCTTGCGGCCACTGTACTTCACCCATGAAGTACTTCATCCATGTACAGGATACCAGTGCTTTAAGAATGCACTCTTTGCTCCTTCGCTTGGTATCAAAGCATAGCAAAAATCAAGACTAAAGCAAAAAATACAGCTCAGTAGGAACTTCAATTTAGGCATGCAGCTAAACATGCTTGCAACAATGGAATTTAGCCTTGTGAAACCAAATGACTTCAACAAGTGCCTACAGATAGGCACAAAGAAAAGCCATCAGAGCTGATGACACTGAGAGCAGTGGGAAGGACTTACAGTCCAGCTGGTGTTGGATCAGACCAAAGATAAGTCACGCGCTCATTAGGAAAAAAATAAATGACAGAATGAAGTTACTTTACAGATCTAATACCCTGCTGATATGTGATTTCAAATATAGACCAAGAATTTGGGAGGGGAAGTGTCCTAACAAGCATAGCCAGATACTGTGCGTGCAGTTGTGATGCTTGAGTGAACCACAAGGTTTTCTGGGATGCCTGCCTTAAATAAAACTGTCAAAAAATATGAAGACTGTTATGTTTACAGAGCAGCTTAAAGGCAGATGATGCCCCCATTGCTACATGCCATTTATCATCACTTGGGGCTGAAAACTGTGCTGGAATGCACAGGGATTGTGTTCCTTGTATTGTAAATCTAAAATACAAATAATCTAAACTATCAAATTATCTCACACACCATTAATTACCACACTCTGGGCTAAGATTACAACCACCAGAGAATTATTTTCCTACTCCAAACTACATACATCCATTTCAGTTTTTACATTGACAAAAATATTTCTCCAGTTACAGCTATTAACGATCTTCCACATTTTTTCCAATTTCAATTCAGATTAATTTTTGATTCAGATTTTTCTGCAGACAAAAAAACTGAGAAAATCTTCTAATACATGTTACATTGCTTACCTGCCAGTACGTCTTATGGCCAGGAACATAAATAAATAGCAATGGAATATTATTACCAGGGGAATAAAAAACACGCAGCAACATAAAATCATGGTGTAACTTCTGTTTGCAGGGGAGTAGGTTACATAGTCCCACGTACAGGAAATCATCAAGCCCTCAGGCACATAGGAACCTATGAAATACATGGAATACATTATTTACTTATAAACCCAGAGCTTGTGCAGTTGCTCATCCAACAAGTGAGCAATTAAAATACACCCCGTACCGTATATATAGTTTCCAGGAACTATGCATGCTGCATCGTATGCGTGGTCTAAGAATACAAATGCACGCATGGAGAGGAGATTCTGCCTGCCTGACTCTGACATACACCTAATACTTTATATCTGCAATTTGTTCTGCTTGAATATGACCTGGGGGTAGGGAGGAGGAGGGCATCCGCACTGCAATAAGTGCGGATACATGGTATGACAGCAAACCATCAGGGGCTGGCGAGACATCCACCAGAGAACTTATTAAAAAAATCTAATTTTTTTAATACCCCGAGCAAGGCTAAAACAGACCACACAGGGAACGCTAGAAGAAATATAGAGCAGACAACATACTCCACCCGAGGAGTGGAGCCACGCTCCATCCCAGCGAGTACAGCCATACAACAGCGATGATCTGAATGGTGCGTTTCTTTGAAGTCCACTGTATGGATCGCAGGGGCTTAGTGATCACAAGGTAGCGGTCAACAGAAATAGCTAATAAAGTCATCATTGAGGTTATTCCGAAGAGTGCCCCACAAAAAGCGTACAAGTCACAGCCTGAAGCAGAAAACGGTAATGTCAGAAATTTTTCTTAAAACAGATGCATGTTTTCTGCCTGAGCCTGACATGATAAATTTCCCATTTTTTCCTGGCTCAGGATTTGTCTTCCATTAGAAAAATTTTCTTAGCCTCCCAATTTCATAATTATTAAGTTTTTATTAGAAAAACCACAAATATTAATAAAATACAAATGTATGTATTTAACAAGTCCTACTCTCCTCTGCGGGCGGCAACTGGGAACCTTTTGTCAGTGGAAAACTGCCTCAAAGAAAATCCAATATAATTAAAGTTACATTTTCCTGGACTGTTGCCGAATATATTGATCTTAACAGGCTGCAGCAGACATCTGTCTGCTAATGACAGATGGATGTTTTGAAAAATGACTTTGGTTTATGTGGCTTAAAAATGTAAAAGTGGTTTAAATTTGATGGCTAAAAGACCAGCTGTAAAAGATAGCTCCAGCTCCTGTATTTAATAGCAGCACCTCTGAAAAGCCTGACAGTTTTCACATGAAACAGGGTTTTCCCCTTTTTGCATTCAGGCATTGTGCTAGCAGATGAATATTTGTAGAGTTACACTGTCCCTAATTTGACTCAGAAACCTTTGTTGAATGATCATTCATTTTTTGAGATCTTGCATCTCCCTGTGGGGTTATAGACAAGAGCCCACTGGGAGTGGGAGGCAATCAAAACATCAGATTCAATCCTACAGCAGACTTCTTCTAAAGTTTTTATAAGTAACCTGCAATCAGGGACCAAATCTCACTCAACCCAAATCGATTGCTTCATTGTGGTGCCATGATAATTTACAGATTTTATCTAAGGGCACAAGCAAGACTAAAAACATCCTCAAACTAAAGAAGAGCCCTTTTGTGCTGCGAAATAATACATGGTCTGGGGACTTGCTCCACAAATACACGACCACTACTTGGTGCAAATTTTTACCCAATGATGTGATGAGCAATAGCAAGCAGAGCATCAAGCCTTCCGAGGAACTTGCTACACTCACATTTCAGGTACAATTTGAGCCTGCATCACCTTTTCTTTCTTGCAGTTGGAAAGAAATAAGCTTAAATTTGCAGAGTCCTCAACTGACTGTCATTATTTAAATCTCTTAATTAAATGTGAAATTCCTAGAAGTATGCTAATGGATATCAATATACATTACTAAATAAAAATATTAACTCCCTCTTAAACAGAAAAAAATATTTATGACAAAACTTTTCTACCCACCTTCACCCATAACATCTGCCCTTACAAGGTAAACGGTAACATGATTACACGTTGATGCTAACTACTTTCTCTCCAAAATAAATAAGATGAAAAAAATCAAACCTATAACACAAAATATGTCCCACCATGCCGACTGAGGATGCCAAGAACCTGGGTTGTCACTCAAGAGTCTTGTACTGCTGTCGCCACAGCACAAGCCAAAATTGTTATGGTTAAAATAGGCTGCAGAAAGTGTGAGCTGGTGAGGTACGATTTAATGTTGAAAAGTACCTATATCTCCAAGTATCCACTCTCTGTGCAAGCTGTTGACAAAGCACATGGGTGCCTGAGAAGCCGACATCAGGAAGTCGCTCACTGCCAGATTCATTATAAAGTAGTTTTGGGGAGTCCTCAGCTTCTTGTTGCTTAAAAACATGAGAAATACGTGATTGTAAATAGACAAAGTGAACAGCTAAATTTATGACTCTGCCTACTAGCATAAACAAACACTATCCAGGTTGGAATCAGTGGTTATTTACAGTCAATCAATTGCTAATCATTAGTCAATTACTGTGGCTACCGATACAGTAATTTCAAATCGGTGACTGACAATAGCAGGGGGGATAAAAAGCATTGTTTCCTCTTCAAACTGAGGAGCATTCCAGCTGTGATGAAAAATATGGATTGGTTAGGAGAAGAGAAGTTCCCTATAAGAGGAGTAACACTAATGTGTCTTGCACTGCACAAGACCAGGATCTGAAGCTGGTTGCAGAGCCAAAAGACCTGCTTTTGATGAATTTTCAAAAGCTGCTGGCCTGAAAAGTCACCACTAACTAAATGACCCTTTTCAAAAGTGCTATGGCACAAGCAAAGTGTGCACAGAGATTTGAAAAAATACTTTTGTTCATACATATATCACAAGAGATAACAAAACCACTCAACTGCAGGTGAAAAGGCAATATTAAACACTGCAACAAGGAGCTTAAAAGCATCAGCCAGACTGCAAGCAAACTTTAAGCAAAGAAAACAAACAAAGAAAAAAAATCTTCCAGATTCTTTTCTCCACATCTCACCACCTGATGTAGTCTCACTTCTTAGGGATATCTGGAGTTACAACGTCCTAGGAAACTTCCAGCTAGTATTCAAGATTACTCTTGGGTCTGACTAGGAGGAATAAAGATACTGGTAACGTGATAAAGAACCTCTCGCTTTTACTGGGGATTATTTGGTTGAATGTGGCCTTGTTTCTCTGATAAATAGTACGCCCCACTTCGAAAGTTAAATTGATTTGTGAGTTCAGCTCACCCAAGTCTGCCTTAAAACTGGCACTTTAGGGGCATATACTGAGAAGGTGTAAGGCTGAACTAGCAGTCCCTCAACATGAACCACTGTATTGGTTCCATGGCAAAGTAAAGAGCTTTGATACCTAGAGTTTGTATTCAGGACTTTTCACAGTGACAGGTACATATAATACAAAAAAAACGCTGACTTGGCACACTCTGTGAGACATAGGGAAGAAGCAAAATTTTATAAATAGCTTTGTTCTTGGAACCTGCATGCAGTAATTCTCGATAGTTTGAAATAATTTTCATTTTTCCTCCAAACGCCTCCTTCAGTGTAGAAAGTCGAACAACTGAAAACTCTCTGATGTGCTTTAAGATATTTGCAGCTAACATCAATTTCCTCAGGCTGATAAAGAAATACTGAAAAAGAAATTGAGAAAGCCATCTCAATGCTTCTGCAATTCTAACAAAATCTTGGGTCTCATAACTGCCTGCAACAACTGGGTGAGAGGGGGTGCAGAGCTCACACCTTCACAGGTGCTTGTCTGCCTATGGAGATATTCCTACTCTGTCAATTTAATGCTTTTATTACACCAGATAAACGAAACAAATTTCAAGAAAAATTAACAGCTTGTGCTGCATTTCAAAAATCATGAAGGCACCTACAGATGAAGGGAATTCAATTTCTACTCTATCTCATATTGAAAGCCAGCTATTCAAAATAACTAAACAAATTTACTTGTCTTAAACATTAAAGAATAGGAAACTAATGCTTGGGTCATAACCCCACCGGTGTTTCTTGTAAACGTCTTGTAAGCATTGTAAACCCCCTCTGCATCAACATGCATGATGACAGCAAGCAGCGAGCAAGAAGGATTTTGAAATCCAGCATCACAGTGCGGGACAGAAGGTGGCTATTTACTTTTTCCGTAAGATTTTTGTGTGCTCTGGCTGCAGTAGCTTTGGCTGTCTATTACATTCTCAGAAGCCAAGAGAGCACAAAAACTGACAGAAAACCTATGATCTGCCTGAAGCAGGGAATACACTGATGGCATGAGCTCATTTCACATAGTGCATTGTTTTCTTGGTCCTTCCAGGACATCTGGGTGACTGGAAAGAGAGTAAGTTTTTGTCAAGTGTTTCTGCAAATTCTGCGGGGCAAGTGAAGGAGTCTGCTGTTTCTATCATTAAGAGTATTAAACTCTTATTTAAACTTTTCAGTAGAATTATTAATAGAACATGGTATTTGTTTTCTCATCTTCTTTGGTTCCTTAAAGCATGAGGAATTTACACTGAGGTTATCAATGATGCAGGAGGGCAGGAGTTGTGCTGCCTTCTCCCTTTTGATGTCATCAGCCTTTGCTTGGAGATCTAAGCCAAGAGGAAACCAATGCAGAACATCTACACACAGGCACAGGAGAACCTCAAGGCCAGTCAGATAAACCATAGAAGGAATTTTTGTACCTGTAAAATGCGTAGAGAACTAGGAGGTTTCCGATGATGCCAATGGAGCCAATAATAAGCACACATGTTCCTACAGTGTAAAGAACGTGGTCGGGGACCTCTGTCTTGGTCACAGCATGTGGCTGGGTGCCCATGTTCAAACCCTGAATGGAAAACAAAGGAAAAGGAGAGCGTAGCACGTTTAGGATGGTTATCACAGGGGACACATGATCAGTCTGTTGAAGGAAGGCAGACCACTCACTTCCACAGTATGTGCAAATCAAAAGACATCTCTGTACTCTTTTCACATCCTCTGTAGTCAAATTTCCTTCAAGTAGCCCTCATTATTTTAACAGTACATGTTTATATTTAAAAAAAAAAAAAAAACCAAAACCAAACCAAAACAAAACCCCAAACCAAAACAGGGAAAACAGACTGGAAAAAAATACTAAGGAAGTTGTGATGAAGATGTGAAAAAGGCAAAGACCTGCTAGCATAAACCCTGCTCTCAGTAACTGCCGCTCTTTGGGGCTCAGAGCTAGCTGACAACACAACCTTCAGTTCAACAAGGAATAGCCTGTAATACTTCAGCTTTATTAGGAGCACTGATACCAAATCCCACACTTACAAACATTAAATCCCCTGGGTCTCCCAAACCTCCCTATCCACTAATGCTGCAAAATCCAGGAACTCCCCATGGAAAAGGTAGGAAACCAGAGGTAAAACAGTAGCAGTAATATTGCCTGGGCAAGCACAAATATATAAAACGTTCTTGACACCTCTTTCACTGCCCTTTATCTCCAGCACATGAATAAAACTCCACCAACTCTCTACATATTTTTTTTCTTTTAAACAAATTCAGATTTATCATCTGCTAAATTCAGCAGCAGGGCAGCCTACAGCCAACCCACTCAGCTCTCATTAGCGTTATCGATGAGAGGAGTCTGAATTGCCTGATACAGACTTATTTACCAAGCCAAAAGCAGCTAAGCCACGCAGAGTGCTCACACATGTGGTCAGATCTGGATGGCTTAATCAAAGGTATGGCACCTTGTCACAGCTGAGGATCTGCTTTGCATCACTACTGCGCAGCTCAGCAACGTGCAGGGTGCGGGATGAGGCTGATTTTGGGCTGCAGGGCAGGAGCCGAGTGGCAGAACAAGTTCGAGATGATAACTAACCCCTCTCTGGTAGTATTTAAGGGGTAAGAACAGTGAGAACTGCCTTTCCCCCCCCCCCCCTCTTGCTAGCTCCTCATCTCCCACTCTGCTGATTCTCCTTTCTGCCTTCTGTTATTCCTTGCTCATCTGTAAATGCGTACACTACAGCTCCTTTCTTGTACAACAGTTCTAGCCACGGGCGTTATCTCCTTGACTGCTCAGTGGAAATGTGGTGCTCCCGGGGCAGGTAGCATTCGGTGATAGGAACCACCTGTTGAGATGCATAACACGTCCCCAAACCAGCCAGTCTGGAGCAGAAATGGGGACAGCAAAGCACCCAGGGCTGAAATGATGTTGTAAATGGTAGAAAAGATATGGCTTCAAAGCAGAAAGCTGCTTTCAAGCTTTCTCAGTGGTCGGTCTGACAGACTTTACCCATAACAAAACAGCTACAGCCAACGTGACACTTCACCGAGGATAACATCGCCGTAGAAGTAGAAAGAAATGAAAGGGAGCGTCTGCTGGTGCTGGCTGCACCAGGGGGCTGTCACTGCCATTCCCAGCAGTTAAGCAGCAAGAAAAAAATGTCACCCTGTGAAGCATTTACCCTTGAAGAAGGTGTGAGAGGTAGTGTAAGAGCGGGCAGCACATGGGGAGGTGGCCCGAAGAGGAAGCACAGCCATGGCTGTTCAGTGGCACCAGGCACAGACGGCGCCGTGCTTTCAGAGCAGGGCTGCCTGGGCGTGCAAATTAACCACGATTAACTCCTCTCCTTTTCCCTCAAACCTAATCTTCTTAGCGTGTGTGCGCTAAATCGGAACCCTGCCTCGTTTTTGGCAATGCATACCAAAGAGGCTAAATTGGAGAGAAAGGAAAAAGGTATTTTTTTACTTCCTTTCCAGCTTATCTGTTAAGCGTGCTCAGGATTTACCACTATGAGAGGGCTGTTATATAGAGGAGCATTATATAGATGTTGTAATTCAGGGCAAGTGGCACTTGCCTGTTGTATGCATTATGCTTTACTTCATCATGTGGGAACTCACCGTTGCAGAAACTCATTTGAGAAGTAGACTATGAATTTCACACCCAAAGGTGTCTCGCCTTATCTCTCTGCTGATGAGAAGCCGACTTGGATGTTATGGTCTCATTTATTCAGTTACCAGGGGTGAGCTGTGTCAAAAGCTGAAAAATGTCTCGTGTGACACATTTGTAAACTCAGATTACAGTTTGCTGGAAATACTGGATGAAATATAAACTATTGATGCTTAGAGAGCGGAATTTGGAAGGCAATGAATACTGGGGATTATACAGAGCCTTCTATCTCAGTGAGAGGCTGAAGTGAGTGATGTTTAGATTAACACAGACTTTGGAGGAGGGATCTTGCCTTCAGAGGAGTCCATAAAATACCACAGCCACTTTTGCTGTGATATTAATATCACAGTATATTTGCTGTGATGTTAATATCAGCAAGAACAACTTTAAGAGCTGAATGAAAAGACAGCTACTTACTCAGTCTGTCGGTGTTACCCTGAGACAGGGGGATGTGGCAGGCATCCAGCTGAGTGAAACGTGGGAAGCTGATAAAGAGAGAAAACCATTTATAACACTTTAATTTGGATTTAAGAATATAAATATGCATATCTGTGTGTGTATATATATATTTCAACAGAAAACCTTAACTTCAATAAAAAATAATTTCATTAAAATAGTGGAAACTTTCTAAAGAAAACAGGCTAAAACAGTACAAATGGCACAAGTTAATCGAAGAGAATTTGTACCTCATTTTAGTCACACAATCAATTTCAGTAATTTCACATAATTTCACAATAGAAAACTTTAAGAATAAAGATTTAAATACTCTTGAGGTTGAGAATTTAAAGGCTACTCTGTTGAACAAATACTGCTTTGCTAGTACAGACCCTTTCTCTGTAGAGAGTAACATCAAACTGGAGACAAACCATTAGTATCATCAAGGATTTGAGATATTCACAAAATTTAAGCCTTTTCTCTTTTCCTACAAGATCACATCTAAGAAGTTGGTCTTTTTGGTAGTTTTGATTAACAAGCTAAGTACTTACTAATGTAAATATTTTACTGTATGAGGATGAGGACTAGAAATATGCGAAAAAAAATCTGAAGCCTGGTGACACGCTCTAATGAGAACCTGATTTTGCTGATAGTGTCAAAAAGTGTTACCACTGCAAGTATTTTCCAGTTTTAGTTTCTCCCAAGTAATAAGAATAAATTTAAACTCTACAAGAATATTCCAATATTCCAACCCAAGAAAACCCAAATAACTATTGCAAGTCTTTCCAAATGGCACGGTAACCAGGAGAGTGGCTAAGTACAGCAGGTTGCATTAGGTATAGTCACCGTTGTGTCTTACCAGGTTATGTCCATATTAACCTCTTTTACCACCAAAATGATGTATGGCCAATGACACCTGGTATGAATCAGTAAAAAAAAATCAATTTATACTACTGGAAGGGTCCTGCGCTTCAGACTTAGCAAAGCATGGATTTTGTATCCATCTCGCACCACCGCTCTCTAACTGCTAGAATACACTGTGCAGTTATACTTCAAGCTATTCATTTTCATTTTATTAACAGTGAACTTAGGCCCCTTGAGAATGCAATCAGAAACCTTACAAAGGTAAAAGATGTGCTGTGAGATGCTCCCCCAGCTCCAGCTCTTTCACACTGCCATGGTGATGCGCAGCTGCCCTGGATTCAGCACATCCATCTCAATAAATTGTGTCTATGGTTGCTCAGTGTCACCGCAGCCACGTAACACAGAATGAAAAGCCTGTTCTGTATAAACCACAGCCTGGCTCCTTCTCTTTAATGATGTGGTTTAAGACAGAGATAATAAAGGTAGGCATTATGTTTTGTTCAACTGATGTATTGAACATATAATGGGTGAAGCGAGTTTTCAAAGGCTCGGTTGAACAGAGAGGTGTTCACCTGTCCGTTTTTCTTCCAGGTTGGGTTTGCCTCACTCTGTTTGTGGTCCTGGGACAGGATCCCAAGCACTCTACTGCAGGCAGATCTGTTTCCTAAATGAAGGTTTTAAAGACACTGTCCATAACGACCTGATTGTTTCACTCAAAAATACAAATGTAAACAAGCAGCCCATGAAGATGCCAGTACTTGCACTGGGGCCAGCTTCTGACATACTCGCCTACCCTGTACTCGCTTTGTTTGACTCCTTCTAAATTAATGCTACAAGCACTTGTGTTTTCACTCTATGAGATGTTGGACCTGACAACTCACATAAATCATGATGTGGCCCTACCCTTATATGCGATGTGACTACAACATCAAAATGCTGTCACCTACGTGGCTGCTTGAAGGGCTTTTCTGGCAGGGTAACTAACGGATCTGCAGGCCAGTGCAGGATAAACAATTAACAGCTGTCCCTCAAATAGCTGGCAAAGGAAGCAGGCACCAGACATAAAAATAAATTTGGTCTACTTCTCCCAGAATAAAGATGGAAAACCTAACAGAGAAGGAAAGTTATTCCATGCAAGCTTTTGTAATTTGTTTTTTAGTGATAAAAAGATGTCCAAATAATTAGAGCCATCTGTTTCTGCTTTCCAGCCAGTAAGATTAATAAAGATTGCAATGCAGAAGACAAAAATTTGTGATTAAAAAAAGGAGGGCAGGGGCAGGGTAGGGAACAAGGGATGGAATTCAGAAATGGTGGTAAGATTGGCATTAGGTGGATATAAGAGTATCTAAAGCCTTATTTATGCTCTGATTTTGGTCACGGATGCAAGCTCATCTTGTGGAAATGATTTACATTAAAATGAGCTTAGAGTAGGGACTTGCTTACATGGGGGATTAATGTGGCCTAACAAGAGAGTGAATTAACATCATAGCAGCCTCCCTATGCTGACCTGCTACATGAATTCACAGAGCAGAAGTTTGATTTCACTGTGCAGAAAATTTAAGTTTATACAGTCACCCTTGCAAATTTGAAAGAAAAATAATAAACAATATTTAGGTGTTGTGCCAGTCTGCAGATGTTTTTGAAGCAGTTCATCGAACTGAAGCAGTTACCAAGTAATACTTGCCACGTTCCTTGTAATTTCACTGATGGTCAATATAAGAGATAATTTCAGTGTGAAGCACCATCTGGTTTGAAATGACAAAATTGGGGCTTAATTAATATCTTGTACTTATGAATTCTTGAATCAGCAAATGGAAGACCACTGCTATGTGGCAACTATTGTAGAGCTAGTGCTGGTCAGATATTTTTCAAAATATGATGTACTTAAAATTAATACCTACAGAAAATATTATTAATACCTTTGAATAGTAAAAAACTAACTAAACAAAAAAAAAAATAATCCCAGAACAACAACTTTGCTTGCTCTGGTTAACTGAACTGTGTTACAACACCACACAGTAAGTACAGATTAATTCAGTCCTCAGAAAGTCAAACCAAACCACAATCATCCACATGTGGAAAGTTACTTTTCTTATCAGTCTGCAGGCAACACTCTTCTTCCACAGCTCGTTCCAATCAGTTCACACGCCAAAGCCAGAAGCATTCAAACACACATTTATAGCATGAACTTAATCAACAAGACAATTGGTTTGAGCAAACTGAACTGTGAATTTGATGCAGTGTATCCAAAAGTGACAAATAATAACAGGAACTGCCAGTGATGTGTACAACCAATAGCAAAGGCAGCTGGGTACCAAAGTCAGGCACCTCCTCCGGACCTAGGCAGGTGTTTATCCAAACTGAGATTGTAAGTTTGTAGGGAAAAAAAAAAAGATAATTTTTTTCTATAATAAAATATATGCCTAATTAATTTTATTACAGTCAACACTTCCGGGGTGTTGTTGAACTGATGGACAGCGAGTTGCAAAATCAGCCATGTAATAGTTGACCTCAAGACTCACTTGGGGCATATATCCTCAAGATATCAGATTTGCCACAGCCCCTGCTTTGACAAGATGCTTTCTTTCAGGTCCTTGGTACCCGTTGCTTAAACTTCTTAAACCTGATCAAGTTCTCAATGTCATGAAAATAAACCAGGTAGATACTCAACAACGTAGGCAAACTCAGGTGCCTACACATCCAGATTTATGAGTCAATGTAAGCAAGGGCTATTAATAATTCAAGTTTTATAATTAATAAGACATAATATAAAAATTATTCACATGCAAATAATATGACAATCAGAAGTAAACAATAAAAGTGAAAATAAGTAAAGTTTTAGTATCTGTCTGCTCATTACAAAGTTATCTAAGGGCATATTTTCCTCTTTCTGGAGGCTGACTAGCAAAACCTTAAAACGCAAAGTCTATTCTGGAAAGCAACTGCACGTAGTTTTCTATGTATACCCCGAGCCGCATGGCTGAAATCAGTGATAAAAGGCGGGTTTGCTTCTCTGAGTACAAAAAATAATAATAATGAAACAACAACAAAATCAGCCCAGCTGAAAACCAATGAGCTGGCGTGTGTTCCAGCTTGAGTGCTATCTGTGCCACTTGGGCAAGGGTTAGCAAACGTGACGGCTTAACCAAAGCCTTACAAGCGATTCCACTGACCCTGCCTGCACAACCCGGCCTTGGAAGGAACGCTGTGTTACTCACACCCTTGTTTTTGCGGGGAAGCATTGGCAAGTCAACTAGTACAATTTTTTTTTTCCCCTGCCTTAATCTGAGTTTCTATAATCAAACCTCGAGGAGATGGATTTTGTTCCAAAGACTGGAAAGTGTTAAAGCAAGGTACCGGAGGCGTGTTTTCTGAGGACATTTCTGTTCCAGTACTGGTGTACTTGTATAATCATCCCAGGTCTTCACAACATTTTCCTCCACAGAAATTTTATGTTCTATTTAAACACATCTGTATCTAACCTGAGAGTGCAAAACCTAAGAACCAAGTTCAACCACGACTTTAGCATTTTGGAAGAACAAGCGAATAAAAGCCCACTACCAGAATCTGCTAATATTCAGTTGAATTGGAGACTCAGTCCATCTTCCCTTTTTCACCCCTCACAGGCTCACACGCCAGCACAGCCATTTTCTTAACACGGTCACTGAGTCACACACCATATTGTCCCCTTGGCCATAAATGCCTTCAAGATTGTCTGATGCTATGACCAAATGTATCCCCAAATTACAGCACCAGCTAGGCAAGCCTAGGCAGGCAGCACAATGAACAAATCTAATCGATGCTAACGGTGCATCGAAATTATCTGGACTATTACAGTTCAGTGCATATTTGTTTTTTCCGCAAGGGAATGGATGACTTAGTATGGTGAAACAACAAAGCAGTAGGCAGAAATCTCAGGATATATTTTTCAGAGCATTAAAGCACATTAAAGAAAAGCATGTGTAGCCAAAACATAATACAGAGTTATTTCCTTCAATATAAGAAATCTTGCAGCCTTCAGGGAGAAATAATTTATATTCAAAAGCAAATATTTAAGATTTTAATTTTCCATCCATTATGCATTATACACTTTCACACATTATTTCTCTCCCTCTGTGCATCTTACTGCTAACTGCTACTCTATAATAATTATACAAAGTGCACCTAAAAAACCCCCAAATCCCTTTATTCCACATTTGCCACTCCGTGGGGAGAGTTCTCTGAACTCACTGGCACTGCAACCCTTTGGCATATCATGTGCTCCTCACCTGAGCTGCTCTCCCCTCTCCACCACCTCTGAGCTCCTGTAGCTTCTCTTGGTCCATTTTACTCATTCCAGGCTGCCAGATAACTGCTGCTCAAATTTCACCAGCCATGGATACCTCTAACCAGGATGCTCCTGCTCCAGCCTGCCCACCATGCATCAGAAGCTATTTCATGGGATGGCACTGCTTGCTGAAGGCAACACAGAGCTGCAGCACACATCACCTGCTTGGAACGAGCCCATTCCTGCCCCCACAGCCCCAGACTTCAGGCTGAGCACTAACAAGTGACTACCAGGTGATGCTCATGTGTTACTGATTTTAACAGAAGCACACAAAGAAAGGTCTTTGCCTTTCCATGGATGTTGGCACCACATTTTGAAATTCTGATCCCTGCCAGTGGATTTAGCAACATGCCCTCACATTTCAAAGAGCTTGAACATATGCTCTGCCTCTGGACAGATAGATTTTATATTAAAAAAAAAAAAAAAATTTTCTTCCTTACTGTTGGTAACAGAGGGAATCCTTCACCAGCCACCTCTGGCTTTATGCATTTCGACTAGATGTTACTAGTCTTTTCATGGCGCTGTTCTGCTTCTCAGGGAGACCCAGCTGCTTCAGCTGTTGCCAGAAGATCTGTGTGCAAAAACTGCTCTGAGAAGTTGGCCCTGCATTTTAAAGAGATCCCGTGAAAACATGTGCTTATTTTTAAGGATTCTGAAAAAAAAGTCAAGAACTGACAACAGCTTTTCCAAAGGTGATTACAAAATGCAAATACACACTAATAAAATAGTTAAGATATAATACTAATAATTTATACTAATCTTATATGCCTTTCTAATGCTACTTTTAAAAATACATATAGCTAATATTTTTCACCAACGTGGTCATTTGGTTTCTGCTGGATTCTCTGCTCTCTATTTTTTCTATTGTCTATTCTGTAACTTATGATGAATTGTAGTGAATGATGAAGAAAGTGCAATGATAATAGTAGAAATATTCTTCCTCTATTAACAACGTTTCAGTTTAATTTTATCTACAATTTTTATTAGCTGAGTGTAAAGAACTGCAGTTTTACCAAAGAATCCACCTCACTCTTTACATTTCCCTATTTACAACCGTCCTGATTTTTCTTTTGCAGGAAATATTCTTAAATGAAACCAGAGACATTCTTTATCAAGTAGGGTAATGTCCACGTTTCAACAAGAAATTGTGTTTGTGGGTAGTAGGATGGAGGGTAATTTAAATCAGCCTCCAGCCTCCTGATGCCATTTGCATCATTCCATCATGTACATTTAAGTACACGGAAACTGCTAAAATGAGTCTGGCCAGAGTTACACCACCTCCTGTATCTTACACCTGAGAGTTTCTGGCAACAGGTGCTTTTAGGGGAAGAACATGGAGAATACAGCAAGTGCACATTCTCATCTGTTAAATTCAAGCATATTTGTGGATATTAGTATGGACATTCAATTTCTGTATAGATCAAAGAAATGTCTAATCACTCTAAGCCGAGGATTATTCCCATGTAATATCTGCTTGGGTCAGTTTAATATTCCTCTGTGGATGGAAGGGGGTAATGCAGAAGGCAGAGCCAGGCTCTTCCCAGAGGTGCACAGTCAATGGACAAGACGCAACAGACACAAGCTGCAGTGAGCAAAATTTTCAACAAGGTTGGTGAAGCACTGAAACAGGGGCCCAGAGAAACTGCACATCTGTAGAGAATTTCAAAATGTTGAAGTCAGCCCTGCTTGGAGGTGGGACTTGACACCCACTCTTCCAACCTAAAATAGTCCATGATGCCAGGTATAAAACTCTCCAAAACATATATTTAAAAAAATATGGGTTTAGTCCATAAGTAAAATGAAATCCCATTCCAGTTACCTGGGGAGAGGTATGCTGTCTCAGTAAATTGAAAATCTTCCTAGCCTACCTTCTTTTACTTTCACAAGGAACTGGGGGCACACAACAAAAGCCAAATGAACCTATATGCACATTTTTTACCTAGCTTTAATAGTTAAGTAATCTGTACTGGGACCATATTTCTTGGATAGAAAGGCTGCAGCCAGTGCTCAACTTCGTTTGTAACAGCTTCTCCTACTGTGGCTTTAAGTCTCACATGAAAAGACAGATTTCCAGAGGTTTTTAGGCACTTCACATCTATCGATTGCACCGGTGGCAATACGCCTACTCTTCTCCTGTGTTGTTGAAACTTGGATAAACTCCTTGGTGTTTATCTGCACTGTTAGATGCCTAAGTATCATGAAAATCTGGCTTTGGAATATTTTATGATTAATTTTAGAGAATTTAACCAGATCACTAATGGTTTGTTTAGTCCAATGGCCTATGCATTTTTGTCTAGTTTTGTCTAGTTTCACACTAGATACCCTAAATAATTTGTTTAGAATAAAGCACCTACCCACAACAGGTAACGGAGATAATGGAGATGACTGGGAAGAGAAGGAAATTATCAGGTGACATATGTGCAAGATCACCCCTCTCTGCAGTGAAAGGCAAACCTTTATTGCCAAATGAAAGCATTTGGCAGTAGTGCAACCTCCCCTAACTCTCCAAAACAAGAGTAAAACAAACTCACATCCAGGAAGGAGATCATTGCTTTTCTAGCTGCCTAGAGGGTGAAGCACTTACGAATTCCTGGTGGATTTAGCATTACTAAAGGAACAAACAGACCAACATCCAATGAACAATTGAAACTAGCGACTCCATTTACAATTAGCACTCTCCCGCAGTACTTATTTCATCAGAGGAAGATTGAAGCAGCACTGGCAAACTAACAAGGAACTGCAATATGGGCATAATTAGAGAGCAATTACAGCAATCAAAAGACTCCCAGATTTATAAAATACTGAAATAATGGAGCATGCTTTGACACATTATGTGGGAATAGGTGTGTATATTAAAAACAACTTCTGTATCTCTCAGAAAACTAAATTATCTCATGGTAGTGCTCATCTTGGAGGAAGAAACAAGATCTCCCACAAAAGCAAGTGCCTTTACTTTGATCTGGAGAAGCACCAAGACAACTTTGATACAGCAGTGAAGGAGCTTCATCCTTTCCCTCTCCACTCTCCTCTGTAGCACACTGGAAACAGGGACAATGTGGTTGTTTAATGTATTCTCTTTTTTTTAATTACATAGTGAATTTTCTGTAACTCTGAATAACTTCCACAGACCACTTTTCAAGACTTTACAAAAGGTAAAAGAAGTTTAGCACATCTATATTAGGAAACATCGCCTTCCCCTCACCCTCACAATAATCTCCAGATCTGAGGTCCATTTGAAGCAATTTCTACATTGCCTTTGCAACATCAGCTTGGAACCATGATGAACTACCAGAAATTAAAATCCCAGCACAAATCACCTTCCTTTCCTGTTTTAAGAATAAAGTGCATTGTACAAAAAGAGAAGCCCACAAGCCAGTTATGTTCAAACCAGTTTTTACTGTGCCCAGCCAGAAAGCCTCAGGGAGCCCACACAAGCTGTTTTCTGCAGAGCCCTACATCTCATCTCAGACAAAAAGTAGCTCCTTCTGAATTTTTGTGTTTAAAAAGCATAGAAGTAAGCCAGCAAAGGAATATGCACCTGAGAATCTCACAAATCAAACAAAGTTAAGTCTGACAAAGCATAGTGTATGTCTTAAGTCATGTTCATACTATATTTAAGCCCACACTGGGCCTTCCTCAGTCCACCCAACTCCATAAAAGCATCTCACTAAAGAGCATCTCTCTGCCGAAAAACGGATGAAGGCACAATCTGCTCACAACAGCTGTGGGGGTAAGAGATACTCATTTAAGTTTTCTCCACAAGTAAAGAGCTCATTGAAAACAAGTATTTACTGTTAATTGCAAACTTGTCTTGACATTTAACAGTAATTCAATGCTATTAGTTTTGTTGTGATCAAGTGGTAAACACTGAGCTAATAACAGAGTTGAAAAGCAATTTCACAGCACTTGTACAGTCATTATGGCTGAATGCAAAATAATTCTATTGCTAATGGATTACCTAAGGGTCTTGAAGCATTACCCAGGCCACCATCAGGCTGCTACCTCATGCACTGTTGAGGAGGCACTGCCAATACTGCAGATCTTGCAGCCTTGAGACAACCTGCCTTCCCTCATCAGCTCCTTTAGGACTGACTGGCACTTACCTGCAGCAGAGCCACTAGAGTTTTCCAAAGAACCAGCATTAGTCCAGGGGGTCCCTGGTGCTCTTGCTGTCACCACTGACCTTCGTTTGCTAATGCTCATCTTCTGTGTGAAGGTCCCTATCACAATGCTGTGGAGGGAGGAGCCTCTTATGTCAGCAAGGGCATGGTGAGGGACACACTGTGTGTTTCTAAGCCACGTTCACTCTTTCTCTACAATGGTGAAGGCTTAGTCAGCTACGTTATTTGAATATTAGCACAAGTTTCAGTGTAGAAATTGTAGCAAAAGATATCAGGTATTTAAGAAAGTATGTATGTTTTTCTTTCTAAAAAAAAAAGAGGCATGTAATTTCCTGATCACTAGGGTTATAGTTTGCCAAAAGTTCAATGGCAGTACTTTGTCCTTTTTATAATAAAAAAAAAAAACCACAAATAAACTTTGTTTTCACCTGAGATAAAGTTCTTATTCAGGCATTGCCAACTTCACGGGGCACAAAGAAAGCTTGCTTCTTCCTGTTGCTTTTTTAGCTCTAGACTAGCTGTAGCTGTTTAAATGAAGTTGTTTGCATCATTGTCTAACCAACATTGACTTGGTCATTTCATTGGCAACACAGCTGTGCTGATGGCAGTCAGTAAATTTCTGTGGACATTTAAGTCTTCTGGTCTGCATTCTCCATTAAACTCAGTAGCCCCTCGCAGTGCTCTCTCTGTTTTCACAGCAAACATCAAAAAGGTCCGTCTGCCTATTTCTTGGGCTTTCTACTAGGGTATGTTTCAATTTTGCAAATGGTGTCAAACAAAGCAGCTGATACCATTCCCTGGGTCTGCTGTCAGCAGGAGAGCTGGTGACCCCAGGCTTGGACCTCGCTGCAGCAGGCTGCCCCAGAGGTGTATGTAGTGATCCAGCTGCACAGCAGCCCATGTCCCCACACTTGACCCGTGCCGTACATCCTGCAGGCATGTCACTGTGTGTTGAACTACTGACTACCATACAGTATTGCACATTTCTGACTGTTTAGTTATCTACTTGCTAAGCGTCCTCTCATGTCCCGGTATCTACCAAAGCCATATGTGAAGTTTGAAAAAATGTCTTCTTTTTTTGATGTTTCCCAGGGTGACTTCCCTTATCTCAGTGTCTAGTGGCCACATTCTTGAGTGCTTTAGTAGTGTACAGTAATTTTGTGCAAGTCAGTCTGACAGTTGCCTCTCAGGTCCATTATAAGTAACTCCTTCACTTCACTTGCTCTAGTATTTTAAGATTTCCTGCTTTTCAGGGCTCAAATAGCTTAGCTTGTATTGAAGCTGCCATGTTTTGCAATTCCATATTTTCTTGTTATGTTTGCATAACTTTGAGAAAGTCATGGGTATGTTGATACCAAAGACTGGATCATCTCATCTACTAACATTACTTCGTCATGTTCTGGTAGTTCAGGAATGTTATCAGCCTCATTTAATCACCTGCAACAATATGCAGACACATATTTCTATTCTGGGCCCAATTTGGTTTGTGCAATGGATTCTGCTTCAAACTGTTGGGCCAAGAGCTGCTGGATTAAGCAAGCCATCTTCAGCAGTCACACTCTCTCTGCAGCCTGGCACTCCAGCACACTGGAAGTGCAGGACATCATGGAGGGGGAGTAATTTGCAACTTCTGAAGGCAGTCAGACAATGTCAAAATATTTCAGCTTTAAATCCCTCGATGAGCTTACTGAGGTATGTGCAAATATACTCATGTTCTTGTACAGCTAAGTTATGGCAAGAGAAAGTTGTACAGAATGTGAACTAGTTGAAAAATTAGCAAGTAAATAACGACAGGGAACAAAACTTGGACTTTCTATGATACTTCAGAGAAAGTTTAACAGCAAAAATAACCCACACAGCCACCGTGATAGAGTTGTGATTAAAAAGACAAAATCAATTAGAAATGAAGACCTGCAGCAGTGCCAGAGTGCACTCAGTGCATTTAAATGATTTGGAGTTATGAGTTACATGCTCAAACTCCTATTTACTTGCCATGTATTTATTACTTAACGGGACTCTACAAAAAGCATGCCTAAATTTTTTCTTTCTTATTTATTCGAGGACAATGACCTGTTGCAATGAGATGACATCCACAGCTTCCCTCCCAAACTAGAGTTACTCTCATACCATTCCCGTAACCCTTTCTCTTCCACTCAAGACTAGAAACAAATACTCTTGGTAGACTTCTTTGAATGCGAAATATACAGGGACAGGGCGGGTAGGGGTGTGTGTGGGGACAGGGGTACACAAATTCTTCATAAGTACTTTGCTGACCCAACTCAGTCTTTTGCCCCAAATCATCAGAACTACTTTGCAATGCACAAGAAAATCCTCTTTTCTTTATGAATGCTTTCAAATAATCCTAGCTAAACATATAAACATTTGACAAACAGCATGTCATTTAGGTCACTTTACATTACATTAATCGGCTCCACAAAAGCATAACAACTCTGAAATCTGCTTTAGGACTTCATTTATATTTCCTTTTTCATTGAAATCTTTCTGCTATTCATGACCAGATCACAATAAGGCTTAAGGAACTAGATCTCAATGATGTAAGAAGTACCATCATAAGCAATCACCTGCTACATCCTCCCCTACACAGCCAGAGTTTTCCCATCAACCAAAACTCCAAATCCATCCTAAAATTTTAAACAAAATAGCACAAAGAAAATACATTTCCCTTTGGGGACAGTTGGGTCAGCTGCACAAAAGAATATATCAAAATTCATTACATCAAAACAACTTCAATGAGATTTTTTTTTTCCCTTTTAAAGGAGAAACAATTAATTTAAATCACTCCTAGGAAAAAAAGCAGAAGAGAAATGCTCCCTTCCCTTCTCCCTGCCCAGCTCCCATTTTCCAAAGCCTTCCTCCTGGCACGTACTTTTTGGGTTCAGCCGAAAGCATCTCCCTTCTCTCCGCACATCTGCCCAGTGCAGGACTGCCGAGCTGCGCCTCATCCCGAGGAGCGTTTGAAATCCCAGGGTTTAAAAAGCCACTGGCAAGCAAGCCCTCCTCCGTTCCCAGCCTGACAGCACCGGGAGCATATCAAACCGCAGCGCTAGCCCTCAGCAAACCACCGATGCTGTTATTCAGCCTGACTGGCCCCACCACAACTGTTTCCAATGCAAAAAAGATGACTTTGAAAAAAAAAAAGGCAAAAAACCAAATACCCCACCATTTTAATTTTTTTTTTCTTTCTTTTTTTTTTTTAAAAGGATGGATACTGGGAGGAGCTTGTTTCCAGGGCATCGCAGCCGGCTACCTCTGCCCAGGCCAGCCCAGGAGCATCCCGAGTACCATCCCCGAGGGTACCACCCCGAGGCTGTGCATCCTCAGGAGGAGGTCGGTGCCTGGGGTCTCTCCTGTCCCATACCTGCTCCCCGCGGTCCTGGGCGAGCAGCCTGGGCTGGCAGGGATGGAGGCTGGTGTCTGGGTTTTCCCTTGCAGCGACTCGCACCCGTCACCTCTTATGCTTTCGCTACGAGGAGCCTGGCTCTGCCTTCCCTGTAACCCCCCCTTAGGTGGCTGAAAAGAGCAGGCAGTCTCCCCCCATCACTGTGCTGCCCCCCTGGCTTCTGCAGGCCAGCTCTGGCTTTCTCCTTATGTGTCCTCTGCTCCATCCTCACGGCCCACAAACCCCCAGGGTATGGTTAGGATGGCTCTGCCCTGCTCCACATATGAGCACACACCAGCCCCAATTGGGCTTCTTGCAGGGCTGGCAAGGAACTGGGTGTAAAACCAAGCCACTTCCCAGCAACTCACCCTGGAGTTACTGAAATTTCCTCTGCTGCATATGCCTTGATCTTAAAGCATCACTTGTGCCAGAGAAGCTTGAATAACCACAGAAAATAAAGTGAAGGGCACCGAGTGGGGCACAGGAATGTCTTACCTCACAGCGTCTTGTCAGTGTCACGTTTGCAAAGCTTGGCTCTTCCGAGGCACTGAAACGTGATGAAAAGAGCAGGGATCTGATGGCAGGCATGCTCTTCGAGAGCCTCTTTCTCTTGCACTCTGGCCAGAAAGACATCACAAAAATAGCTGCATTTCTATCCCTATATTTTCTTCTTCAGTGCATTGACAATATTTTCAACATAATTGGTTTCAGCATTCCCCTTTTGAAAGACATGACTGAAGAGGATTTGTGAGACAGAGCTTTCTCTGGAGAAAAAAAAAAAGGCTTGAAATAGTAGAGAGAGGAGCAGAAACAGCAATTTAAACACGTTATTCAAGGGACTTACATGCCCCCTCCACCTGGGGCTTTATAGTGGTCAGAGGTTTGCAGGAGAATCTTTAAACTATTTCTTCTGAAAGATTAATTCTTTTGACTGGTGATTCTAAAGATGATAGAAATTCAACTACAGATGTAAAACTTACAACTATGGTGAACATATACCCTACAGATAATCTGTAAATATTAGAGAATACAGCATACATTCCTAAATTGGAGGCCTAGATTTCAAAACAAAGTTTGCTTTGGCATTTAAAATCCCAAAGACGTGATGGATATGTTAAAATAAAATGAACAATGTACCAGAAGAGAAAAAAATAATATATACTTCAGTGAAAGCATGATATGCTGTTAAGCACTGTATTATAAAACGCAAAATTATGGTATCATTGTCATACATAAATGTTTAGACACTGGTATTGTATGTTGATCATTATTACTTCATCCTCGGTATTTGTTCCTTATTGAACCATCTTATTTCCATTCAGTTATTTGACTTGACAGGTTCTACTTCCCTCCTCTGAAGATGCCCAGTAAAACAAAACATCAGTACAAGCTGCTGCCTCTTACGGTCTGTTGAATGCTTTATTTTTCAGGTCAACCCATTGATTTGACCTCTGTGACCTACCTGTTGCAGACAGGTTTGGAAGAAAACTACAGTTCTTTCTATTGCTTTATATGCTCCAAACTCAAATCCACCAAATGGCACATACTATAGACATTGTAACAGTTACACAGTTATTTTTTCTTTATTCATTGCATCTCGCTATTAACCTAAATGATATGATCCATTAGATTACCTTTGTTGCCCTTAAAAATATTGTGTTGATGGTCTAGATATATGATGAGGCATGAAGTTTTTGCTTACCTTACAACTTTTTTCCATAAAGATTGGCTTTCAGAGGAAAATATATACACAATTTCAGAAGTACTATATACTGTTGTTGCAGTTTCAGAACCTGTACATTCATAATTTGTTGGCAGATAGCATATATTATCAGTAACATGTTTTAAATATTTTTTAAGGCAATAGAGGCTGCATGAGAAATTATCAGCCCTCTAACGTCTACAGGTGGGCTCCATTTTTTCTCTTTATTTACAAAAATCTGGAAATGCTGCTCTCTGAAACAGAGACCTGACAAACTGTTGAGATGTCCTTTCCAAGGAGCAGCTCACGTTGCTCATGTTGTTGTTCATTCCTACATCTGCAAGGTGGAGCTGAAACTTCTCTGAGGCCAGACCACTACAGACAATACCTCACAGAGCTGGACTCAAAATGAACCCTATTTTGTGTGAGATATTCTAATTAAAGCTAAGAATTGGATGCCAAGGGAAAATTAAATGCCAACTAAAGCAAACTTTTTCAAGCTTCAGACTTGTTTAGACTGACAGGGCTTTGATTGATGGTTTGAGTTGGCTCCACGAATGACAGCATTTAGGTGCAACTAAGCCTCCAGATAGAGGCTTACTGGATTGCTGTCTCACACATCTCTCTTCCCTGCACTTACACCAAGATTAGTTGTCAGGTCTTCCTATTTCAGCTGTTTGTAATTAATCCTAGGACATGGGAAAATATGGTAAATCAACCAAGCAAGTACAACCAGACAATGAATTTGGCCTTATTGTGAATTCTGAACTGCATTTACATACTAAAACTCACAATGTGTTCAAGTAAAAAGCACTGAAAATCAATCCTTCAAAATTAGTCACAGAAAAGAGATTGCTCAACTAACTAAAGAAATAGGTAAGGTAAATAACTGTCTTAAAAAGTTTAGGAAAATGGCCTTTCTGAGGGTAGTTGAGATCCTTGGCTAAGGGACTAATGATCATAGTTCCATGTGGGGACTTAAAGAAACCAAACAAATGTTGAACAAAATGCAGGAAAGAAGTGTACACACACCCCCCCCTTTTTTTTTTTTAAATAGGAAATAGAGCAGAGTCATTTAGGATGAATAATAGCACTTTACATTTCCGTGACACCTTTCATCCCCCACAGGCTCCCCAAAGCATTTGGCAAATTGAAGGACATTATCTACCGTACACCGAAATCATTTTATCTGTCACTAAAGGCAGCCCCGCTGGAGCAGAAAGCAGTATCTGATGAACAGGTTAGATCTGTTGTGACAAACACGGCTTCTAAGCAAAGCTACAGGGACAGTATAATCGTCGGCAGCTGGAACTGGTGCTGACTCCTGGATTGAGCAGTTGTTGGGAAAAGGCTGCTAGTATTTTCTCCAGTTATCACTGGTGAGGAAGACTTTATCACAAACCTTGCAGACCTGCTGTGCCCAGGGCAGGCATCCTCACGAGCCATCTCCTCGGGGTACCCGTCTCAGTGCGAGGTGCCTTCACAACCCATAGCCCCTGTCCTTGCAATGTTTGAGTGTTATATTCACCGGACAGGGAGAGAGCAGAGACTGGCTGTAAACATCCAGGCACAAAGCCAGACACAGTGGTGAATCCAGAAGTACTGCACACTTCAACAGTTGCTTTGATCTGAGCCTTCCTTCACTAGCAGCATCTTACCTCCATCGAAGCCTAACAACAGACACTCCAGAAAAAAAACATTACTTATGGCAACACGGTGAGGTTCTAAGGTGTTGTACATCCAACAGGTGATTCACAAGTGCTGCTTTCTAGGGGGCACATGAGTCTGCCAACAGGCTGCCTCACCAGCTCCTCAGAAATCTGTGAACACTAGCAATAGCAATATAGAACTTAGCAAAGCAGGCTAAATTCGGTGTATATTAAGGACTATCACCTAGAATGTCAAAGGAAGCTGGGTTGCATGAAAAAGCTCCTCCAGGCTACAGATTCAGTGGGTTGAGAGTGAGTTTCACACTCCCTCTCTCTCACAGCCATGTCAGGGATCTCAGTCCTTTTAAGGAATTATGGCCATATTTGTGGCCACTGATACTATGATCACTGGAGAGTGCAAAACAAGGTGAGCAGAGTATGATTACTTAAAATAAAAAAAAGAAAAAAATCAAACAAAATTTGGCAGAAAGAAGAGAGTGTAATGAAAGAGAAATACATGGCCACTGAACTGGTATATTCTAGCTTTAAAAGGAAAAGAAATTGCACTCAAAGCCCTTTCCAGATTTGCTGTCAGACCAAAAGAAAGGCTAGGATGTCGAAGACTGACGGATAATCTACAGTCACATGTTCATTTTGGGATAGCATGGAGGCATGCTTGGAAATGTATTTTGAGCTGTAGAAAAAGGAAGGGTGAAATAAAAAGTGGGAATGGAATCACATGCCAATGAGCAAAATGGATTCATTCAGCAGTCCATATTGTCCATTGTTTCAAAATAGCTACAACGTTGATGTAAGAATTAATCTCGTGATTGTTATAAACTGCAGTGCAAACACTCAATGTCATCCTACTGTACTTCTGAGAACTCTGAGAAGTCTCACATATTTCACAGGCAGCCAAAACACTTTAATTGTAAAGAAAAATGAAGAGTTAGCATGTCCCAGGCCAGCTTGTCTTGTGAATGAAAGAACTGTAGAAATTTAAGGGTTTGGAAAACCTTAAATTTCTCAAGAAATCACCTAGTTAAGTGCTTCTCAGGTAGGGTTAATCAGCATAGAAAAACAACCATTTTTCAATGGCCGAACATCTAAAGTATAATCTAAACTTTAGGATATGAATGAAACTGCTTAACATCAAGGTACAGGTAAGACTAAATCACAGGATTAGAACGCGTGTCTCACTGTTACACTTTGCTCATGAGTGACAAAGAAGACATAGTACTGCTTATCTAGGATACATCTTATGTACAGGTCACCTCAGTAGCAAAAGCAAATTCCTATCCCCTTCTCTCATCCTCTTTCCCCTTACCCCTTTAAGGTCTGATATCCCTCCTATCCCCTTATTCCACCAGCAGGAATGGGTTACCAGGACTCAGCCACAGCTTTTCCTCGGAATTTCATCTTTTCATAGAGTCCCTTCCATGGAAAGAGCAACCTGGTCAAGATGCAGGTCTCAATCTCTCATTCCTCAGGTGAGGACATTCATTTTTCTCAGGTACAGCAGAGAAGCTTCAGCCACATCTTATGGTCTTGGTGACCTTTGAAGCTCCTTTTCCTCCCAGGAAAGGGATTTCAGCACTAAGCCACAGCCAAGGTATGTTATCTCATCTCTGTTGGAGACAGACAACAACAAAGCAAGAAATGCAGATATCAAATGGCCAGAAGGTGAGGGAAGAGGAATTCAACTCCATAGTCCCCTGGGAAGACACTCACCTGGGGGAACAGAAACGCTGATTCCTAGTTTTGGTCAGTATTTTGACCAGTTCAACATCTTCATTGGTGACATGGACAGTGGGATTGAGGACACCCTCAGTAAGTTTGCTGATGACACCAAGCTGTGTGGCATGGTCAACACACTGGAGGGAAGAGATGCCATCCAGAGGGACCTGGACAAGCTTGAGAGGTGGGCCTGTGCGAACCTCATGAAGTTCCACCAAGCCAAGTGCAATGTCCTGCACCTGGGCCACAGGAATCCCAAGCACAAATAGAGGTTGGGTGATGAATGGATTGAGAGCAGCCCTGAGTAGGAGGACTTGGGGGTATTGGTGAATGAGAAGCTCAATGTGAGCCAGCAATGTGCGTTGGCAGCCCAGAAAGCCAACCACATTCTGGGCTGTATCAAAAGAAGTGTGGCAGCAGGTTAAGGGAGGTGATTCTCCACTTCTACTCCACTCTCATGAGACTCCAACCTGGAGAACTGTGTCCAGCTTTGGAGTCCCCAGCATAAGAAGGACATGGACCTGTTGGAATGGGTCCAGAGGACTGGAACACCTCTCCTATGAAGACAGGCTGAGAGAGTTTGGGTTGTTCATCCTGGAGAAGAGAAGGCTCTGGGAAGACCTTATAGTCTTTAAGTACCTGAAGGGGCCTACAGGAGAGATAGGGAGTCACTCTTTATCAGGGAGTAGATCAACAGGATGAGGGGTAACTGTTTTATACTGAAAGAGGGGAAATTTAGATTAGATATTAGGAAGAAATTCTTTATTGTGGTGGTGGTGAGACACTGGAACAGGTTGCCCAGAGAAGTTGTGGATGTTCCTTCCCTGGAAGTGTTCAAGACCAGGTTGGATGGGACTTTGAGCAACCTGGTCCAGTGGGAGATGTCCCTGCCCATGGCAGGGGGGGTGGAACTCAGTGGTCTTTAAGGTCCCTTCCAACCCAAACCATTCTATGGTTCTTATGGCTCTGTTACATATCTTCTAGAGAGGCTGTTTGAACTGGTTTGGAAATACATTGCCTGACCTGGAACAGGGTCCTCAGATCAACATCTTTCAGTGTGCTACCAATTCTCTAAATCAAACCTGAATTCTGGTTCAGTCAATAAAATACAATATCTTTACTTTTAATCCTCATTTTGGTTTAAAAAATGCATTTTATGATACCAGAACTTTCCACAGAAAAGTCATGCTGTTTTTTTACTGACTCACAAGTTTTCATCTAGCCCCACTCAATCAAATAGTTTTCTCTAACAACTTATGAAAAAATCCAAAAAGTCACAACTTTTGATGTGAAAGTCATGGCAGAGACAGCCACACAGACATTTTTTTGTTGTACTGTTTTCTTCTATAGTGCAGTTTTCCATTTCTGGTCAAAGGTGACTTATTTCTATAAATGGAAACATTTTCACACTTTAAAGGCTTGAAACAAAATCCTTTTGTGTAAAAATCCAGCCTGGAGAATTTAATCCTGGAAGTTGAATGCATCAGAGTCCTATCAACACTTACAGAGGCACTTGATAATGAGATTTTAAAAAAAAGAAACCCAAACTTGGTATTGAATCCCTAATTCAAACAATGTTTTAAAAAGAGACACACAGAAAAAAAAGAAGCACTTACAGGTCTGCAGTTTCTATATGCTAAAGGAGGGAAGAATATACTCAGATGTAAAGTAGCTATGACCGGCACGTCCTTGAAAAGCCAGGGGGACAACTGTTAAAATCCAGAAGGAATACATGTTAGGCAGCAGCCATGCTCACACCCTGACCTCCCAGCCCTGAACACTTAGCAGAAAATGCTCTTCCCTGTTAAGTGTGGCTCCAGGGGATCCACCACGGCACCTAACACAGCTCCGACAGTCCCTGGTGGCACGGCGACACTCTGGCTCTGCATTCTCTGGGCAGTACGCTCTCAGGTAATGGTCTGCTCTGTTCCAACTATGGCATTCTGCAGAGTACGGCGATGGAAGCACATGTGACGTGACCTTCTTGAGCTTTGTCCTGACAGACAGCACCTCAGCGATCAGCTACCAGTTCGAGCTCTGTAGATCCTTCACCATGATCTGTTCCCACCAGCCCACTCTCAAACCAGGGAAATTAAAATCCAGTTCCCATTGAAATTAATGGTATGAGATTGTAATAAATTTCAGAAGCTCTCAACATCTACTGTGGTGCAAAGACCAATACATAACAATTTCTTCAGCCATTTTAGGCCCAGTAAACCTATGATTTGAATTGCTCTTCACATAAAATTGCCATAAACCAAAGGCTGACTCAGAATAAAATAACATTTAAACTACAAACTCCTTTAAAATGTTGGTTAGAGTCTTGTTTCAAATATCAAGACTCGATGACAAATACAAAACTCACTGTTGTCTCTTACCTTAGAAAACAGAGGCATGCAGTAACTGAATTAGATGCGCAATAATACATTTATCCTGAAGTGAGGAGAAACTTGGATCTCATCTCTGCTCTGAAAAGAAACCATCAGTAATACCTTCTGGATGACAATTTGACATATAAATCTGAGACCGGTTTTCAAATGCAGGTACTTCAACTAAAGAAAAACCAACTCAAATTATCTAATCTTTCTTTCTGTCAGGATCTTCTGTGATTTTTATCTTCACAAATTTCAATTCTGCTCCAGAAAAGAAAGAAACACAATTTGGAAGAAACTTCTTAGAAAGGGAGTTCACTCTTCTTTTTTTTTTCAGAAGAAACAAAACAAAGGTCTACTCCAAACCCCATTCTTCCCTCCAGCATGTAATCTCTGGTCTATAATCTCTTCTCTGTCACAGACTGAGCCCATTTCTGGGCTTTCCTTGGTCTAATGCCATGTGAGTTTCTGTAATCCCTACCCCATCTGGTACAGAAGTCATAAGGCCGCACTTACCTTCTTCAGCAAAATACATATTACTGAAAACTCCAGCAATTCACTAAAATCAAACATTTAAGATATAACCCCTTTCGTAAGAGCATGGCATACAAACAAAAAGACGTGATGAATACCATGAAGAAAGTTGGAATGAGACTCAAGTGCCTGGGCTTCTGTGACCAGCTGGTGTCCTCCTTCCCTTTGCAATAGGCATAAGCAAGAACAGCTACTTCCAGAGCTTCTTTCCTGTATTTCTCATAGAAACCAAAATGGAAAGGTACATGTTGCCTGAGAAGGAGACAAAGCTTTGCTTCCTCTAGAAATAATTCAAGAAGAAAGCTTTGAAATGAGTTAAACATTTTTCCCCAAACACAGAGTGAATAAGGAATAGCCTGAATGTAAAAGCAGCTATCAGCTCTAGGTGGGTTTCAGAGATAGATACTCTTCACCCAAGCTCGAAACAGCAGGGCAGAAGAGAGAACTGGATGGAATGAGACATTAAAACAATAGGCTAGAAAGAGATTTTTGTCAAGAGACGTGGGGAATTACATAGGGCTACTTTGAGGATCACTTCAGGTATATCTGAAACAGGGTTCGTATTTCTTTTAAATATTTTAGAGGGTTTTTTTGTGTGTGTTTTTTTTTTTTTTTTTAATGAATACATGTTACAGAAAACTTTGAATTAGAGCTATAAGCAGGTCAGATTATATAACCACAAACTGCTGGGAGTGCCTGCATGTATGTGCATGCATATATACACTTCAATAAAAAATCATTTTAATAAAAAACCCTATTTCCTAATGTACTTAATAATTCTCGTTACAGAAGTTGAGTGTGCCTTTACTGATCATTTCTTCTGGCAACTGCAATTTTGAACTCTCCATCTGAGTGTTTAGTTTAGGAGAAAGCTGGCCTAGAGAAGAAAATATTTTTTGCTCTCAGAAAAATAATGGGAAGTTAGACTGTAAAGTAAGCTTTGCTACAGCCAAATTTGAGAAATATAGCTGTATTGGATAACAGGGAAATAGTATTAAATAAATTCTTCAGTTTTTATTCTTTTTAAGCTTTTCCCAATGCTTTCAAGTATTCTCTCCACCCTTTCCCAAATGATGCAAAGAAAAGGAACTAAATGTTTCTTTGGCAGAGACACACTTTGGCAGCAAAGCATGTGTCTTTGAGGTTTATACACTTTAACAACAGCTCTACTTCTACCCAAACTAATTTCCAAATGAAAGGAAGGGAGTAGAACACTGAGAAAACAAAAATTCAGCTAAATCATCCAGTTCTCTTTCGTCAACTCCGTCAGTCAAAACAGCGTATTGCCATCATTCAAGGACAGACTGGAACTGTTCGTTTTTATAACTGGAATACAAGAATTTACCAAATTTGCCTCAGAGGTACCAAATCAGCCAGTGCCTAATGCAGATTCTTTCAGATGGACGACATGTTTGTGAGCTCTCAGGTATGCTTAATGTTGTAGTATTTGTCCAGTTACACCATTAAGCTCAGCACCAGCTCTATCAGAAACCAACACCTATAATGCCAATGAAATAGATGAAGACCCTTCATGCAGCATCACAGCAACTCTGTAGTTTCATAAGCCAAGGAGAGAAAAAGACCTGCACTCAACTGGCAAGATTTGCCATGGGTTTTTTGTTATTAATAAAACAAAAATTAAATTAAAATATCACTCCATCTATCTCAATTTACAAAGCTAAATGATGGCAAATTTGGGTTTGGTATGAGATACGGAAGAAATATTAAGCTGCTTTTCAGCAAAACTCAGTTTTGTTATTCGTTCTGCCGGTTTCTCCTTTATCTATCAAGCCCTGAGCAACAAATCGCTTTCCTTAAATCATGGAACCAAATTCTACTGTTATAACACAGACTTCATTTGGTTTATGTATTTTCATGAGGGTAGTGAGAACAGAGGTTGGTTTACAGCATTGATCTTCACACACACATTAAAAACACTGCCTTATTTGGTTTTCACATTGCTGATGGGATCTATTCCTAGGCACAAATCACTACCTGTTAGCCTTTACTTAACAGAGCATTGGCCCCTTCTTTATCTAACTTCTTCAGTCTGCTCGCTTTTTTCCACACTGAATTTCTGAAGTCAAAAGTTTGCCCAAGACGGAGCTGTTCTCATCAAGCCCCTGCTGGGACTTTCGGGCATTGCAGTAGCTAACAGCCCTGACAGAAAATGAGAATCTACCACCAGTTTCAGAGGAAACAAATTTTCCAGGAAGCAACAGACTCTAAGCAGATACTGAGATACTTGCAAAAGTGATGATTTCGGCTAACAGTTAACTGCCAAAAGGAATTAAAAGTTATTGCAGAGTAATGTGCTGCTAGGAACCAAAAATGTGATTACTCTCTCAGAGCTTCTGACTTTCAACACAAAGTTTTAGATAAACCTAAGTCAGTGCTGCCTGCCAACAGAGCCCAGGATTCTTTGGTATATGTAGTACGCTGCCCTAAATCTATATTCAGTGGCCGGCAAACAGTGCTTTGGGCCATCACCAGCGAGATCTGCTCAGCTCAGGTTTCATACAGAGACTGCACAATAACAACCACCGTCCTGAGAGAGAAGGGTTTTGGTGAGTCGGCATTGCAGAAGAACAGTAACAACATTAAGCTACAAAAAATTGGCTGCAGAACAGCAAAAAACCCCTTGCTACAGCTCATGTTTCATGGCACTGCCGTGCAGATTTTAGAAGTGAGACAAAAACCTGTACATGCCGTGTTACCACCCCTCTCTAGGCAACTTTTACAAAGAAACCAGGCAAACAGCCCATACACAACTAATCCATTCAGCAGCTAGCTAGGGCTGAGGAGCTACTAGCATAAGGATTAATATGCTTTCCCCTCTCAGTAAGATGCCCACTGAGCCTTTGCTGCCAGATCTGCCAGGCAGGTGGGTAAGGGCCAGAATTCATCACAGCTTGGGCAGGCTGCTCCCTGATACCACTGACCTACCAACTGCCAGCTCCCCATCTTCTTCTTCAGTTTTGTGTCTCTTCATATGACTGTGTTTTCTCCTTGAACCCCTGAGCTGCTAATTTTGCTTCTATCTGCAGTTTTACCTTTCTTATCTTGCATGGCTCTCCTCTCTGTACTTTCTCAGAATTAAGCAATTATCTCAGAAGTCCAAGCCAAGGTTTTGCAGCTGTGCTGTATCACAACAAGGTCTTGGACCACAGACAGCTGAATCCTTCAGAAGAGGCTCTAGGATCAGGACTACAAAAGGTAACTGGAAGGAACATAAAATGGCCAGCAGATTAAGCCTTTGAAAAGTTAGCCAGAAAAAGCCTACCAGGGACATAAAGGAGGAGGAAGAAGTGAAAAGAGGAGATAAATTACAAGCTGGCTGGGCTGGTGTGCTGGAGACAGAAGTGAAAGTCATTACACAAATAAATTGTAAGGAGAAAAAGTGAAGCACAAGGTAACCTCTGTCTGACTGACAAAGAAAAAGATCTGGATAAGCAGCAGAATGCAGAAGAAATTTAGGGTTAGGAGAGAATATGGGCAAGCATAGGAATAGATGAAGACCATTCAAATATGGCGTTGTGATATCCTTGTATATCTTTTATTGCTGCTCTTCAGAAAGCAGCCACCTCAGAAATGAATCTGCTAAAAGGATCATATTTATATAAGACTTATAATGGGATGACAGAAAAACCTCTGGTTTCTGTCTCCTTTGTGCCTGTGAATAACTCCATAGAGATCTGAAATACTCCCATATACGTAAGATCCAGTTTTTTCCTTGACCAAATACCATATAATTATCACAGAGATGATAATTCAGTGCAACCAAAGTTCTGTGTGCATCCAAAATGGTTTGAGAATTTTCACAGCAAGAGTTGATAAATGGAAATTTGATCAGTATATTCCAGGCTCTCTCAATCCTGGTGACGTTGGATGGTGAAGAAATGTATTCTTGTGCAGGCAGCTGGATGTCTATGTCTGTGGATGGCCCTGAAGGACCATCTGGCCATGGGAATACCTTTCAGAATACAGGGAAGCAATGGCACCTGAAAGTATTACCATAGCCTCATGGGTTCCTGACTCAGCTGAGCGATATGAGCTGTTCATGACTTTGCTCCTGGTTCATTGCATATCCAGATCTCATTTTTAATACATATTCACACATGGTAGTTTGCAGCCAAAATAGGCTAGAAGCATAGATGCAGCTGCTCTATTAATTATAACATTGTCAGTTACAATAACCAGGTCAGCTGCAGTGTCCTTGTTTGGACAGGGATGTGATACAGGCCCTTGACAGTCTGTTTCCATCCTCTGCTGTTGGGTGCAGCTTGCGGTTCCTCCCCTCTGCTTGGGGAGGCTCTTCATACTAGCTAAGCCTGGCCAGAAAGGGCTGCTCTAGTTGTTGAATTGGGAGCTCCCAATGGTCCTCACCCAGGTGGGCTTCAGTCTCCCAACAACTGGAAAACTTCTTGCAGCAGCTGACTGCCTTGTCTCCTGTTGGGAGTTGTTTCACAGTATGTAAATAATACCAGTGAGCCCCAAAGAAGCTTTCCTACCAGTAAGTGGAATGGGAAACACATACCCTGGAGCTTGGGAAAGCCTAACCCATGAATCACCTGACTTGACTTTAAATGCTGGAGGAAAAAAAAAAAAATCAAAGGAAAAGCAGCAAGCTTAGTCAATAAAGCCATGCTTTAAATTTTGGATAATCAGCATGAAACAATGCTAGAAAAGAAAACCACAGCCACGACAGCACTTAGAACAGACCTAACATCGGTCTGCCCTTCTAGCCTGACCATCGATTTCTCCAAGGCATATCTTGACTTGGGAAACTAGGCTCGTGATTCACTGTACCATCTCCACCATCTTGTCTGCCAGAGCTGACCTGTGGCCTTGTTTGCCCACAGAGCCAAGACCGCAAGCTCCAGAACCATCTGCCTCCTGGGCACTGTCCTCTGGAGCTGACTTTTCAGTGTAACAGGCACCCCTGCCCCAGCTGCCTCTGGGCTGTGTTGCCTGAGATGCAGCTGAAGCTGTATCTTCTCCCTGCTTTTTATTACTTTCAGCACCTCTCATGTCAGACAGAATCACAGAATCCCCATGGTTGGAAGGGACCTCTGGACCTCCCTGATCCTGTTCTAGCAGGAACATAGCACGGTACATAGCACAGCACTGTGCAAAATTGCACCACCTCAGTTTTACCCATGCACCAACTTGTTTTAGTTTCATTTAAGTGGCCTCATTGAAGGCATGACATTTTAATTACCATTGTAGCACTTTATAAACTATACATCAACCGAAGGATTAAATACATAAACATCCTGTTAAATCTTCTGTCACTGTTTCACTGTGATCTGATGATAATCGCATAACGTATTGCTAATACTAATTATTAGTCTTGACAGATTCGGCATGCATAACAATTTCTGCACTCCCTTCCTGGCATAAGCATTTCCCAGCCTCCTAATCACTGCTGCCTTTGTGTCACCTGGAGAGTCTCCTGCTTTCTTCACAGGATTTCTTAACTCTTTCATCTGATCCCACAGCCACTCTACATCCACCTGATTGAAGTGGTCGCATCTGAAAAGGAAATATAAGCATGAGTTGATACCATGTCATTGCTTCTGGACATGGTATTTCCTAGTAATGTCATAAATATAATGAAAAGACTGTAGGCAAAATGCATCTCTGGCAGAATTGAAAAGAAGAATTAAAGTCATAGAAAAGGAGCTGATGAAAGCATTTTTTTGGTTTTTTTGTGGCAGAAAAATTACAACCACTTACCTGGTTTAGTAGTTGGCTTGTTAGAAGATGTACTACAGTCAAAACTCTGAAAACATAGAACAAGGCTTTTTAAGCCTTCACTGTTTTGGGGAAATCAATATTTGGTAGACTTTGGAGAGAAGTATAAAAGCAGAATTTCCGAATGCGAGCCTGCTAGCTGGTGTGTGTCCTTCACATTTTATAGAAAGCAAAAAATTCCCAAAATGAGACCACTGGTTTCCAACTATGAATTTACCGCAGAGATTTATTTGCAGCTTTTTAAGAATGGAATTAATTTTGCTCAGAACAAAAACATATCCATATATATACTTCTAAGGTTAACTATACAAAAAAATTGTTTAGACCTTTAGAGTGTTACAACTGCAGTAAAAGCCACATTTCTTAAAACATGCCAGCACATATTAGCTAACAAATTTGCATGACGCTTTAAACCCTCAAGATTCTTGCTTAGTATAAAGAACAGATCTGTTAATAAAGCTACTGCTGTTCTGTTTGTAAGGTCTAACATAAAATAGTATTACATTCATAAAATGGTATTACGTTCACCTACTCCTTTGCACTCACCCATAGCTCAAAATGTGAATACAGAGCAGTATGACTTTGTTAAATACAGTGTGATGATTTCAGCTGGCTGTAAAGAACTGTTGAATTTGATTAACCTGTGAAAAGTGAAGAAACAATGAGTTATTGAGATAGCACTTGCTTCTCTCAGAGTAAAGCATCTGCTACACTATGCTGTTAAAATAGTGCTACTCTTTGTGAGGGGCTTTTCACAAAAGAATTGACACCTTACACATCACATGGTCTGCCCTTCAAAAGCCACCTAGATGACAGGTGTCCTACCTTAGCAAATGGACTACTGCTAAGTTCACATGTGAGCATTATTGGCGTGTTCTTGTCCATCAGTAGCAAAATCCCATCCAGCCTAGCTTTAAAAGCCTGTTGGTAAATAAAGACTAGAATCACTATAAGTTTATCACAACTAAAAATGTATTAACGTGCTAGAAATTATTTCAATGGATTAATTTTGGAAGTCATATTTGATTGTATAAATACTTTTCCATTTGAGTTACCTGTTTAAGAACTCTCTTAAGCTGTCTTAACAAAATGTATTCAGAGACATTTTCTATACTTACTATGTTGTTGGTTTTTTCATTTCCTACCCTGGCTAAAAATTTAAAACATTTCATGCTGTTTCTTAGTTATTACTTAGAAAGTCAGTAATGCAATGGGGGAAAAAATAATCAGTGTGATATTGCAAGGATATATTAATAACACTAAACATTCAAAGTTTTTCTAAAAACAAGAATTCAGCAAAGGACTAAATACATCTTCAATGTATTATGTAGAACTAACCAAGAGATCTTTATTGGGGTTATTTCAAACAGAACTGCATTGTCAGTTAACTTTTTCCAGGGAAACACAAATTTTATGTGAAACTTTCTCTGTTAACCTAGAATATGAAAAAAACCCAAAACCCAGTAGTATTTCATCTCAGGTTGGCTCATACAGAAATTAGTGTATTTCATTTTGCTGAGCTGACTGACATGATCTACTTTCTGGCAGCTAACTACCTCTGCCTTTGTCCCAGAGGAAACACAGTGACTCACATTCTCATCTGGGGATGACATCACAAGCTTCTCTCTAGCTGAACAGTGGCAGACACACAAAAGTAGGTGATTCACAGGAAAATTATTTTGGTAAGGGAAACATATCTACTAAAGATTACTTTTTTTTAAAGGGACATTTTCCCAACACACTCAAAACAGAAAAATCTCGACAAGCACTGAAGTTACAAGGTGCCTTGGGAGAGTTCAGTAATTCAAGTCATGTGAAATTTACAGCCTTTGAAGTATTAAAATATCTTGTTGAGACTGAAAATATTTCTGCGCTTGTAATTCTTGATTTTTGAGGACATTGATTCCCAGGAAAAAGCATTGAAACACGAGCATTTCATACCAGCAAAGCTCTGCATGCAAATACCAGGCTTCCTTGAGCAGGGCAATTCCAAATCCTGCTTAGCTCTCATAATAGTTTCCTTCAGTCCGAGAGATTTCTGTAGCATGCATCAGGTGAGACTAATTATTACTCTCCTAGAAATTCTTCTGTTAGCAGTTTGCTTACGCTTCAAGGTAAAGAACATTTCCCCACTCAGTGACATAACTGCAACTTCCTGAAGCTGAGATTTCCACATATCACGTTATAAATCCAAGAAATCTTTTAAAGAAATTTCTCAACTATATCCTGATTGTGCAAACACAAGTCCATGGGGTACCAGGTGGATGCAAAACGTCTCCCAGGTAGAGAAGCCTTGCTCTCTCAAAGGCATCCTTCTCAGGCTGACTTTTGCATGGAAAGCACCATGGAGAAATCAAAACAAAACCATATGTCAGAGCAAAAGCAGTTGGGCATTCTGATTTCCTTTGGAGGTGCTGTGCACCAAAATGATTTTAAACCAGTGAAGTTGTTTAACAGTCCCATTTTTCTCCCCATGATATAAATCTGGCCACATCAAAACAACTGTGTCACTATTGCACTGACGACCCCTAAAACTGAGCTATCACTCGTGTATCACTAAGTAAAACCTGACAAACTGTTCTATGACCGCTAAACTAAGACTAATGACTTCTTCACCAGCAGCCCCTGGGCTATAACGAGCAGAAAATGACATTGATCTTAATCAGATCAGACACCAGCTTCTCTCAACTCTATCTCAAAGTCTATTGGATTTCATGCTTCATTATAAAATCGATTAATTGTTTCATTGCCTAGTCATTTTAGATGTTATTTATAAAAGACATTGTGTTGCTATTCAAAAGAAAGCAGGCAGCCAGGATGTTTTGTACTAGCCCCAAACAGTACGCATGGAAAACAGCATTATTTTTAAAAGAGGAGGCACATATAAACCAATGCCATGAATGAGTTCACCTGATCATCCAAAGTGGTGTAATCAATTGTACCAGCCGAGGGCATTTTCTGCACGCCTAAAAGCCTTGCTTTCACTGGGGTTTCACAGCCTTTCACAAAGAGAGAAGGACCATTCACAAATCCATCCTCAGCATCACCTTTAGCCAGCGTACTTGTACTTCCCCGCAGAAGACCTCAAACTCCTCAGAGCTGAGAACCACAACATCTTCAGTGCAGTGAGGTAGTTTAGAAGCTGAAACTAAGAATGGAACACAAAGTTAATTAATACAGACATTAGAGCATGCTGCACGTGTGGAAAATTTAAGCCACAGTGAGGTATTTGTGTTGCTGTGCAATAATTCTTTCATTTTCCAAGCAACTTGGAAATTTGAGTGAATGTTTATGGAAAAGGGAATCATTCACTTAAGCATGAGTTTCCAAATAAAGTTTATTCTTAAGGAACTTCTAGTTTACTCTATCAAGTTTTTCATTTACATCTAGGTCCAGTAAAGCACTTAGCAATGGCGCATTTAAGTGCAAGATGCGGTTCCATTAATATATAGCTAGAAACATTCATTTCAGACCATCAGGATTGTAACATTAGCAATAAGAGAAGGAATTTGCTAAGCTTCAACCCTGCAAGAAGTATGCCTATGTCTTTCTACTTCAGACAGTCATTGCGATGGGTGCGGACTGGAAAACTGTATTTCTATCTTAACTTTTGTCTGAGTTGTCATACACATATGCCAAAAAGCACTTTACCTTAGCTTTCCTGAATAAGTGCTCCTATAACAAATGTTTTGGTTTTTACCTTGGATTTACAGTATAATTTTATACACTATTCCTTAGGTTTATTTGTTGATAATCTGTCATGCTCTTCTCTTCTGTGATTTACAAATATTCTTTGACCTGACCTCAGTTTGCCAAGCATCCTACTGGCAATGCAGGGGAACGACTGGAATTACAAATGACCGGATGGCTTTCAAGTAATATTCACCAAGAACACAAGTATTCAAGGGGGAAAAATTAATATCAAACTAGCTTAAGGTATCTGACATTTTAAGTGTTCCTCTATCTTTTACACAGAGGTAGCTGGAGTCCACGGTGTTTCACATTCTCCCTGCTAGGTCTGTTTCTGCTGGTCAGGGTCTCATGTCTTTCCATTCCTGGAAAGCGATCCTTACACAAACGTTATATTTCTTGAAGCTTCTTCACTACTACTCCGTCCTCCTTTCCCAGTACAAAGCCAAATACGTTCAACTGCATTGTTTAACTGCCGAGAAACTGTCTTAATTAAAGTTGTCCGGCTAATGAAAATCCCAAGTGCCTAAGTTGAGGTCACATGAGGAGGACCATGTCTTGTGGCAGATAGGGCCCTGTGAACGGGATGAGCCCACTGCAATGATTGGTTTCTGCTAGGGAACCTGCCTTCAAAGAATGTGTTCCACCAGCTCACACACAGCCTCTGTTCTGATTCTCTAAGGGGTCTGACATGTTTGGCATGTTATGTAGAGCGCTACCTACCCCATAGACTCCTGGAGTGGGAGGGCAGCAAAACTTCCATGCTACCACTGCAGTAAATGCCAGCTGGAAAGCATTGGAAAATAGAGTCTGAAGGAACCAGTCTCACTCTGAACACCCAAGACCAGATAATCCAATTTGGCAAGTCCTTAGTTTCTGGAAGGTGAAAGATTATTATTCTTCTGAAGTGAGGATGCACATATTATGAGCAAGCACTTGGCCTCACCAAATTACTGATAGTTTCCATTGACCTGGTGAGGAATTAAATATATTTTTTTATTTAAACTATGTGCTACTAGGAGACAATTTTATTTAAATATAAATTTCCAATATTTCTCTAAGGCATAGCGGTCTAATAAAGCTAGATTACTTATTCAGCAGTCTTTCTTTTCTTTGCTGGAACGATCTCTAAGAATTAGGTAAAATATTTCTTCCGGCAAATCTACTTACGTAGCAGCACTTTCATAAACTTCTGTAAGTTAGCTTGATTGTACAGAGTGCTCATAAACTGAGAATTACATTTCCTCATGTATGTCAACCGTGAGCAAAAGAAACTTTAGTTTCAGGCTTCTGCCTTCACTTCAGAATCAGTGATTCAGGACTTGCTAAATAACCCTCACATCCTGTGACTAGGAAGATAGTCACCGATTTCAAATTCAGAGAAGAGATCACTTTCAGGACTGGGCCCCAATAGGGAAGAGGAGAAAAATAGTTATGGATCATAATGTCAATGGTTTTGACATCCTTTATCTGTCTTCTCTACTCAGTTTATTAAAAATTAATATCACCATTTGACCACTGCAAGGATGCCACTTAAGAATAAGTGGTTTTAAGTCTAATTTAATCACAAACAGGCCATGCTGTTTTCACATTTCTGTTGTGTAGGATTCAAAACTCTTTTGCTTAGTGCTAAGAGCTCACATTGAGTGCAACAGAAATTGACATTTTGCAACACCTTCCTGGAATAAATCCCAAATTTGCATAATTAAGTTAGGCAGCAAAACTTTCAACGGAGGATAGCACAAGTACACAAACAGTTCTAGGTTCTCACTTCTGGTGAGTGTACCTTCACCAGCTCCAACCACAGTTCTGAGCACCACGGTAGAAAAAAGAAATGAACTTACTAGAGCAAGGCCAGCCCAGGGCCACAAAGACTAAGGGACTGGAACAGCTTTCATACGTGGAGAGGCTGAGAGAGCTGGGGCTGTTCAGCCTGGAGAAGAGAAGGCTCAAAGGAATCTTATCAACATATATAAATACCCAAGGGAAGGGGAGTGAAGGTAAAGGAGCCAAACTGCTCAGTAGTGACAAGAGGCAATGAATATATATCAAAGCACATGAAATTCCATCTGAACACAAGAATACACCTTTTTTACTGTGAAGGTGTTCAAACACAGGAACACATTGCCCAGAGACGTTGTGAAGATATGAGAAACCCAACTGGACATGACTCTGACAAACTGGCTCTAGTCCAGGGGGGCTGAACTAGAAGATCTCAATAGGTGCCTTCCAACCTAAGTGACTCTAATATTAACACATAATCTGCAGCAGCAACACTAAAAAATAATTCTATTACTGCTATGTTCCTGTACATATAACATCAATTTTTGCATCATCTGTAGTTTTCATTGGGCTACAAGTAACTGCAAATAGTTCCTATTGATTAGCCTCTAGTTGGTGGATAATGTGGAGAAATCAGGTCAAAGATAGCTTCAGCAATGGAACAAACACGTCATCTGCAGCATTAGTGGTCAGCTAAAGTGTTTGCAACCAAAGTCATGCAAAGGACAAATCCTCTTTCCAGCAACTCATTGTGTTAAAAGAGATAATCCTTGCATTGCCTGCGATTGCTTTTCATTCAGTTCTCTGCCTAGGAGTAGAAGGACCTACGTAAAATAAACCTTGTGAGACAGTGTAAACTATGCTAAACTTAATGCGTGCCAACACTTTTTATCCTTTTTTTTCCCCCCTGAATAATGCAAATACAGTCCTGAGCCACGGAGCAACTCAATGAACAAATGTACTTAAGCAGCTGACAAAATTCTCCCATGCTTTCAAACACTGACACGCACATACAGCTACTCCCAGATAAACTCTTATTGTACTTTCATTCCAGAGAACTGCGGTGTCTCATGCAGTGTCCTCAGAGCCCTTACCCCTTCTGACTTCTACCAGAAGTCTATTTTCTGACTTCTACCAGAAGTCAGAAGGTAACCGATTCATCTCAGGCTGGAAAGAGAAATGTCACTTTTCACCTTCTACAGGGGATAGAAATCTCCACAGCCAGTTCAGAAAGGAGGGATCCTTACCTCACTAAATGGATTTTATCATCTGTGGACTCCCCTCATTTCCTTTCTGGACAGAATTATCCTCATTCATGATAAGAGATCAGCAGTGCAAGGTGTAGGTAGATAACAATGATTCTCTCTTTTTTTTTTTATATTGACTTTCTTAAATGAAGGTACAACTTCAATTTCAGTTACTTTAACACAACAGCTTTCAAAAGTTTGCAAAAATATTATATTAACTATCAAGAACACATAGCTACTTTCATTTCTTTCAGTACTCTGGTAAAAAGTCAGAAGAGCTCTCCAGATTTTTTTGTTATTTCTTTAGAGGAAAACCAGAAATGTATTAATGAAAGCCTGTATAATAGAAGATTTTGGCTAAAATAAAAATTAAGAGGAATTTAATAAGTTTACTGACATCTTAACAAAAGTGGAAATTTCAGAACAGAAAGTACTCAATAGAGAACATTTTACTGTGGAAGAAGAACCTCATGCAGCATGGTGAACATACCCTGAAATGTCTTTCTATTGCCTGAAGACAGGAAATCCATTTACCAGCATTACGTATTACGCAGTGAGAAGCAGACATTGTTCACCTCTTAAGGAGACTCTATGCTTTTCACACTCAGCACAGAAGGAAATGATAGAGTATCGTCTCATGTTGGGGAACGCAACAGTCGGGAAAAAGAGAATAAGGGGAAAATCACATCTGACAAGAGACAGCGGTACCTGAGCAATGCTCTCTGTCCCTCTCTCTCTTAGGCATACACCAAGACTGCAAGCCTGATTGCAGAGAGGCAAGGATCTGTGCAGGACACACCACAGCCTGTGACCTCTCAAATGCAGTAGCTCACACTTGGCCATGAGTGTAGGCTGTGTCTCTCCCACTCCGACTGCCACCCTTCGAGGAGGGATCTCATGTCTGAGCTACTGGCATTTGCTGCGTGATGGGAAAGAAGCAGGTCTTGCTCTGTGTGGATCAGCAGGCAGACCAAGATGGAAAGGAGAGAAGGATGGCTTGGGTGACTTCTAACAACCTCAGGAGACCCCTGGATAAGCAAAAGCTTCCCTAATCACTCATTCAGGCAGGTCAGGAGATCGGTAAAGCAGTGAGAAAGCTGCCTGCAGGCAAGCTGACTGACAGAGTAATATTTAGGGTTGGACAAATACCTCTGCTCTTTTTAGGCATCCAACCAGCCTGGTGCAACTGTACATCTGATATTCCACCCCACCCTAATAGCACAGTCAGCTCCTCCAGGCCCCATGTTGCAACCTGCTTTCCTCTCTTCCTGGCACTCAATCAGTGCAAACAAAAGGGCGCATTCTCTGAAGGGGCGAGTGGTTTCATCATGACTTCCAGAAAAGCTGAGTACTTGAGAAAGAAAACAGGCAGGTACATTACTTCTCTCAGTTTCAGTCCCCTGCAGAAGTGCCATGATTATTTAACATACAAAGGGCTGGGGAGCCTCTGTCGTTTGTGGGCTGCTGCATGTTCACAATTTTGATGCTTAGGATAAAATAGCATTGTGTGTCAAACCATGTGCCATGCAGTAAGACATTCCTAAATAAATCAGAACCCCACAGGAAATTTCAGGTAAGAAACTATCTTAGTTATCAAAACAGTAAAAAGAAAACACCGTGGAGACAAGGAAAGCTTACGCAGGCACTTAACACTCTTGGAAAAACCTATTTTAGCTAAGAAAAACACACTTACAGATAAAGATGATGTTGCAAAAGCCTTAAGGTTACAACAAATATTTTGGATAAGACATCAAAATAGTTGTTGTTCAAGGAATTTATGGTTTCCTATGATTTTATGAGGGTAGATGGAATGGTCCAAAACATGTAGGAGTAAATCAAATGTTTTATATCAACGTTCAAGTATTTTTCCTTCCCTCAGCAGACAATGACAAAACTATCAATGTCTACAACACTGCAGAGCTCAGTCTGTTCACATGGTGCACTTTCAATTTATGTTTTTCTTTCCCATTAACAAAAAACTCTCAAACACCAGTTATAACCAAACCCAGAAACATTTCTGGGGAAGCGCCAATTGTTCTTGTTTAACCCTCTAAGCAACGCAATGCTAACGCTCCCAGTACATGCAGCAAACATGAAGAGTGAGCTGCTGTGCAAATACCTCAGCAGTTTGCCAGTGAGAGTTTCCATATTTTCGAATCAACAACAAAAAAGTGCTATAAATTTAACAGCAAAATATACGTAAGACCCTTTACAGCTCTCACAATTAGTACTTGCTGGATGTGTGAAATCAGTTATATGGCAGTGTCTGTCAAAAGCAGGAGGCTCTCTTCTGATTTTCACCCCTTAAAAGTCGGCAGTTTATAGAAAAAAAAGAGAGGGACAAATAACTGAAGGACAGTAGGCCATTTAGCAGTCTTAATTATTCTCAGAGACCGTTGCTATCTGCATCTCCTAAGAAAACTGGAAGAAGGAGGGCAGGCAGAAATAAACATTTCCATACTCATGGAGGACCAAGCAGTCAAAATCAGAAACCTCTTAGGAACAACTCACCAAACAGGAATCTCGATCATTTTAGACTTCTGCAAGGGAAGCAACAGTAAGGTGGAACATATTCTGACTTTGGCAAGGCAACAAAAGTGCTGATACTGACCTTGAAAGGCTCATCTCTGGAAAGTTGGAGGCATTTTACATTATTTTCTGTTACACAGAGGAGAAAAGAAGACAAACCCGGGTATCCTAACAGGCCAAGTGCTGGTCTTCATATGAATTAAAGCTCAATCCACTGACGCTGATGAATAATTTTGTACTGACAAAAAACAGTAATTGAATTGGTTTCATATAAGATCTTTTTACCTCAAAGTGACTTCCTCCAGCTATGTCACTTTGCTCAGTGCCATCTCTGGAAGCTGCCATTATAAGCAAATACCTCTGGCTGATTGCTGTTGACGGACACATCTACCTGAATATATCAGAGGCAATTAATAATACCTGCAAATATCTCCCCAAAGCTAAAATAAGCACGTTATGAGAAAAGATAGTATTTCTTCCATTTTGCCTCTACAAAAGCAGTGTAAAGAAGGAGTGCTTGCAGTTTTGCTCGGCACTTTCATAATTACCAGTGTCCAGTTATCAAACTGAGAACATAGAGCACAACTGCTGTTGGATACTGCATTTTGACCCAGATTGTCCTTCCACGCACCACACTGGCAGGGCTATTTTATGTTCTCTGGCACCTGAGAAAAAAGGGCAGACATCCCTCTGTTCTGAGCAGCTGCAAAAGGAGAGTCAGAAGCCAAAGGCAACCTCTGTTGCTCCCCCTGCAGAGATTTTCCCAACTGATTCTCATTCTAATCATGCCTGGTATTTGTTAGTCTTTAATTAGTTTTTGCAGTTTACACCTGTCAAACAAACACTAGCTCCCTTCCCCTTGACTTCAAGCCATGATAACAAAAGACATTGCTTTAATATATTTAAGCCCTGGGCCTCAACAGCTGTAAATAAGCACAAGGCAGAGATAAAGCAGTAAAATATTTATGGCTAGATTTAGAAATGGTCTCCAGGTCTACGCACCTAGCTTTGTGCTTCTTTGCTTTCTATTGGCAAATCAGGAACGCAGCTGCCTACTGCACAGGGTTACCTGAGTTTTGCACCCAGAGCTTCAAGCAACTGGAAGCAAGTACCCTTAAAGACATGCCCACAGGTCTGAAGACAGCATCAACCCAAAAGAGGACACAAACCAAAGGCTGGGAGGCCAAGCAATTGCGCCATGGGGCAGCACATGTCAACTGAAGTCTCTGCAAGCCTCAGCCAGCCAGAAGCATCACCACATGCTGCATGTGGCTCGTGACAGCACACCCAGCTCGTCCAGGAGCACACCCTCCACATGATCAAGCTGCACTTGGGCAATAGCTGTCTGTTTGCAGCTTCAGAAACCACTAGACAGATGAATGGGGCAAAGAAGAGAAGAGGCTAAACCTCTGCTTTTTTTGCCTACCTGCTTTGCTTTTTCTATACCCAGCATAAAATCAGACAAAAAACACCTGTTTAAGCACTTCAGACTATTGCATTGCAGATTGTTCAAGGAGGAAGGAGAACAGTTAGTAATCCAAATATGATATTGTTATTATTTTGCCATGATCTTTGAGAAGCAGTCCCTTTGCAGAGTCCCTTTCTCCTTATACAAAAAAGAATAAATTGGTTATTTCCCGACTCATAATTCCAGGACCATTTTCTATTCACTTCTGTCCATTTTCTATTGACTTCCACACTAAAACCTTCCCTGTTTCTGTTTGTTAAAATTTGTGTCCGGTGCACAGAGACAAAGATTCACTGTTCTTTCACCCTGTCTCTGCAAGTTCAAGGAACTGCCTCAGCCACTGGATGTAAATTCTTCCTCAAGATTAATAATTAACCAAAGACATCTGGTTTTTCAGCTAAACAAGTTCATTCCTTGCCTAGTATTTTCAATCGGGTTTTCCTACATATATTTTACATATGCTTCCTCTAGCCTCCTTCAGCATACCAATACACTGGGGACACAGTGAGCTTTAGATGTAGGCCAGCTACAGAACGGGGGAAGTCCTGTCATTTGGAAACCAGCGCAAGTATTACCCCACTGTGATCATGTTGGATTTACCAGTGCTGGTTTCTATCACCATTAGAGTAGCTGCTGCTGGAAAGTCACTACTGCAACCATGGGGGATGCCTTGCTTCTTTAAAGGTAGAATTCTGGATTTTGGGCAGGATGAAGTATTTCACTCAAGTGCTTCACAAGGAAATTACAGCTCTATTGTGTGGTAGCAAAACAAAGGCTTAGACATTGATCCTCTTGTCTTGCTCACTTTGCCAGATCGCCCCCACATACTTCCAGGAACAGAAAACTTCTCCTATAGCAATAATCTGGAAAAGAAAACCAAAAAGAAAAAAACACAAACCACAAAGTTTTAAAACCCAGTTCTTCTTAATCCACTCGAACTTCCTTGAAAGTGATTGTGAGATCCAATGATTCATTTTGTTGAATCACAAAGGATAGCATGGAGAGGTAATTTTTTGGGGGAACTCTCACATTTCTAAAGGTTGAAGTGAAGGATTTCTCCTCCTTCAGCCTTTCAGTGCATATTTGTAAACAGGGAGTGTGCCTTCCCTGCCCAGGTCTTGCACCTCCTCAGTACTCCTCAGGGGCTTCCCAGTGAGACCATCCAGTACTTGTTCATCAGATGAAGCAGCTCAATGTTTTTAAGAAGGTTTCTCTTGAAAAGCTTTGTTGCTTGTTAAGCAACACATCTGTGTAATGTTATCCCTGCTGAAACTGATGTAGATGGAATCGGGCAGACAGCACATGTTACATTCCATTATGAGGCTTAACATTTCGCTAATTGCATTGGCCTACTTCTGTGAATTACAGATTATTCTCCTGCTCATAAAGCACATCTGATTCCTTTACGTAGCCATTCCTGCAATGTGATACAAATACAAGGGTCCACAGGCGGACAAAACCTCGTGATTTAACTATCTAAACATAAGCAGGCAGCATGTCCAATTTTCATCAATACTTGGACCACGGCACAAAATGAGTAACAAAGCTGTCTTATCTTCTGCAACTTGTACACAGATATTTAATTCTTTACTCTTACTCCCTTTTACAGAGGGGTAACAAAACTTTAATTGAAATAAAAAGAGCAGCTGACTGGTCCTGACTTGGCTATGTGGTTTTTTTCAGTTCCATGAGGGAATTTCTGCAGGATGTAATGGGAAACAAAGCATCAATATAAAGCCAAAAATGACTATGACTAGGGGTCAGCCATCAGCTGACATGCCAATGACCTCCTGCTTTGTGTCTCTATGCTGAACTCCAACTTCTGAATAGGTGGAACCTCTGGCTATTGATCAAGAATTTGCGTTTAAATGTCACATATGCATGTAACTCCCTATGAATTGGGAAGAGTGCCATTGCTCCTCTGCTAAGCCAGAGAAGCTGTTAGGATAGATGCATTCCATAGGCTGAGTTTTCCTTATCGTAGCCAGTTTCTCATAAATAGGAGTGCTAAGATAAAGAAAGTAAATGGTCTGCCTGCTACCTGAGGACTGAGCATGACTTACATGAAAAACTGAAGCAAATGCACTAGAAAAAGTAATTCCAAATGCTCCAAATACATGAGCCATTGCAACTCTGCTCATATTCTCAAGTGCAAAACCAGCACTGGAGACAAGAGCCTGCTGAAGTCAGCACAAGTCCTTAAGCCAGTTTCACTGGGCCTTGGATCAGTGTTTCATATACAGCCACCTGTACCTGTGAACTTTCCTACTTCTTATGAATAAACCCAAGAGACCATTTCTGGACACGAAGAATTGTCTCTAACAGTCTGCTTTTTACTGATTTTGCTCTCCACGAAGCATTTTGAAGATCAGTCTTTCAGCTGATGCTTTTCCCTCTTCTGTGCACAAAAGCTTCCTGCTGCAAGGAGCAGAGAAAAAAAGTTATCAGCCAAACTCAAACCCCTAAAATTGCAGGCTTCACTGTAGTTGATTACTTCTCTAAGCTGCTCTGCTTCAAAAGCAAATCTTATTATTGCTCGTTTAATGATCTCATTGATCATTAAACATTGCCTTTTACTAGAGCTACAGTAACACTGGAAAGACGTTTGATTAAGAACGGATAATTTCTTTCAAATGCATTCATGACCCTTCTGTATGCATTTTACAAAATATCATAAACATTGCGTATCATGCAACATGCATGAGCAAAACAAGCTCTACAAGTCAGAATGTGCTTATATTCACACAGATGGTGTTTTTAAATTACAGTCACCTTTTTTATATGGTTATATTTCAAATTAGAAAAAAAAGCAATGAGAACATTAATTCGCAATTAAAAGTTTAAACATGTCAATTTTTCAAAAAATAAATACCTGGTATTTTCAATCGCCCCACAACACTTCTTTGAGAAAAACTGTTTTTCGCCAAACATTAGGTCTGTCTGAAAGTGGATTTCTCTGGCTGAATTTACTGCTTGCTAAAAGAGAAGGCAAATTGCTGAGCTCTATTACGTATAAACATAAAAGTTCAAGTGCCTTTACAAGTTTCTAAATACAGGTCTAATATTCTTCATTAAGGGGCTTAAAAATTAGGAAAGATAAAATTATTCACTTCCTATATCTAATTCTAAATGTTCATTTGCCCAAGTCTGTAATAGCAGTATAACACTATAATTAAAAGAAAAAATAAAGAAAAAGGCAAGGATGGGGTGAGGAAATTGCTAAGGAAGTGAGCACAATGGCTTTATCTAAATTTATCGTGACATTTCTGGCTCAAATGGATTTATTCCCCTGGACAGACAGGTAGATGCACTAACTGCGGTTTACCAATCTCCATAAGATGGTCATGTCTTGTCCACTCCAAAAGTTGTCTTGCCATAAAAGCCTGGTTGGTGTTTCTCTTCCAGCAAGGAAAAGCCTGCAGCGTGGCCATGCACTGCTGTTTCAGCTCCGGGGAGGAACCATACCCTTACTGTTCCCAAAGCGAGCCACTGGGAAACGCTTCTGCTGCCGGTGTTTCTACTGACACAGGCAGTCAGCAAGCCATCTCACCACAGAGACTTACAACAAAACATGGGTGAAAGCACGAAAGGCTGTGTCTTGTTTCAAATCTTCTGCTCAACTATGAATGTCGGGGTGCGAGGTGAAGCAGTGACTGGGAAAGAAGAGGTGTGGAAGGGCCGCGAGTCAATAGGGATCCCGCAATGCCTCGGGAATTACAGGGCAAGAGATCTACCCTGTCGTGTACTGATCCCATAATAGCCTGTGAATGCTCTGAAAGGGACATCTGCTGAACTCAATCTTGGATTTAATTTTAATCCATGTGGCTTCCTCTGCATTTATCTAGGGCTTTCAGAGGGGAGAGCCTCCGTGCTGACTAAGAAAGAAAATGTGTTATTTAGTTAATGTCTTCACCTTCATATGTAAAAGACGCAGAAAGCATCCCGTTGCTGATTTGTGACTCCATGATCACCAGACACACACAGCTGCGAGGGTGTACATGGGGCTCGGCTGACCACAAGAAAATGATATGTTGCTCCATGAGCAAAGGACTAATTGTCAAAATGCAAACTGCTGAGTTGTGGGGCATTTCACCATAGATCCTGCTACAAAAACCTCTCTGCCACAGCCCAAGGAGAAGGTGCCTGACCTGAGCAGATGTCTCTTCACCCAGATTTTATATGTGCTTCGTTCAATAAGTCATGACCTTAGAATCATAGAAATGTCTATGTTGGAAGGGACTTTTCAGATCTAGTCCAACCATCAACCTGACACTGACAAGCAGTTTGTTCTCCCAGTCCTAAAGCTTCCCAAAGCTGGACAGAAGTGAAAAGCCCTTTAGGGAAAGAGCCTCGTGCAACAAGCTGTGATACACAGTCCCGGCATGACTGCATGCAACTGGCAGTTCAGCAAATTTTTCATGCCGTCAACAGCTGTTGGAGGCCGAAAGGGCAACAGAAATGGAGAGTTTAATCTGTAAGAAATCATCAACAGAGGGAGCTAAGGTTAAATCAGTTCAGCGCATTACTAACTTCATTATTTTAAACTTGTGGGCACAAATCACTTCCCATTTTAGGGAGTGCAGGGATTTATTTGATTGTTCACATGTGCATTGAGCAAAATCTGGCAGACAGGAAGAATTAATTTTCTCTTCATGAGAAGAAACCTGAGTAATAGGTGCTTTGTAAATCCTACTGTTTGTATAACCACACTTCCTGCTAGACCCTTGGGCATTCAGAACAGCGCTGAGAGGAGGGAATAATGTGTGGCCAAGTTTCCACTGGACAGGGAGCGAGTTACCCTTTCAAAAATGAAGTTAAGTTAAAAATTTGGTCCTCGGGACAGTTCTGCCACAGGTAACAAAACTTTTCTCACTCATCCACATTTAGGATTTTCTACAGGCAAAGCTAAAAAGGGCTTTGACCTTTTAAGTCATTAGAGGTACAATTGTAGTTCAAAAAAATGTTTGTGCTTTATACCAAACCCAACAAAGGAAAGTCTTGGAGTGAAGACAGTTTTAACTCATTAACCATTTAACATTGAAAGTAAAAGTTAGATTACCAATACTCTTACTAATGCTTTACCACATATTATCACTGACAACCCTGCCAAGGTAGGAGGAAACTACTATTCGTTGAAAGCAATTCCTGAAGAAAACCTTCTGCTTTCCCTTTGAGAACCAGAACCTGTACACACAGTGTACTGCTATGTTCCACACTCTGCTCCAACTTAAAATAAATTAAACCTCTCAGTGGCTCAAAATCTTGCAAATATTTGTAAAATAAGTTTGTTTCATATTACTTCTATTTACTTCTCTCCAAGAGCAAAGTCTTTGAGAACTATAAATATTGCTTCAGTTGTCTGCTAAGGAAATGGGTGGGAAAAAATATCTCAGCTGCTTCTCTGCAACTGAAGGAACTATCTTGTCCCATAGAGGCTGCTTTATGTACAATGAACAATCAAAAACAGGTGAAACAGGCTTTTAGTTAAACCACTTTCAACTTCAAAGCATGAATCCGCAGCCAAGACAAGTCTAAAAGCAAGAAAGCACCAGCATTCAGGTTGGCCTTGACAATTTGGCTGAAAACTCAGGTTACACCAGTCCCAATGAGAAGACACTGCGTGGTGGGTTCGGGTTTTTTTTGTAAACTTTATCTTATCTGTAAAGGCTGCTGGTGGTTGAAAACTCAGCTGTTGACACCAGTGGAAAACATGTATTGCATGGAAATTAGTTGACCTGCAGCAAATGATTAATGGTGCAAGCTACAAGGATCTGGCACCTCCTCATCCCAACGGAAAGCACTTTGCTTAGCGCTTCTCTCTGCACCTGCAGAGAATGCCCACAACCATTTATTTGTACAAAGCATACGAGGCTTCAAAGCAGATTTCTGCAGTACCCATTCAGACCCATGCTGCCTGCATTCTGGTTATACACAGAGGAAAGCAAAGCACAGCAGCAATGAACAGACTTTGTTAAGATCAAAGTACACAAATTAAGTGGAAAAAGAAAAAACAAACAAACAAAAAACCTCAACATCCATGAGCGATAAGAAGCAGTAACATCACAGACCCCTAACTACTAATGTGCATTACTCATGGACAGAATCTGCTGGAATTTTCTTTCCCCTTCTTCACTGATAACGATGGCCAAAAAAAATTAAATCTTAAATCAATTTGTTCTTTATTACAAAGTCTTAGAAGTTATGTTTTCTCTTTTTTTCTTCTTCATTGTTTTTATTTCTGGCTCCTCTGTTTTAAGGAGATTGCAACTATTTAAGGCATTGCTCTATAATTAAATCAGGTACTGCAGGACTTCACATTGGTTAGAAATAATCTGAGGCAGACATTTATTGGCTTCCTCCACACTTTTTACACTTAGAAAAAAACACCCATCGCCTGACTCAGCTTGCCAGTGTCTGGTTTTTTATTATTATCTTTTTTTAAATGGCACTTTAAAGTATTTCTTGCCCTTGAACACAAGCTGAAGAACTGCAATACCCTATTTTTACTAGTCCAAAAAGTCACAAAGCTTGCCTGTTATCTGAGGGAATGATGCGTTGCTTTGTGTGTGCCTGTGTGTGAGCGAGAAGGGGGGGGAGAGGGAGAGTCATGATGGCATACTTGTCACGGGGAGTGGTTTGCATATTAATAAACAGTATATATGAGTCTTTTCCACTGAGGCCGGCACTCAGAGGGACTCCTGTGCACTGAGGAAGGGACCACGTATCACTGCACCCAAGTGAGTTCGGTTTCGGATTTGCTTACAGCCACAGTCTGGCTCCTCTCTCTCCCTTTTCTTCTTCTAATCCTATCCTGCCCTCCCTAGGGCTACTGTTATACCAGCTGCGGGG
>JAOXJM010000033.1:29567548-29582656 GCA_026413425.1 Tringa solitaria
AGTCAGTGTATAATCACATACATACACTCTATCAGCAAGAAAAAAAGTAATCTATGTTTATGTCCAAGTCACAATTTTTTTTCCTGTTCTTTATAAGAAAAAAAATCAAATGGCACTTTGAACACACAAGAAAGGAAGGAACAGCTCCCACTTACCATCTGTTATGCTTTAAATAGTCCATTGTTTAGTAATGACAGCAATAGATATGCTGCCTTTTAGCAAAAAAAAAAAACCCACACCCACCCAAGCCTCATTATAAATCAAAGCATAATTCCTTTTGGACATTTAAGGCTCATGCATCCATGTACAATAAAATCTGCTCTAATTTATTACTCGTATACTTGCATTATGAATCATGCAAGTGTATAAATATTTCTACTGCACACAAAACTAAGCTGTATTTGTATATTTTAAAATGTAAACTCGGTTTCTTTTCCAAGAAAGAATAATTAGATCTTAATGAAAATAGCTCGGCACTGAGGAGGAAGCACTTTGTAGGCATTAATCCTGTTTTCAAGGAATTAATAGCAATTCCCTTGAATTTTTTGAATTGCTAGGAAAAAAAATAATAACAGAAACCCAGAAATGGTCAAATTCCTGAGAAACAGAACATGAGACATTACTACCACTCTGCCAAACAGCTGCCTCTCACACCTTAATCCATGTTCCTCAGTCATTCAGAAAGATGCCTCCCTGCTTTTCCTGTAATCAAGGGTTTCTTAAAAAAAAATAATATACATCTATACAAACAAACCATCTTTCTTTTTAGTTATAGTGATTGACAAAGTGACATGCCAGTCAAAGTTGTGGCTTTTAGACTTGTGTCCCACACATACAGACAGCAGAAAACGGTCTGCTCAGTTTCTGATGAAGCAATTGTAGTTTCCCAACCTGAGCAGCCATCATCATGGTGTTTTGACAGTTATTGCTACAGAGGCTGGTTAGTCACGTTGAGGCAGCCAGAACAGCATTAGCCCCATGACACTCCGAGGGGGGCCTCTGAAGGTGGCTGGTTAACTCCTTCAAGGACAGCGGTTATGGCTCCTGAGCTGGCTGTGATGTTCCTGTTGCCTGTTGGCGTAGGCACTGGTGCACAGCCTTGTGTGCTTGTGTGAGGTCTGAACGCGGCTGTAGGCTGACCACCCCGGCCCATCCAGCAGTCACACACACTCTCATCCCCTCCACTTGCACTTACTTGAAAGATGCGCTGGTATCCTGCCTACGCAAATGTTATTTCACAGCTCTGTGGCTTCAGAGACAGGGGTGTTCAGGACACTCTGCACCGTTAATCCGCAGCACGGAACCAGGGTTCTTCTCATTTTCACAGAGAGCTTTTCAGTTTAGCGTTCAGGGACCCGTCTTTTCCTCACTGGATTCTCAACGAAGCAATACGTGGACTTGCCAAGACCTTGCTGCTCTCTGGATAACAAGCATATGGAGTCTTCTGTACAACAAGTCTATTATTGTTTCAATAACAACTTGCAGCGCATGCATTCTCCCTGGAGTACAGCAGTTAATGCTCTTTGAGTTCCTTTGCTTCTGGCTAGTCACCAGCATCGAAATTTATACTGGCCTCACAGTGTGCTATACTTAGGGAGGAAAAAAAAAAAAGCTATCATTAGTACTGTGTTCAGATACAGAAGAAAAAGAAATGCACAGAGGAGTCCTGGATGTCTTCCACAGTTGCTGAATTCATTTTGCAGATACAGATTTGACATCTAAGATCTTGTACCTAATGTGATTTGCATACTGCATGCTAAACTGCAGAGCCACACAGCAGTGTTCTTCAACTACTGTATCATTGATGAAGTTATCTTGAATAAACAGGTCACAAATGCATCAAATCTATTTTTCTCTTTTCATTAAGAACTAAAAAACCTTACAGAATAGAAATGGTATCCCAGGAGTCCCACAAAGACAGGTCTGCTGGGTCTGAAAGCATCTTACACATTTCCAAAAGCCAACATTCTCACTTTTCCACTACTGCCTTTTTACATTGCAAGACAGTCTTAAGATGGGTACGCATCTTACATAAGTAAAGTGCAATCCACATGAAAATTGGGTACAAAGCATTTGGCTGTGATCAGCACTTGTGATCATGTGGTTGGAGTTTATGAAATAGCATCCTTTGAAACGCAGAGATTTAAAGTTCCTCCGGTGAACAGCACCGCGTTCCAATGGGTGGATTCTCACCACCCTAAACACGACAGCTTTTCCCAGCTTATGGTTCACTCTGAGGTTCTGGACCCGCTTGGTATCATGCCAACAGCTTCTCCAGAACAAAGCAAAACAGCAGCTTAAGTTCTCACATACTAAATTAATATCTGAAAAATAAGTTTGGTTTCTTATCTCAAACTCTCTTACAGGTAGCCATCACACCTGCTTAGTTTGTCTTCCCTTATACTTAAATTCTGGAAACATCCTTCCCATGACAGGCTGCATTTTCATTTGAATGCAAGCCAAGTCAAGTAAATTTGAGTATCTTGTTAGCATTTGCTGTTCATTGTAAAAGCTGTATTGTGGCTCTTGGTGATGACTGTCAAGGGAAATGTCACAATAAAAGTTCTGAAATGCAGATACTTTCCTGAATCGCTGTTTCTGAATTTAAAACATGTTTAAGTGAAAAAGCACCTTTGTAGCCTTCGCCTGATCTCTTATTTCATAGCCCAGCTGGATCCTGCATTACAAAAATCCTCAGTAGTACTTTGCCTAACCTTAGCAGTCACTCCCCTGTAGAGGAGAAAGCAGAAAAGAAAAAAAAAAAAGAAAAAGATTCTATCGAAAAGTTTCTCTGCCTAAAGAATTCAGGGTATGTAGGAGCAAATTCAGCCTTTAGAGCACAAGGCTAGAAAATAAGCTGGTTTCTACACTAGAGTTGCCTTATTGTAGTGCGACCTGCTTATATCCTTAACCTTACCTTTTCTTTGGTTTTTTTGTTAAGTCTATGCATTTCCCTACAGAAATATTGTGAAACTGTTACTTGCTGTAACAATGCATACCTTCTGAGTGGTAAGAGCATAACTACTACAGACTCCCACTGTCAAGGACTGTGATTTAACTTTTTGGTTGTTTTTTCCTTTTTTTTTCTCCTCCAAGCTATCCCGTTCCACAAAATCCCCATTCTGGAAGTAGATGGAGTTATCATTCACCAGAGCCTGGCAATAGCAAGATACCTTGCCAGGGAAACAGGTAACACATATTTGACTATTTTCTTGCTCTGTTCTACACCCACCTTTAATGCTCAGGAAAAATACATCCAACCACAGCAAAACCAGAAACAAACCAACAGCTTGGTGGGCCCAACCAAGCAGAAGTCAACGTCAGCGTGGCAAGACTGGTACTAGGGCTTTCCCCAGGCACAAACAGCTGATAGTTATCAGCCTCTTGTTCCACCTGTAGTTTGTCTGCCAGTGCCAGGTGCCAGCCACAGAAACACAACATACCAGATAGGATGCTACCAGATAGGGGCCACTCAAAGAGCAATGGCTCAAAAAGCATCAAGGAGTGTTGTGCCATGGCGTGCCCTTGTTCAGCAGCCTTCCTTACCATAATTTGGAGCCAGTTTTGCTTTCCGGGTGGGGGCTGCTGTGGCAATCCTGAAGGGATCTCAGGCTACATCCCCTGCAGTTGCAAGATGAGGAAGAAGAAACAGAGCAAGGACCATGCAGTAGGATGTTGTATGACAGGACTTTGAGTCACACAAATGTCACATCGAAAGTGAAAAAGAAAACCAAAAGAAGGTTAAAAGTAACAACCTGTAGCGTGAAATGCTACGATGTTCATAGATAAAGACACGTGGCTGAGCTTCATACTTACACTGTAAATGTGTACACCTAAAGAAGAACTCAGAAATAATCCCCTTCCCTTACGTCTGACTGAGTTTCCCTTCTGCATACAATACCTGGGGTTTGGGCTGACTTCTCCAGCCAATAACCTTTATATTCACCTGTCCCTGCAAGACGGAAAGCATGTACCTGTGGCTCCCCTAAGGCTCTAAGGGCAGTATTACCTGGAGCTAAGCTTTGAGCTGCCAGGCTAACCAGAGAGATGACCAGGGGGAGGAGAAGGTTTTGGAAGCATTAGAAACTAGAGTCAGCAGGCAGAGCACTCTGAAGCAGATTTAGACAACAGTTCTGAGCTGGCAGAGAGATTAGATCAGATGGTGACATCACTTGTATCTTTAAATATTTACATGCTATGGAAGTACTCAACTGGGTAGATAAAATGATATAAGACTTAGTAATACAAGTAAATCAAAAAGAGTAGTCAGGGTTTGTTTTAGGTCAGCAAGCTGTCATTCAAAACCATTTGCAAAACTAGTCTGGTTGTGTTTCTGGTGTGCTGAACATCAGCAAACTAAAGAAGGGGGTGGGGAAGCAAGTACTATCCTCCTTTTTTACACTCTGAGCAAAGAGATGTAACCTGCCTTTCAAAATATCTCACATTCTCCAACTGAGGAAACGGGCAGAAGTGCAGAGCTTTATTCTTCAAGGCACCAGCACAACATATTTTCAAGCACGTCTGCAGTACTGTGTTCCTGCCAATTTCCTCCATCCTTGATACAATCTACTACTTGCAAGAGAAGGGAATGACGAGCATCAACCTGGGTAATGAGAAACGATGAGAGAGCCTGACTTCCACCCACACTGTCTCCCTCCCTGTCTCCTGTCGGGAGGCTGATCTGGAGCTGTTGCTCCTTTTACGGTCTGAAGTTCTGACTTGGGCATTCCCTCAATAACTTGTCCATCATCTTGCAACGGCCACAGAAGCCAGGGTTCTGGAGCAAACTCAGACCACGCTGTTCTCCTTTCAGTGTTAGGCACACTCTCAGCTACAGCAAGGAAAAAGGCATGCATGGAAGGGGAAAAAAATATTTTCAACTTCATCATGAAAGCTTGCTACTTTTGCTGCTAAGTCTGAGAATGTGTCATTAAGCCTTCAAAATGAAGCAATGGCATTGTTAGGTGACTCTCGCTAACAACTCTTTGCTGAAGGCTCACAGAACTTGATGCCCAGAAGGAGGGGCACAGCCCTTGCCCTAAAAAGCGTAAAGTTTCAATAAGGGAGGTGACTTGGCAGAGGATGAGCAGATGATTTATAGGAGCCACAGAGGTGAGGTCTAAAGAACGGAGAGGGGAAGAAAAGGATGAGCTGAACCTGCACAGAGGTGAAAGAACGAACACAGGTCTGTGGAATGAGAGTGAGAGGAAAAAGTAACAGCACTGAGAAGACTGCACTTTGGCAAGCCAAAGGGCAACAGGTGAGGAAAGCAGATTTGTAAACAAGGCAAAGTTCGGCTAAGGTGCCTGATTACCATAAGGTAATCAAAAGCGAGCAGGATGTCACTAGAAAGTTCAAAATGGGGCTGAAGAGGCAAGATAGAGGGAAAGAGAAGCAGACTCACAGCAGCACTTTTGGAGGTTGTTTTCAGAGCTGGAAAGACCACGAGATGGAGAAAGACATTGAAAACTAGGATAGGGAAAGATTAACAGCAAGGAATTAGTGCTGACCCTCACTGAACATCCTGGGATGGTAGAAAGCAGAGAGAAGGATAAGAAGCAGTAGTCAGCCCATGGGCTTGGGTAATGGAAAAAACCACTCACTACTTCTGATAGCTACATGAGGCTGGATGGGGGAAAAAAGCAAAGGTAAATGAGATTGCATCTGGATGCAAGGAGTCAAATGCATGTTGTTAGCACCAAAACGCCCTGAAGAGCATGTTTATGGAAATGTTTATGTTTATGGAAATGTTCCCAGAGAACAGAATTTACCTTTGGGGCATGAAAAATACCTGCCGACGCTGTCTGTAACCTCCCTTCTTATGTTTGCTTCCCACAGGTCTGGCAGGTCAGACGCCTGTGGAACAGGCACTAGCTGATGCCATCGTGGACACCATCGACGATTTCATGACACTGTTCCCTTGGGCAGAGAAAAACCAGGACGTGAGAGTAAGACAATCACTAATTTAAAAAATAAGGTAGCACATAAGCCATAACTCTATATCTGAGCATCTCCTCTGGAGAAACTGACGTGTGCCAACTTCTGGGTCCATCAGCTCACCTCAGCCAAGCTGAGCTGGATGAGCTCTGTGCTTCCTCTTCCAGACTAATCCAGCCAAGGCCTTCTCCTCCCTCCCACCTCTTCCTTCACTAGATTTTTTTTTTTTCACACTCAGTGGAAGAAATGATGAGGCCATCATGAGCCACCCCTCACTAGTTCACTTTGAATCAAGGGTGCCACACGTGCACACATCAAACTGCTCAACGGGGAAAGACAGGACACTTCCATGCCAGCATGCACCATGTAATACCTGTATCTTGCTGCAAACAGAATAAGCTCAAATCTTTCTCTTTTTGCTAACTGAATGGGATTAACAGTTCCTTCCCATCTTCCTTTTGCCCTTCTGCATCTTGATTTCTACTTGGTTTTTAATAAGTACCAACCGTCAATAACATCAGCTGCCAGGGACAAATGCTCTTCAATCAGCAGGGTGGTGCAAGACAGTGGACGCTGATAGAGAGGGGAGGCAGCACATCCCTCCCTGTCACTGCAGCTGTTGGCCATGTTCTCCAGACCCTCGCTGCCCCACCTCACTCCCCTGTAGTGCTTCTGCAAATACTGACGCCAAGGCTAACACACTGCCATGGCTACTTTAACACATGGTCATGGGCAATTCCTACAGCATTGGGGGTTGGTTTTTTTCTGGTATTAGTCCAGTCCCTCTCACCAGAGCCCCAAATGCAAGCATGCAGATCAGCTGCTGGGGGAAGAGGGTGATGGGAAGAGTTAATCCCAGTGTTACAACAGCTCCACACAAAGCTCTGACCCAAGCAGATGACCCGACCCTTGTAGGACAGGGGTAATCCAACAAGGTGTTTCCCCGTTAACTACCAGTGCAGCCACCTGCCATTTATTCAAAGGTAGATAGACTAGGATAGCTTATTAAGGAAACCACAGAGTACAAAATGTTGACTAAAACTCATAATAAATAACGTAACAATATGAAAGAGCTCTGATATCTTGCAGTGGAAAAATCTGAAAGTGCATTTGGAGGTTTTAATATTAAACAAATATGAATTACTTAATCGCTTAGTGATTTCCTGAAGTTTCCTCATTTGGGAAGGGGAGATTGACTCATGATTTTTAATCATTTAGGAACAGCCACACTATTGCTAATGCATTAGCACAGAAGCAGCGCTGCTGCCACAGCACTCCCACTCCTCTACAGGGAAACTCCCACGATAACGCCTGCGTGTGTCCCAGCTCGTACTCAAGCACTTCTCCAAAATAAGGACCCAGATCGTGTCACCCGTGATTAATTTAAAAGAGTTTACAGGCAACTCTTATATGCCTGTACGCACGTATGCATGCAAGGGAGTGTTTTGGGGCCAAGGAAGATCGAGAAACTTACTTTCTGGGAGTCTCTAACATTTTTCTCCCTATTAGCTGTTCTCCCTCTCTCCTCCTGGGTCCACTGCCACCACCTTGTGGTAGAAGTGGTGCCTCCTGGTTTCACAAGGCCACATTTAACTAATGTACACACAGTAAAGCAGTAAAGTCAGAAAACTTCCCCAGGCCTGACAAGGGATTAGAGGAACCCACATCCCTTAGAAAAAATGAAAGGGTATGTTATGCTATATAGCCAGTAGCTAATAGAAAATCAAGCAAGGTTAAAGAAAGCAGAGATGGAAGGTGCCCATGGAAGTTCCTTCTGTGCAAGGCTCTCCTTTCACCCTACCTCCCTCCCCTAAAATAGAACAGCTGGCATCGCAACAGCTTTGCCGTACACACACGTTACTGGAGAGCTCCAGGGCTGAGACAAGTAGGTTCTGCTACTCCAAAAGGTGGATCCTGGTCATGTCGCTACCAGCCTGATGGGTTGGTTGCATACTTCTGTATTTGGGGAGGTCATTACCAGCATGATCACACAATAGTTTGGGTTGGTTTTTTTTTTTTTTGCAGGGAGGGCAGGGGAACTTCCCTAAAAAAAGGAAATGCTACCGCATGGAATACAAATATGAAATTTCTGGACTGCAAACTTCTGGCTGTTACTTGCAGTCACAGCATTCAGTTACTAAGACCAACAGCAGAAAATTACGTCAAATCTTTAAACATGTCTGCAGAAGTACTGATTTTACTTCAGCCTGCATTTCTGGGGACCATTTAGGCTGCTGCCTCTTTGAATTATTTTTTTTCATTAACCTGAATTTAAAAATTGTTGAAATAATTCCATTCCTGTATAGTGGTGCTTATTTAACCAAGCCTGAGCATCTTCCTCCAAAATTAGGCCAAACGCATTGACTGCACAAACTGTGCCATGTGGGTCAGATCAGACGAACACAACAGTTTGCAATCTCAACTGCTTCCATGCAGGTGAGAAGAGAAAACCAGAAACAGTATTTTTCTCTAAAGGAAACAGCTAGTTCTTCAAAAGCGGCCTTAAAACTTCCTGCTATGGGAAACAGCCAGCAGAGAGCCGTCACCATCATACAGAAACTCACCCTTCATCCATTAACATACAAATACTAAGGCCCACGTCCCTCAGTGCAGACTTCATCCTTCAAAAACACATTTTAAGCACCTCAATTCTCATTGCTGTGGAGACAAAAAAAAAAAAAAAAAGGAGAATAACCCACTAACAGAAAAGGTCAAAGATAAACCCAACAAAAGTTCAAAACGCAGGTTCCACATCTCACACGAGGAGGTCTGGTAAGGAAAAATAATTGGCCCACATCTGACTGACAGCAGGAAAGACTGAGCTTAAGAGATTCTGAAAATTTGACAGACCATGCTCTAGAAAACCTAACATCCCAAAGAGCCCGCCAAAATATGACCACGAAACACTGGGAATATATTTTGTAGATGGATTTTTCCCAAATCCATGGCAGGGCTACTGTCTTGCCAAGGCTGGGTGGTTATTAGCACAGATAAATGAGCAGCATCCCCCCAGTGATGTCAGCATCCAGGAGCTCTCAGGTGTTCATTAAGGGAGCAACTGGCTTACCCGAGGCTCACTGAGCCAGGAATGCTCTGTTTTGGGCATCTCACCCATTTAATGGGTGATTATCCCAGCTTTCCAAAATTCTATAGTACCCCTTTGCGTGTATCCAAATGACAGTTACCCCTGCGTTTCTTTACTCATCTTAAATAATTGCTATTTGCTGTATTAATCCCGAGTTGGATGTTAATACATTCCTTCTTCCAAAGCAAACTGAGAGCACTCTAAAATTTGGGTCAGACCACATGATTTCACTGTCACTTTTTCCAGACTTCAGCTTTCTTTTTCACAAGTAAGACAGACCCAAAAAATTCCATTTTGCTGACTGCTGTGCTTTACACATTGGTGTGCATCTTTGTGTTTTGCTCTTCCCTCAGAAAAAAGCATTTGATGATATTCTCACCAACAAAGCACCCGAGTTACTGAAAGATTTGGATACTTTCCTGGGGGATAACGACTGGCTGGTAGGGAAGTCTGTGAGTATAATTTTTGTTTCTCCCATTCCAATCAGGTTGCCAGTAAAATATATTCATTGACTATTGTTGAATTCCTGTATTTCATGCCAGCCCACGAAACAACTCTCCCCGCTCTTTTAGTTCTTTGCTCTTACCAATACACTGTTGGTCGTTCAATTGTAAAGTGAAAACTGGTTTCCATACCATTAGAAAAGTGAGGCAAACCAGGACTATGAGCTGCATTTGCTAAACCAGTTTAGAAGCATGTTGACATAAAACATAATAAATGCCTTTGTACTAGTCAATAGAGATAGGAGTTGTTTAGAACTCATAATCACTGCTCAATTTATACAACAATATGAAAAAAACCTTCAGAAAATGCGGTCCCTGCTTCTACCCAAACTGGAAACTAATTAAAACACTTTTCTGCAGCACAGTTTCAGCAGGAAAGATTAATATTATAATGGAAGTAATATTTGTAGCAAGGGTTTTATCTAACAATTTTTTACTCGTCAAGCCTTGCACTGCAATCTAATTACTACTTCTGTAATAATAGGCTTTAAAAAAAAAACTCCCAAAAAAACCCCAACACAAACCAGATCAATTCACGTTTCATTTCTGCAGTTTACTGGGAATATTAGCAGTCCCAGCTTCTGAGATTACCAACTAAAATTTACTGCTTCCTCTCCCATTTCTGCCAGGTAACATGGGCTGATTTCTACTGGGATGTGTGCAGTACGACACTTCTGTCCTGTAAACCCGACCTGGCAGACAACTACCCCAGGCTTTTGGCTCTCCGAGACAGAGTGCAAGCACTTCCAGCCATTGCAGCCTGGATCCAGAAAAGACCGAAGACAATAATGTAGATCAGCTGTTCAGAGTGGGAAAAAAAAACCAAACGCATGTTTAGTTTTCAACATGAGAGACGTCCTAAGTTATTAATTTTGGAATTGTTTAAATTAATTTCAGATGGGTATGCTATATCAAATCAAAGTCTACCACTTGTATCCATTTATAGGAGAGAATATATAAAGCTAATTTAGTAGAGTAGAGCCTGAGGGAGAGATGTGGTTTCAACAACGTTGCCCCCCCCAACTAATAAAGTGCTTGATCAACCCAATTAATGTTCTGTGGGCTCTCAAAGGGAGATGAATAAACCTTCCTGGAGAGTTGTAATCTCAACAATACTTTGTTTATTGTAGACTTTCAGTGTGGAGGAAAGCAGGCTAATAAATTTGTAGGAAGACTAAGGACACAAAGCAAAAGATAAAGAACAGAAAAATAAAAAAGGAAAAAGACCCATTTAGTCAACAAACTTCAAGCTCCTCAAGCAGCCCACACCAGCACCAGTTCTCCCTAAGCATACCAGCTGCAACAACATTCAACAGCTCATTATCTTACTTCCAATAAGTAGCAGACACAAACTGAGGAACAAAATCAGTTTGTTCTTCTGGCACTGGGGAAAACAGCTAGGTGGATATCCCAGCAACTTCGAGAGTAGTAGATGGAAGCAGTTTACACAAACTCAAGGGGAGACAAGTGCTTGCAAGAGGACTCTGGTGTCTGGTGTAAGCAGATAAACCACAACAAACTTAGGTAAATCCCCTGGGCTGAATATGGCCACTGTTGGGAAAGTACTTCCCTCGCCACTTGCTTTCCCTCCCACCATAAGTCTTATTTCATTGAATCATACAAGTGACACCAACCAGCCACCAGCAGTTCAGAGACAAACCAGGTATTGGCAGAACTGAAAGCAAAGTCCAATCTTTTGCTCATTCCAATATGGTACCTCCACCTTCTTTGCAATTCCTGTCATGCTTTGTTCCAGTTCCATGGATTTTTTCCTTCTTCAGTTTCCAGTCTCCTCTCTTCAGCAATAGGCTACAGATTTTTTTTTCCTTTTTTTTTTTTTGGCCCTGTACATCTTTCCCAGAGACACAGAATCGCAGAACTGCTGAGGTTCAAGGGACCTCCGAAGGCCATCCGGTCCAAACCCACTGTTCAAGCAGGGCCACCAAGATCCAGCTGCCCAGGACTGTGTCCAGACAGCTTTTGAATATCTCCAAGGATGGCGACTCTACAATCTCTTAAGACTCCCAAATAAAGAGGTTAGAACAGTTACAGTAAACAAACAATAAAACCAACCAGAAACACGTGTGAGCTTCATAGCACTTAAAGACACTGACCCCAGGGGTGTGATTGTTTAAGGAGTAACCAACTGCTCAGCCAGACTACAATCACTGATTACCTACTGAAACACCACTCAAACCAACCCACAGACACGTGATAACGTGCAAATGCAATGGGGTAAGAGCTGGGCTAGGATAACGCTCAGTTGAAACAGACAACCTAATCAACTGCAGCATTTAAACATTTGTGGTTGTCTGTTAAATTCCACTATTTGGTCAAAAAAAACAACTCCAGGTGGAATTAAAGAAGCATAGGAGACAAAACTGATTCTTACCCTTTTCCCTTACACCAGGGCAGAGCTGACATTCCCATGTATTCACCCTATTCCAGCTGTGCATTTTGGAATGTAAAACACAGCCACAAATGCCTAGTATTAGCTAAGTAAAATTTAGTTTAAACTGTGAAAATATTTTAAAAGCTTTCATTTTCTGTCCATTTTGTACTTACAGAAAGCCTGCACAGTTGGAAAAAATACCCACAGCCATAACCCACACAAAAATCCTGATGCCCACCTCACAGATCATTTGACTACTCAACTAGCAGCATCCAAAGACAGGCTGAAATACTGAGCAACCACGGACTCCAGCTCCTCTTCCCCACTCTCCATATAAAACCGTTTAAGTTCCTTCAAAAGACCCAACAACTGTCTTCTAACTGTTATAGCCACATACAGAAACGTGTTAGTTGACTAGCAATCCCATACTGCAAACCAGAGAGAATGCTAGAATGGAGTCCTCTGAGAGATTCAGCCTGGTACAGATTGGCTGAGCTCTGCACGGAGCAGCTGAAGCTTTGACAGAGGGCAGGGGCAATAAGGACTTCCCCATACTTTGCTTCCCCCAGCTTCTAATAAAGCAGCAATCTACATCTTAACTACTCTGAGTTCAAAAGACCAGATTTCAGTCTTTTCCTCTGTCCAAAGAAATGGGCATCCTCCTCTCCTGCCTCCTCAAATCACTTCCTTGCCAGCAGATTTATAAACTTCAGGTGGAAGCACACCTCATCACTGATTGCACTGAAGCTCTTCATTCCACTGAGATGAATTCATAGTTCACCGAAAGTTGAAGAAGAGAGCAAGACATAAGCTGTGTGGTCAGGGCACTTGACTGGCAGAGTGCAGCTCCGGTACCTACATCGAGGACTGACAAAAAAAATTGCAACCTGGGTGAAAAATTTCACTTGGCAGGAATCCTGTTTTTATAATCAGCATCCTAACACAACCGTGATCGGAGTATAAAGAAACATTAATAATTAACTACTGCTGGATAAAGCCAAGTCAGTTCAACTGGAACGTTTCAGCTAGTTTGAAAGCCACCTATTTGACTTATAACGCGCAAGTTATCGCTGCCCCCAAATAACTACAAAATGAGAACATTTTGTTAATCTATGGAATTTTATTGAACAAGTTGATACAAAACCAGTACGGTACATCAAATGAACCAAAACAAGCAGAAACAGACTCGAGCATTGTCAAATAAGGCACATATAAAAAAATCTACACGCATAATCCAGTGAAACAGACAGTTTATATATATATATTTGGAGGTAGAAATAATTACAAAAATACTGACAAATCTTAAGCAGTAGCAGATTTGTTAAAACAATTACTACTTAGGTCCCCATTTTGAAAAGTGATCTGTAAAATAATGTTTGAGTAACTGATGTTGGCACATTTGGGCCACTTACGTTTTTAAGCATCACAAGAATGCTATTGGTGTTAAAAATTTTCAATACCATGAAGAATACAACAAAAGAAACTACAAAAAGTTATAAATGTTCATAAAATTTGTTGTCATCAGTAACATAAAAGTCCTTGGGGTAAAACATCACCTTTATTCTTGAATTTCACAACATATTTACATTTTAGAGACCTAGTGAAGCTTTTAGTAGTGTGGCTATATCTGCTGGAATGGTTCCTTCTTCTCCTGAGGAATAAAAACAAGCATTAGTGGAGCTCAAATATTTCACATGAACAGACTGAAGTCTAGATCCCCAAAATTGTACAAAATCCTCTCCTTGTAGGAGTCTGTCATTGATTTGTGCATCAGACTCAGTGGATGCTTCCTATCAACCCAAACAATAATCAGCAAAAATAAAACTTTCTAGTTTACTTAACAAGAAAAAAAAAGGCTTGTCCACATCAAGAATTTTGGGTTTTCCAGATTAATATATTGCAGCAACCTTAATCCTCTTTAGTGTGCATCATTACATGCAAGAGACTTACCTGAATCTGCCGCAGTCATATCTTGTTCTAACTTCAATTTCTGCTGGCTGATTTTGAGCATGGATTCTTCAATAGTCCCCTTACTGATTAGCTTTATGACTTTTACTTCTCTGAAAACCACAGAACAGGATAATCCATTTTTATGGTTTCTTTGGATTAGTGCAAAGGGAAGGATGCTATGCCTTTGTTCAGCTGGCAGTGGTTTAAAGGAAGGACAATATGAACAAAAAGGACAATACTAAGAGCTTCCTGTTTTTTTCTATCTGGACCAGCTGTGCTCTGCACTGGCAGAAAACTTGTTTTCTCCCACACTCCCAGCCACTGCTAAGTCTGGATGGTCACAAAAATCTCTGTTAACAGAAACAACTCAACTTCCCCCACATTCCATACTACACTTAAAATACCACTTTATTGAGAACATTCTATTGCTCAGGCTAGCTTATTCTAACGGAGGACTCTAAAACAGTCCGTGGTTTCACTCTTTATGACAGGGTGGCACTTCAGAGCTTAAAAGTCTCCTGAAGAGAACAAACAACTTTGCCAAACAGTCCCAAAGACCTCAGATCTGCCTTGAAATAGTTGCTAGTAGCAGAAATTATAGAGAATGTGAGTTATCGAGAATCAGAAAAAAAGATGAGCATGTAAATAAGCTTTGTTCTGGCAGCAACATGTGCTAAGACAATTTCAGTTACCTAGGTCCCCAAAACCCAGAGCTGGTTTACGCAAGTCTCTGCTTAAAATGGAATTTTTTAACTACACTAGCTCCCTTTGAGAGTTTGCCTCTAAAAGAAGCCAAGCATTTAAAAGACTTACCTTGTCTGACCTACTCTATGGCATCGGTCTTCTGCTTGCTTATCATTGTATGGGTTGCAATCAATGTCATGAAGTATAACAACGTTTGCTGAGGTCAGATTAATTCCCAAGCCACCAGCTTTGGTTGACAGGAGGAATACAAATATACCCATATCTGTATTGAACTGATCTATTAGATGTATCCTGAAGAACACAAGAAGACACGCATTAGGCCTTGAAAAAAACACTGCACTGGCTCCAGAGCTGAATACAGGAATTAAGATGATGATCCTTTGAAAGGGAGAACAGTGGCATTGCAAAGCAACCTTCCAGTATCTGAAGGAAGCCTACAGGAGAAAGATGGGGAGGGACTCAGGAAGCGTAATGATAGGACAATGGTTTTAAATTGAAAGAGGGGAGATTTAGATTAGATACTAGAAAGAAATTCT
>JAOXJM010000033.1:29607519-29630813 GCA_026413425.1 Tringa solitaria
GGCAAAAGATGGCAGGGTTAACAGCCAGTCTAACAGCTAGGTTAGATTACCTAAGAAGCAGTATTTAACCCCCCAGAATCTATAAACATGTCAAATGTTGTGTTTATATGAAGATTTAAAGCTAAAAAAAAAACCAAATAAATTCATAAATACTGTGTCACAGCACCATGGAGTCACATCAAAAGCTGGCAGAAGTTTTCATCAACAACAGCTTCACTAATAGCTACTATCAGCCTGCAAAAAGGGAGGTTTCTTATGAATGAGTGCCAAAACTTCTACACGCCACAAGCTGCTCTGTTATGTATTCACCATAAAGAATTAGGCAAGTTTCTTCAAAGACCTTTGAATGCAGAGTGGTTACAGGTCTACTTTTCTACAGCGGAGATGCCAACAGGTTTGATCAATATTTACTTCGCTGAATGATGCTATTTGCTGAAAAAGCACAAACCAGATCACCCAGAAGCACTCAAGTAACAGGGGACACTGTTCCTTTCCTCAATGAGCCTTTGGTATCATTAGGAGTACAGCTACAGCACATACAATACCTGACAAAGTATGCTCTAGTCTTAGGAACCAGAGGAAAAACAAGAGTGAGGGGAAAAAAAACCCCAAACCTTGCAGGTTTTCTCACAACAATTGGCTATTATAAATTCTAAAACCCCATCTTTCAGCTTTATTTTTCCCAATACTTCCCTTTTTAACTGTAATGGAACTGTTAAGCACAGAAAACAACCTGCTGAATGAAACCAGCTCTAGTGAAGCACTGTTTGCTAGGCCGACTAGGTAACAATTCAGTAAAGTCTCCTTTGTAACCTAACGCAGGGGTTTAGTGAGGAGGAACAAACCCAAACCCCAGCAAATCTTGCCTCACAAAATTCACAGCTCTCCCCAGGAAGTAGGAATATCAGAGTAGTATTTTTGCTTTCACGGAAAACTCTGCGTTTTCTCCATTTTGTTCTGACCGAGGACAATATTTAAATTTCAACAGAAAGACAGTCACCATCCTCCATCCAGCCTTCAGTGTTCCCGTTCTGCAAAATTCCCTTTCTCTACCATAAGTGGTTTTCAACGATGTCCACTGGGATGGCTGGGAGCTGGCCTCATGACAGCACTGTAGGACTGAGCATAACATCTGCCAAATACCAACCTGAACGCACCAGGATCATTACGTAGTTCCTATTTATTAGCAGAGGTCAGAGCAATCATTCCTTTAAACATAACCAATTCATTCCTTTTAAAGATTTCCTTAAGTCAGTTTCAAATATATAGAAATAATGTTGTTTCCATATAACACAGAAGAACAGCATCGACTGACATTGAACGTCACCCATTTGAGAAAGCACAAGGCATGACCTAACGAGGCAAAGTGACCCGTAGCCTTTAACTCCCGCTGACGTTGACAAGAACCGACTGGTGCTCGGTGCCTCACACACTGCCACCAGCCACCGACCACTTCCATGAAAGCCGTGAACAGGCTATTTGGATACAAAGCCACAAACACTAAGGAACAAAGCAGGTAATCCCATTCAAGAACTGCCAAGGAGAAGAAAGCAAAAAAAAAAACCAAAAAACGATTCAGGTGGCAAGATTTGAATTTGCTGATAAAACATGTCAAGTTCATGGCACCACTGTCATTGACCACGTCTGGTAATTCCACTTATTTTACAATGCACAATGAGAAAAAAACCACAGTACTTACATGATTAGCTTTTGGCTTTTTTGTGAAATGCTCATTTCTATTTTTGCAATCTGAGGGAGAATCTTCTAGTTTCCTTTTACCAGACGTAGCTTTAAAAGGAATCGAGGCAGAAAAGAAGAAATAATTACTTTCATTAAGTTCACCCTAAAACAGTCGGATCATTTAACCAATACTATCTTATTAACTCACTGCATCTTATTAACTGCACAAGATGTTTACCAATCTCCATAACAGTTTCCTATTATAGTCCACAGACACTGAAACATCAAGCAAAGCAGCTGCTTGAAAGTACATGTTTATTTACCTTTAAGGTTTTTTTAGTAGTTTGGCAATTGATCAAGTAATTACCTCTCACATATAATATGAACTGAAACAGCTGGGGGTTTTTCTTATTTTCTTTATAACTGCCATGTGTTTCACACACAAGTTGCATGAAAGTATGTCTGTCTGTTTTTATTCAAGCTGACTGCTTTTGGAAAGTTGGTATTTAATCAAGGCTGAACCCCAGTTGTGAGTTGGAGCATGTGCATCGCCGCCAATCTAGAAGTGCTGATGACTGATTTCTGGCTCAGGTACACACTTCAGAGGTTACCACCAAACAGTTTTCAACATTAAATCCAAATGTCTGAAAGAAAACTATGCATATTAAATCAGTGAACACCTAAATATCAGTGATAACTGTATTACTTATGAATAGTTCATACGAGCCAGAACTTTCTGAATATCTTTGGGCCCGAGTGATTATCAAGAGATTATCATCTTGGCATTACAACTTGCCCAGTCAGGTGCATTTTCTGACTGCCGCCACGCACTGCTCGTGGAGGCAAGAACACATGATCTCTATTTCTGTACGTTAGCTTTGCTTGAAGCAGCTACTGTTAACAGACCAAATTACTGTAAAAATCCCTACTCCACGATCTGAACTAGTACTGCAACCTCACTGTCCAGGCTGCCAAAGCAGGCCAGTGAACCAGAACACGTGCATGGACACACATACACACGAAAGCACATTTGCTCTCCAATCCAAAAGCCTGCCTGGATGATCAAAATAGTTTAGTTGTGGAAGATGAAGGAGCCACACCTTTTCACAAAAGGACATTTTGTGTGGAAATTCTTTAAATAAATTTTCTGCTAGATTCATTAATATCAAACAGAGATGTGACATACAAATACTTAAAAAAAATAATCATTAAAACATCCCAAATGCAGAAAAGTAAAGCATCAGCGATTCTTCATTAAATGAAGGGTCTGGAAAGAGATACCAGAAAACACTGATAAGATTTTTTTTCAAAGTGTATGTATTTCTATATGTAGGCATAAATATATACAAGCGGCACAGTTCAAAGCATCCAGAGAATGTGCCAATGGAGGGGAGGTGGCTCTGCTTCACCACTCAGACCTTGACCTTTCTGCCCAAGAACCTTGTTCAAACAATACTGTTTAAACAAGGAAAAGCAATAGTTTGGGAAATGTGTGTTTGTCTTGATATCAAAGTTAAGGGCTGTCAGGCTGCCGTTGGGTAAAGCACTCGAAGTCATGGAGGCCTCATGCTATTACTGCTTAAGTTCAATTAAAACTGGATTCTGGATGGATAACTCTGAATACAAACAGCGATCCTGCAAACCTCTTTGCTCTAAAAAAAATACATGAGTTCCATTGAAAAGTAATTTGAATATCTCCCTGCTTTGATCTCGTGGGCTGAGCTCAGTAGTCTTTGAAGAAAGCCCAATCACGAGCAATTTTAGAGGCAATAAACTGTAGCAAAGGATCTGGATAACCATGGACTCAGGAACCTATCAACACATAATTAGTTAGAAATCAACATGTAGTCTTCTGAAACCATGCCATTTGTCATCTGCAAATGACAAATATAATCCCAACTTCCCGAAGACATCCACTTTGCAAAGTATACTTAATTATTCCTTCCTATTCTAAGGGAGCATACAGCTGAGGGGATGAAGAAACTCTACTACTGCTAGATGGGGACCATCCAGGAGTCAGGGCACATCAGGCATTCCAGAGGAATCCTTGTCCTCTCTATACATTTTATGATTAATAAGCAACGAGAAAAGCAGCTCCAGGGTTTCAACGTTTAGAGGCATCTGTAACTACTGCCACTGTTATCTGCTGCCACTGCTACAAAAATAAAAAAATAAACACAAAACCTTTTTACTGTGACTTCCCCCACCACTACAAGAGAAACAGCCATTTTTGCCTGTTCAAAAAGCAGTGAGCATCAGACAGGCTTACATAAGGCTGCAGCTCAGAATCACTCTCACTGCTTTCATGGTTTTCACAACGTAAAGAAAACACCACCAGAAACAAACCACAAGCAGCAGGTGTTATCATAACTTCACATCTTTCATGCATACACATGTTCTCAGTGTGTCACATCTAATCTTCAAACCTGTAAGTCATCCGCAATGCTCCTTGTTTTAGCTATATACAACTACTGAATTTAAGCTATAAATACAAGTTTTTGTCATTCTGAAAGAACAGAAAAATTTGAAGATGATTTGGCCACGCTCTTTTAGCAAAGCCGTGCTTCACAAAACCGTATCTTGTCCCTGACCTCTCACACGCCCAACACTTCACGACAAGTAGAACGTATCATAAATTGACATAGGTAAGCAGATGTTCAGTACTGTCTCTCACATTTTAAAAAATGTGTCCAAAATGAGGTGATTTATACCATCACTCTCAGGCATTCTTACTGCTAACTGAACATTTTCTAGAACAGCTGTGATTAGCGAGAATTTTGCTGCCAAGAACTTTTTTCTGTGGGCTCATACTGAAAGGATGTGAAGCAGCATTCTTAGATCAACACAAAAATGGCCAAAAGGCAGGGCCTACATACCAGAAATCAAAGTGGTTTAGTTCAAACACTGTCAACTGCAACAAAGTTTAAGGACATATATTAGCTTAAACTTGTTTAATATTAATCAAAACCTTTGAAAAGTAATTATAGTCTTCCAGGAAGGGATTTTTCAGGAACAGCAGCACTCAGAAGGACTGTGTTCCTCAAAAATCTGCCACCTTTAGTTTTCTGTTGCCAGCATCCAAGAAGTTCTATCTGTAGAATTCGATCACGCACATAGTGATAACCTGAAAATGTTGGTCTGGGTGGGTAAAAAAAAAAACTCTAAACAAAACACAAAAGCAACACTTCATTAAGATTAGCCCAATGTTTTAAAGCTTTCTGATTATTGTTAAAAATCTTTGAAGTTGCATATAAAAATCAGAAGATGAAAATATAGCAAATTCAATAGAGGGAACCGAATTAGCAAAAAAATCTACTTTGCAAAGTGTGTAAAACTCTCAGCACATGAGCTTCCTAGACAGATTGATTCCAAATCCATAGGATAGTGCACGAAAAGACAATAAAAACTACTTTGGACCAAAGTGATCATAAATAGCTTTTCCCATTGTATCTAAACCACGAAGATCTCTCAGGAAAACCATGGACATCTGAACCGCAAACAGTTGGAGACTGCTGAAATGGATCAGCTTTTTAGAATGATGTTAATATTGATACCAACCTTCTACTCTTCCCCCACCAAACATAGTAAATCAGCCAAAAGGTTAATATAAGACAAGAGATTTAACCCTGGACCTAGGTGATGTTAAGAAGCAAACCCCAATCCAAGAATGATGATTCTTTTATATGCTTACCACTCTCTACATACTCTCACATTATGTACTGGGGTTTTTTGTTTTCATTTTTGTCTGGTTGGGGTTTTTTTTTTTGGTTTGTTCGTTTTTTTTGTTTTGTTTGTTTGGTTTTTGTTGGTGGTGGGTTTGTGGGGTTTTTTGTTTTTTTTTTTTTGTTTGTTTGGTTGGGTTTTTTTGTTTTTATATAGCACCATGAGATTATAAACTCAGATGCAGAACAAAAACCCCTAAATAAACTCTGAGGGCTCAAAGGCAAGGTTTGGGGGATGTTTTGCTACAGAAGTGTGGGGATTTGTCTAATATTTAAGACTAATTGTTCTTATTCAGAATTACAAGCAAGTCTTGAAGTCAACCTGAAGGGAAAATTGTGAAAGGCCTTGACACAAGGCTACACTGCATATGGCTACACCATATGGATACACACTCCAGTATATTTTTTCTGTATCACTGGATTTTTCACCTACAACATTTAGAATTGCTATTGCTAACCCTCCACCATTTGCCTCAACTTCTGGGCAAAGAAGAAACCAGTAAGAACACAAATCACTTAATAATCCACATGTAAAGCAATCCTGAGCTTCACAGAACCAATTCCCCTTTTTTGTTCTATTTCTGGATTTTGGTCTGCATCCTCTTTTCCCTTGCAAAGCCCGTAATTACAGTTTTCTGTTATTACAATAAACAAACAATAGTATAAGTTTTAGCATGTGCATTTAGCACTTTTTAAATACCTCCCAACCAAGTTTACTTCACTGGATTAGCTATAGCTTAAGTTTGGTTTTGTTAGTTTATTTTTCTTTTTGTTAAACATACCTCCATTATTGAACTTCAAGCCAGTAGCTATTGCTTCATCCATTGTGCGTGCTGATTCTATCAACTGCACAAAAAAAACCAACAAGCAGTCAACTGCTAAGTGGCAAGACTTAATCCAGATGAACAGAGGAATACAATGATAGATCAGCGCAACTGAAGTATGCTTTAAAAAACATCCCAAAAATACATGTATTATAAAATCCAAGGATAAAATTAACAGGTACCAAACCGTCTAAATTGATCACATAAGCTATATTTGGAAACATTTTTAAACCTACTGGAAAACAGTTTTAATGCCATCTTGTTTATTATCACTTTTTTCCCTACTTCACAAACATACCGTGCAGGTTTACTTAAAAGCTTTTTTACAAAAAGCTAGTCAATGTTACTATCACAACCCCAGAAAGTCCAGAAAACTAACTTCTTAACTCAAAATGTCTGCATACTGTCATGTTATGTTGATTGGTTTCCTGAAAGTATATGCATGACATTTAAAACATGCCTCAAAGTTTATCTATACTTTCTTGTAGTCCTAGATTCTTTCTCCATCCATGTGTAATCTCAAACCAGATAATTTTTACAAATTAAATGGATGATGAGACTTCTGGAATGATTTTTGCAGGTGAGATAGCTGCAACAGAAGCAAATGAACTAAAGGTTACCAATATGAAAAAACACAAAAAATGAAGTTATGAGGAATCATGATTCCCAAGTATCCGTCCACATTTGTAAACAGCATCTTATAATTTTGCTATAAACACACAACTTCCTTTTCAAAAGGCTCGTTTTGCTTTAATAGCTTTCATCAGTTGCATAGACTGTCAGGACAGACTGTTCCTTCGTGGAGGAACAATAGATTTGCCTAATATTCCTTCATCCTCCTTAAAAATTGTTGTGGATATGTAACCCTGGACAAAAATTTGCACAGCCTCTATGGTCTACAAAGTTCTGCTGATACAGGAGCTATCCTACACTGTCCCGGGGATAAATACTATCAGCACTACATACCACTGCGTAGTTAAAATCAGCACTGAAGTCACGAAACAGCAGACACGCCATGTGTCATTTCTAGCTAGTTTTTATGCTACGATGAGCACTTTAGTTTAAATACATTCTACGTGGCCAAAAGCTGAAGCTTCATATATTCTGGACATCTACAATGTAAATTTTATTACATCATCCAGAAGAAAAATTCCAAAACTGTTATTTGCAAGCCCTTCTTTCTTCTTAAAGTAGAAAGCCTAAACATAAAGCTTGATCCACTGGGGAAAAAAACCCACCCAAAAAGGAGTACCAGTAAAATCTCTATATTTCTTTAATGATATTTTAACAACAAGGAAATTTAACAGATTCATTTGAACGCATTTAGCTTTAAAAACTAAAGCTAATGAAAAACTAGTTATGTATTAGCACTGAAAAGTAACCTTCCTAAAAATATCTTTTACTGTACTGAAGATATTTTACTGTAATAAGTTACCATAACATTACTGTAGATTTCGCTGTACATTGGACAATGGCCAAGAGTATCTCTGGTTTACATGTCAGCATAATCAGAATAAATTATAGTAAGTTCAAACCTACTCTCTTTTTGAGTCACTAGAAGTACTAAAGGCTTTGAGTACTAAATTTCATAAATCCAAGGGTGCAACGTTTCATCTGCTGGAGAAGATGTCAGTGATTTCACTCTTTCTGCATTTAATCAGTAAGCTGCACTCCAACAATGGCAGTTATCAATAGTTATCAACCAAGACAGCTATAACTAAAATTAAACGTCACCTAAGATTAAACATCCCAACAGAAAGTAGTAACACACAAATTTTCTACACACTGGAATTCACTGTTGCTGAGCAGATCTAAAGCTGTATATATACACATACATAAGAAGTGTGCATGTGTAAATATATATATTCTTTTTTATATATATACACATAAGTGTCTGTGTACATATGCATGTGTATATGGAAACATTACATGGCTGTAGTTCCCCCTAAACTATATTACTTTGATATACCATTTTACTAATAAGAATTAAAGCTGTTACCTCTAATAAAACCGTAGGCTTAGGAATACTGCATACAAAACAGTCATCAAAATAAAACAAAATAACAGAGCATTATTACTTGTAGTAATTCTTGGTCACTTCTTTCAGGAAAAAGCTCCTTCAGTGTTTCCAGCTTTGCATCTCTGATGTCTTCCTCCGCATCCTTCTTCACAGACGGCAGCTGATCTCCACCATTTACATATGCTAACTGGGGTAGCTTATCTTCAGGCTGTTCATCATCATCAGACTGTTCAGAGCTACAATGAGGAGATGAGAGGGGAGGAGAAAAAGAATTTAAATTTATTTTTTTTAGCTTATGAATGTTTTACTCTACCAGAACATTATTGTAAACCAAAAACAATGGGATGGCACAAAATGTGTTTAGATGCATTCAGTAACACGGAACCAAGGTGATACCTCCTATTCAGGACAAAATAAAGCATATGCAACTAAGTGTTCCGTTTGCAGTAAACACATTTCAGCTTAGCAAAGGGAAGAAGAAAGGGGGAACACATATGGGAAATACCGGGATTTACCCTTGTATTATGCTTATAAAATTTACTTGCCAATTTAGCAATAACCACCTTAATACATTTCATCATTTCAGCTACCTGAATTACATCAGACCATCTCAAGTCTGTCTCAGTCTTGCTAGTATTTATTGGCCCAGGAGATAAACAGATGTGGATAAGCTCTTTCTAAAAACTTTCCAAGTGTAGCATTAACTTTGTCCTAATTCTCAGCTCACTGAAAAGGAAAATTTAAAGATCCTTATACAATATCATAAACATTGGAAGAACATTTCTGAAAAAAGGCAAAGTCCTGAACTTACTGGAAGATTTATTATTACAGCTAATCTGCAGGAGAAGCATGGACAAGACCGAATGTAAGCACAGGTCTCCCATCTTGCTGCCCTCCACAGACACATAAAAATGTCCTTTCCTGAATGAAAATTCATTGAACTGTATGGAGCTTGCCATTTCATATGGACCTCACCATCAACAAGGCTTGCCTGCAGGTCTCTTTACACAGATACAGTTAAACAATAAATCTGTTTTTCTTCACTAGATCTGTGGTTAACAGTTGCAACAGGAAAATTGCAATAAATTCTGAAAAAAGGAGTAAAGTGCTACTTACAGAGAAGCTATACACTAATTTGAGACAACTGTGCAACAGATAATCCTTTTCTCCTTATCCTGTTAAAAAGGTATACACAGCCACGTGAATCTGTGGTTGTGACTCAGAGTAAAAAAATCCTCAAAACAAAAAAAATAAGCCAAATTCCTCTCTAATCCACCAAGCTGTCTAGTTGTAAGCTTCAGCCTCCACTTCAAAAAAAAAAAGTCTTAGGGAAATGGCATACTAAAATTCTATTAGCATGTTTCGAATCTTTTTGTCTTGATAAGGAAAGAAGTTTCTTTATAAACTGCATTTTAAAAAGAAAAATCAATCCAAATGGGAATGGTAACACTGCAATTACCCTATCCTTTCCCATTGGGGATTAACATCTAGACACTGGTCAACAAAGTCAGAGTTGCACAAATGATAAATCTTGTCCTCTCTGTATAATCATATTCTTATCAAGCATAAAGAAACACTCATTTAAGTGCTAAGTGAGTATGACTGACCCACAGAACCTCATGTTAGAGCTCTGCTTTTTTCCAACAGAGTCCAGACAGTGACTCTGGTAGTGAAGCTTGTGGCACACTTCCTTTTAGGGAAGTCATGCTTTCTGCTCTATCTCGTATTCAGGATAAGGGGGTTAGGATACCCCACAAAAAGAAAAAAATTCACAAACCCACAAACACTATTTAACACGTGCACTAAAACGCACAGTGTAAAGACACTCGACTGACTGATTCTGTGCAAAGCCAGGCTAAATCCAGCACAAGCCAGAGCTCGTAAGCCTGGTTAGATCCAAGGTAACTCCTGCCACACTCTTAATTTGCTTATTAGCCCGATCAGAACGTCATTTGTGAGACAGCCTGGTGGGTTCAGTACCCATCAGTTAGCACCTGAGCCAACACACTGTGCCAAAGCATCAGCCACAGGGTACCTGGTGCATAAGAGACCAGTGGCTACAGAGGAATAATGAAGAGTACAAGAGGACGCCATTTATGTTCATCAGTCCCACTCGAAACCACTTTGCTGTCCATCTCTCAACCCCAGCAACTGGAATACAGTCTAGGAATAGCAAGCTGCGGTTCTTCAAGTTGGATCCTGAACGTTTTATTAGCATCAGTCCCACACGGTACCAAAACTGCTCGTGCTGCTTCCAATCCAGGCTGACCCCAGCAGCAGTGTAACTAGACTTACACAGCACTGCACACAGGCCAAGTCGGTGCACGCAACCAGCTCGCCGTCGCTGTCTCTTTGCACAATCTACAACTTAAACCACAGACAGAAACAGGAGTCGCGCTGCTAGCTACTAACCGCTTTTCTTTCTTACCAAGTATCAGCCTCAAGCTGAAACTTTGGGGAACATGCGTTAAAAAAAAAAATAAATCAAAGATTTCAGATAGTAGCGGCAGAGAAAAGCATTATTTCATTTCTGCTGACAAGCTCCAGTAACTCCATGTTCTGTGTAAGGACTGAAAATTTGACAAGAGACTACACCTGCTAAGGTTACTATTCCCTTAAGTTTTCCACAGACTATCAAAAAAGGCAGGTTAAGCCATCTTGTTTTGCTTAACAGTAACATTTAAAGGGCACAGACAACTACCACATTTCAGTCCCACAGACATACAACTAGCAAGTAATAAATAGCAGAGCTTTCTCAAAACTATTCCAACTGGTTGTGCAAGATGTCTGTCTACATCTTGTCTCTCTTGCACTCTCAATGCTGCCTTATTAGCACCCACGCAAGTGACTCTCCAACATTATTCTTTTCTCTTCCATCTTATTCAAAAATATAAACTTCCAAATCACTAAAGTTTTCACTAAGCCCAGCAAACACATCACACAACTAATACCTAATTTTAGTTCAAAACTCTTATAATACACACTGAAGCTCTTCTTGATTTCCTGCTCAGTGTGGTTTCATAAAAAAATGAAACAAGCTAAAATCGACTCCCATACATTTTAAAACTAAAAAAACCAACTATTTTATGGTTAAGCTTTCAAGTGCCATTAAAAGGATTTCAGAGGGGCAAAGGTACAAAAGTATAATGAACATCACACGAATCACTCAACATCACAGAACTCCTCCCTTGTAAGTGTCTTCTCTGAGAAAAGAGCTTAAGAGCTGGGTGGTTCTTCCCTGGAAATCCAGTAAAGTTTATTTATGAGCAGATAAGTCATAAACCAGCAAACCAGAACCTAGCCTCTGATTTTCAGTGCAATATTTCAATTTAGAACATGACACCAGGTTGCACAAACATGACAGAAACTAGCTTAAAGCATACATTACAACCACATCTCTCCTTGGAGGCCTGCTTTCTTTTGCAGCACTGAAGTTTCTTGGTTCTTCATCTTCACTGTCTGATGACACGTCTAGGAACTGTACTCCTCTTCGACGCTTGAAATAAGACTGTTTCTTTGTCCTCTTGGCTTCAGGAGTTTCTGGGATGGGGGAGTACCCTGTGCAAGCCATTTCAATAGGAGAAAACACAGGAGACAATGACTTGTGACTTCAAATATTTATCCATACTTAGAGAATTAGATAGCTATGATTTCTTTCTTATACACAGCAACCACTTAAACAGAACTCACATTCTCATGCACAGAAAATTCTTGCAAGCTGTATTCCTTAAAGTGGTAACTTACCTGGTAAAGGATCCTAAGCCCCTCTACATCAAATAATTTTTATACCACAAAGTTTAAGAGATCATGCATTTTAGGTTCGTAGCTACTTATAAATATGTTTTAATTTTTGGAAAAAGGAATAATCAGCAAAATCCTCTGAACTACTTCCATGCTGATGGGGACATGGATAGAAACATACTGGTGTATCTGATGGCTGATTTATGATCCGCTTGTCTTGACAGCTTTTCAGAAAGGGAATGTCAGCGTTATACTGCAGAAAATTAAGAAGCTACATCGGGAACTTGACAGGGTAAGTTGCACCTCCTATAGAGATATAATCTATTTAGCCAGTCTTTTCCACATTATGCTCCAGTTGGTTGTTAACAAGGAAACTTAGCATATGGAAGGACGCTTTGTGTTACATATGAACCATCAGGATATATACAGAATCTATACATAATCAGGATACAGCACCATGAAGACATCTCACGAATCATACACGACCTCCAATGACACTTGCAAAATTGACCCACTATGCATGCATTAGCACGTATAACTTTTCAGTTCTGAACACGCTTATAAGACAACCAAAGGCACAAGCAGCCAGTCTGTTCATATAATCCCTGAATTAGTCATGAAAAATGCATGACTAAGTACCTCAATGTCAGTTACACCTGAGACCAACTCCATGCATGTATCTAGATGGGGAAAATATGAGCACACAGGGAAATCTACAACCTGACATACAAAACAGGTCTTGAAGCTAAAGCAGAGAGAGGATTAGAACACAAAAACAAAATCAAAAAGCCTACACTTTATTAGACTTTGCTCTGTGGCCCTCTTTCAGCACAGTATCAAATGTAGCTCACGTACACTATGCTCTATGCTGCATACATTGTGTAATTCAAGGGGATTCTAACTAAAACTCTGATGCTCCCATATAAGGCTGGGCAAGGTAAAACACATAGTTCAATCCATTGCCTATGGGGGCTAGAACTATTCTGCTACCCTCTTCAGAAAACCCTATAGAAAAAAAAACAATGTTTGGTTGCTACACATGGACTTCAGAGTGCAGCTTCTAGCTCTTCTGTCTTTAAACCTGCATTAAACTGACCTGAATACCTGGACGCAATTCCCACCTTTTCAGTGTGCTATTTCATGTCACTAATTGAAGAAAAGCAGTCAAGGCATTTTGCAAAATGTGTAAGCCAAGAACTGTATGTAGTTTGACCTAGTGCAGCAGTCTCATGAATAAGACTTCATTCCTTTCTACCACTTTACCACTTTTACAGCCAGTGCTGAAAAGAAAGAATAGGTAGTAAGCCAAGTAATTTAGTTTAAGAGCAGACAAATTATGGACCCCAGAGGCATATGACTGAAGAAAGGAAGGAGAACACATGGAGCAGAGAACGTGACAGCTACAGAGATTATTTACTGTTTGAAAGCAATCTTGCAAAAAATAATTTTGAAGTAAATCACTGTGGCAGCATTTGATGGAAACAAAGATATATCCTGAAAGTACAAGCAATTTGCTGACCAGGAAACTACCAGGTGATACCAGCTTTGAAAGGGAAAGGCACCAAATAAATGAAAAATATACAATATCAAATGTTACATAGCACACTACTGAAAGGAAAGAACTTGAAAACGAAGGTTAACACTGGTTAAAGGCATGGGAGTGAGTGTAATTCAAACTTCCTTAATATCCACGAGGAAAGGTAAATACAGGTTCAACGACACTTCAAAAAAGCAATTGTTGAAGCCTTAAGTCTTCAGATGACCTTAGCCACACATAAGAAAAATCCTGCTGAAAATACAAAACATACTTCTAACCAGGCATTGGAACATCAGTTGGAAAGAGAGCGAGAAGAAGGAAGTGCACATAATCATCGTCATCTCAGCTTTTAATTCACAAAACAATATCACAGTCTGTCAGAGTCAGCTACAAAAAGTAAGAATTGTTTCGGCGTGCTGTTTCAGCAGAGAAACCCATGTTTCAATTTTCATCTAAAAATGTTTGTAATTCAGCATTTCCATATTTCTTACTGACCAGGTTTAATAAGGGGTTTGTCTGCCTTTCAGGCCAAAGAAGAATCTGCTTCCCGGGTGACTGGCAAGTTTTACCTCCTCTCTGCTGCTGCCACCCAGCCTGCACTTGCTCCTCTGCTCCAGAACCAGGGGTTCCCCTGGCACCCCACACCTTCTGCGGGGCCTGCATAGCGAGTGGCACCCCAGTCGTGCAGGCTCCAAAGCCCATGGTGGCCTTCACTTCATTTTCTGCTCGCTTTAGTCCCTCCAGCTGCTGGCACTCGAGACATATGGTGGTGTTGCTCCTCACTCCAGCTGCTGGCACTTAGACACACACCCCCGTGCGCACAGAACAGATTCCCCTTGCCCAAGAAAGTAGCTAAAAAAGGATTTTAACAAGACAACAGGACCGAGAGGGCACAGCCAGACAAGTACGCTGACCTGTCCGCATGTATCAGGCCCCTATACATCCCCTTATCCCTCTACCTTCCACCTACTTGTTCCTCTTCAAACCACTCTGATCCCTCCCCTTCCCGACCTTTGGTTCCTCCCCTTAAACATCCCACAGCAAGTTTTGTATGAGCCTAAGAAGCTCTTACTTGCATTTCATAAAAAGTCCCATATCCCCAAAGGTAGCAACCTCCCTCAGCCTGAACACCAAGAGCCTTGCTGTTGACGCTCAGCGATAGGGATCCCCCTCAACTCATGGGGCTGACAACCCTCCTGCAAGAAGCCAGGTCAGGGCCCATTCCTCTGATGGGTTTACTGGGGCTCCCCCACCCACCGCTGTGTGAAGATGAGCCTTTTACCTCATGACAGGACACAACAAATCCCACCCATGCGGCTGGTATTGAAGAAACAGGAGCTGTTTCTTCACTGTTGATAGCATCTGATTTACTTGTAGGAAAACGGGTGAGAACAGAGCAAGAGAGAACTGGTAGAAGAGACCCCAGAAATGGAGAAAGAACAGCTACGGTTTATTAAGAGCCCCAGTGAAGGACAACAAACAGTAATATACTCTGAATTGGTGTGGTGAATGGGTGAAAAAAAAATCCCCTCGCTATTTCCTACACCAAAGAGCTCTAAATCACAAATAAGAAAACAGACCAAAGCAATTACACAGGGAAGGTGCAGGAGAGTTAGCTACAAAACTCCTGGTAGAGCTGAGTTTTAATGATGCAAGTGTCAGTATAAATCCTCGTAATGCAAATACAGCATCATGGGCATCCTCTCCCCGCTAGCGCATCAATCCTTTCTTAAAACTCATGTGTCTATAACCCAAATACCAATGGTGCTAACTCTGGAACCATAATTTCATCTGGAAATAAAGGTACTTTCTTCTGCCTCCGTTTACTAACACAGAAACTTGCTGAGCCTAGTACTACTGAGCGAAATGCCAGTTTTCAAAGCTGATTTGCCAGCAAAGACTAGACACAGAAGACACTAGAATCAATTCACCTAATATCCCAATGCAGAAGCGAGATACATGGTGTCCAATTCCTTTGTTATAAAAGACCTCAATTTTAATTAAGTTATCATAAAAATCTAAACCTTTTCTATCACTTTCAAAAGATGACAGAGAATTAGGGTAATGATTTTGACAAGAGGCAAAAGTCTCACTTTGAAAAGTTATCTTCTTACCTTCACCAGCCTATACACGTGTAAACTTAGCCTTCCTAAAAATTACTAGTTCTGAAGCAGTAATATACTGTCCCAGAACAGGTCTCCCTGCAACCAAGACCAACGTGTTGGCAGTAGGAAGTTCCCCAGTCGTACCTTCTTCTATCTATCCATGTTTAGAAGGAGACATATCCTAGACGTGGCTGCTTTACTGTATCTGAAAATTGTGTAAGATGAATGAATACAGGAGAAGACAAAGACAGACCTTTGCGAATGTAGCAATTTTTTTTATTAAACGTAAAGATGTGGGCAAATGTATTTCAACAATTCCTGTCTCGCAAAGAAAAATAAAGGAGGAAAATTCTGAGGGTTATAAAGTTGGGCTAGTCAAGCAAGGGCTATTACAATAGGACAGAAATATGAGATCCATGGAAGACGTGAATGGAAACACCAAAACAGGTCTATAAGAAACAGGAGAAGTTCATGCCTCTACTGAATTAATAGAAATGATCAAGCCAGTTTTCATGATCTTTGCCTTGTAGGTTAGACTATATTCCAAACTATTCCTCCTGTAAACAGCATGACACGCAAGTGACAGGTACTCGTGACAGCTTTGCTAAGCAGCATCCTTATTGGATTTAGAAAAAAAAAACAACACCATAGAAAGTTTACAAAAATAACATGGTCTTAAAAATAATTTTATTCTTTACAATATAAACCTTGGAAGAAGCTTAAATTTAAATAAAAAGAATATTTACTGTTTCACATGGTGACTTCTCATTTTATTTTTAAATAGCAAATGCTGTCCAATCTTCATGACAACTCCTATATCTATGAAATGCTGAGTTGCCTGGAAAGAGCATTCTCCTCAAAAAAGCAATTATCTCCTCCTCCCCCTCTTCCACCTACTCCACTGCACAGAATCCCTCATTAATGGGGAGGGGAGGCAGAAATTACATATGTAAGGAGTCCTCATATTTAGAGCAAATTATAATCTTGTAGAGTAGTAACAGATTAAACAGTTACTGCCACAGCACGTAATTATTGGAGGCTGAATTTCCTGATTGTAGGGGATTAAAAAGGACTACTAAGGAATGCCTGCCATCATAAGACCAGTGTTTGACTCTCTAAGGCCAAAAATAGGAAAACAAAGAAGTATCCCTAACTAGAGACATAAACAACAAAACCAAAACCCAGCAACTGATTTTTACTATCATACAAACAGACTCTATAAGAATAACTGGCTCAAACTGTCTATGATTTATGGAGACAGTGTTAAGTTATGGTTGAAGGTATTGAAATGCAACTGTTTTTATAATGATAGAGAAAATAATTTCTTAAGTTTGGTCAGTAAACACACAGCCTCAATTCCTCTTGAAAAAAAAATTCTCCTTGAAATTTAAAAAAAAAAAAAAAATCATATTCACTATAGTCTTTTGGGAAGCATATACCTAGTGCAGAGCTATAACTCTAAATATAACCTTCTACACCATGCCTCATACTCAGAGAAAATCAGCATCTTCTCTCCCAAACAACACTGAGAGAATACTTAGAGGTTCACCACGTTTACAAACACTGCACAACAAACATTGTCAAATGAAAAGTGATTTCCGCTCAGTTGTGGAAAGCAGTATCAAACGTATGCTGCTCAAGTCTACATGCTAAATAACATTCCGTTCTCAAAGGAAAGACCTTTTCATTTGCTAAAATAATCCTAAACATCAGTGGTTACTCTAAGGTGCTTCTTAAAGAGACCATTTTAAAATGATGATTACTTCAACGCATCTTCCCATGAATTCTCAGAGAAGTTCACTAGGTACTTCAGTCATTACTTTTTTTCCAGAAATGCTTTAAGTAGAATTATACTGTACAAAGTGTGACATAAGCAAAAGACGTGGCTTCCTCAGATCATAAAGAAAGTGACAACAGATGAGAACAAAAGGAGCAGTCCCAGTGCAAGCGAATGATGTGACCCTCTCAACATGATCTGAAAGTGCAGTCATTTGTGTTACGTATTTGAATAGTACAGAGAGGACATCAACAAAATTAACCATCAACAACAGGATTGTATATAGCAGCTCAATTTCATCTACAACTTTTATTTCAGGTCATCGAGGCTTTGTAAGCATGCTTTTTGAACAGAAATCTCATTTTGAAATTCGTGATCATAATTATTCTAATTTGTATAGTTCTCATACAGTTCTGCTCCATTTCTGCATTTGGAATAATACCATTATCTTAGTACACCGGGCAATTTACATAATTAAATACATCTAACTGAAAATTAAGAAGATATCTTCACTGTTACATTAAAAGACTAACAGAAAGGTGTATCATTTAATAAATAATACTAATTTTTACAGAAATTTGTAGTAAGCCACTCCAGTGCATTTTTTCAACTCTTTAGAGAGGTATCTTTCAGATATAATTTGATAACTGCCCCCATAGTCGGTTTATGCCCCTCAGTTAAGTAATATTCAGGATTGCCACCTCTTATTTGGCTGCAAAGTCACTGCAAGCCCATGTAATTTTGAATATACACAAGTGTAGAAATACAACCAATTCTTTTGGTCATCATACTACAAATTGCTTAATAAAGTGTAAGGTATGCATGTTCGACACAAAGCAATAAGCAGCATTACATAAATACATACATACCCAGGGTGCAGAACAGTCAACCAATATTAATTTGTTCTGGGAAAATAAAAAATTAGCTAAAAATATAATAGTGTTTCATGACACAATAGGCATCATCTGAATATTTTTTCCACAACGAATAAAATTAAAACAATCACAGCTTTTCATGAGATGCATATTTCAGGACACTTGACAAAACAGAAATCTAAGGAAATCTCTAGGAAATGATACTGAACCATTAGTGCTCCTGAAGGAAAATGTCTGATTTTAAAACTCTTATATATATTTGTAATATGATCACATGATCCCAAGTCAAATAAGACAAAAAAAGTCATCAGCAAGTGAATAATTTTTTTTGTTTGCATAAGTGAAATAAAGAACACTCGCCTCTTATTTCCCCAGTTCCACGTACCAGTATTTTGAGAATCCACTGTGTTTGTTTTCAGAAGAAATGAGTAATTGTTGTCCTCACATGATTTATTGAGCATTGGGGCAAGTACTTTTAAGTTAACTTGGTGTAAACTGCTTATTGTACAAAACAACTCAATACTTTAACTTGCGTATTTGGCAGTAGCAAGAGCACAAGTGCCATAAGCTAGTCATCTCAGTACCTTTTCCATGATAATACGTGAGAAAAACCAAATAGCTCTTTTATTTGACCCAAAGCAAGACAAATTCTATCTTCTTGTCACTAATTAGGAAACAAGGAGGACAGGCGTCCGTTAATCAAATCTAGTTTCCTCTTTTACAGTTAAGTGCCTCATATCCTGCAGACAAAATTCTGAGTGTTTTATTTTCTGTTAACTTCTATAGATATAGACAATGTTATTTGATTTTTAAAATGGTTAATTAGTTCCTTTAAATGGGTTACATAACAATGAGGCCCAAATAAATGAAAAAAAGTCACCAAACCACTCCATCTTCTTTAAATACTCAATATCTGTGAAAGATGAAGCATTATGTAAATGCAAAGTACTAATAAGTACATCTCAATTTTAAATGTTTATTAGCACTCCAATTCTACACTAGCATCTGTGCCTATGGACTCTTATTTAAGTCCGTCACTTGCTGTAATTTTGTCTTCACTTCTATCCTACTCCTGTTCTATGCATAGTCTATTTTCCTCACAATTACTTAGCCTTCCACAACTCTTTTAGGCTGCCCTTTGTCTTTCCGTTTATTACCTCAAATCTAAACTCATACTTGTGCCTCTAAATTGGACGTTACATCCCTTCTCCTCCCCAGTCCTACCCCTGTAGAATACAAGCCAAGGGAGGCCAGTATTTTGAAAAACAAGCAGCTCCAAAGTTTGTTGGCCTTGGTAGTTATGGTCTACCTACACGCTTCTACTGGTAAACTCAAATCCACAGGCAAATTAAAGGAAAAAACGCAATACTTAAAAAAAAAAAAAAAAAAACACCACAAAGACTAATAAATGACAAAACAAGCAGCCCCATCCAGTACTTCACACCTGTGTTCACAGTTCCAGAAAGGTACCTGCTTTCTGTAACTCCTACGCTGCATAAGACAGTGACTTATAACAGCAAGACAACATCTGTTCCAAAGTGTGCTTCCCCGGTGTGCCAATTTTCTCATGCAATCCATTAATCCATTACAAAGCACACACATGCAGAAGCCACAACTAACAGTTGCTTGCTTCTTGTGTTAAGTTTTCCCTGCCACCAAAACATCTCCTCTGCTAGTGGGCAGGCTCCTTAACTCCGGACTGGCAACTCGGAAGCCAAGGTTCAGAGGGGGCTTTTTATATATTTTTTTAAACAAAGCACCAATTGATACGTACTACTGTAAACACAAGAGCACTCCAGTCAACTGAAACCAGTCAACCTGCACAAAAGCCAGATTTATGTAACTGTAAATACTGATGTGCTATAATATTAATCTGGCTCACCTTTAAAAGAGGAAGTCCGCCTTGTACACGGAAAGGTTCTCTGGTATTGCATAGATAAGGTCCTACAATAAACTGCCTTCCACCAAGGGAAGGTTGTACACAAAACATACAGAGTTAAACAACACCAACTGATATTGTTGCTCCATTACTGATAAAATGCATAGCCAAAAGTCTGTCTGATTTCTCCAATAACACCTGTATCTTGACAACTGTATCCAAAGTTATATGGAATATCCCAAATGTATAAAATAATCAGCAACAATGATCTTCCATTCTTACTTCTTCAGTAAGAGAGAAGCTACTGGTGAACGTGGTTATGCAGTTGACAGCCATTACAGTTGTTTATTAGTATTAACTGATTAATCTGAACAGAAACAGCACATCTCTAGTATACCAGCCAAACAAACTAATAAATTACTACACAGGCAAGTTTTTCACATTTCCATGAAAACTACAAGCTACTGCCAGAAAAGGACAAACACTGCTACAGAATAATTAGCACAATCGGCTTGTGAGAATCAGCAGCAGGTTTCTCAGCTCTTTACAAAACCAGGCCCAACTGAAAAGACAGTTTTCTTTCTTTTCTGCTCCTTGATATTTCACGTTGCATTAGCCTTAGACTAGTGAAAAAGTTAAGTTTATGCAGTGTTGCGTTTATCAGACAACTAAAAGGTGGGGGTTTTTCATCCTTCGGAAACCCTGAGATATTGTACTGGAGTAAAGTAAGGATCAGTAGAGATAATTAAGAAATAGGAAAGCCCATCATACTTTAAACATTTAAACTGTAGCTTGCTTAGTTAACTGAAAAAAGTCATTTCAGCTTTAGCTATCAGAAGGTTTCCTACTTGACTGTAAATTCACAGGTCCAATGCCACAAATAAGGATACTTTTGTGGAAATGACTGTGAAATACGCGTACATAGAAAAACACATTTGTAAAACAAGCAAAGAGGGAGGAAAAAACCCCAGAAACAAACCGGAAGACAACGGTTATTTTATTTTTAGAAATTAAGCCCTTGTGCTGTTCTTATGTGATGCGGGGAACACCTGACCCACCTGCTACCTCCGTCACATCCGAAGCTGGAGTGTCTGGCCTGCTGCTGTCGTCTGTACCTTCCTCCTCCTCCCCCGCAGCAGCAGCCGCGCCCGCCACCGCCGAGCTGGCTGCCCGCACCGGGGCTGCCGGGGGAGACGCGCGTCCCTGCAGCTCCGCGTTTTTCCTCTTCCTCTCGAAGCGAAAGCGGTCCAAGTTGTAGAGGCTCATGTTCCGAGCCTACCGCGCCCGTCCGCGGGAGAGCTGGCGGGCTCGACCGGGCGGTTTCTGCGGGAAAAGCCGGGAAAAAGGGATGGAAAGCGGCTCGTCGGGCAGAGCCGGGAAAGCCGCCGGCCGAGTGACCGGCTCTCCCCGTTCCCAGGGAAACGCGCGCCCAGCGACGCTGTCAGGCGGCGGGGCGGCACCTGCACACCGCCTTCCTCCCCGCTCCCACCGACCCCCTCTTCCTCCTCCTCCTCTCCCGCACACATGGCGGCCTGCACCCCCCGCATCCCGGCGACGGGACCCACACGCACCTGTCGCGCACCGGGGCCGACACCGGCGGGGCGCAGGGGCCGCGGGCGAGGGAGGGAAGCGGCAGCGACACCGGCCGAGCGGGTCGGCGCCCAGCGACAGGACTGGCGGGCGGGCGGTGGGGAGCACGACGCTCCCGATGGCAGCGGCAGCAGCGGCAAGGACCCACTCCCTTCAGACCCGATGCGCGGTGGCGTCGGCGCTCGCTTATGACGTAACCTCCCACACACCAATCACCTGGCCCGGCCGGGGCGCACGGGCGCCTGCGCCTTCGCGCCTTTTCCCGCGCGACCGGCGCGAGAGGGTTCCGTCTACCAGGCGGGTGGGGCGCCCCGCCGGGGCTGAGGGGAAGAGCGCGGGGGGTGGGGGCGGGATCGGCCTCAGGGGTCACCGAGGGTCCCCTCAGGTCTCTGGGCCCGCGGGGGCCTGGCGTCCACTCGTGGGTACTCCGCGGGGCCTCAGCCGGAGGGGCGGCAGCGGGAGGGGTCCCATCAAGGCAGCTGGGCCTCCCCCGTCCGGGGGGCTACGCCCGGACGGGGGAGGCCCAGCGGCTCAGCAGCTCCGGCGCCTGACAGAGTCGGTCTGGAGGTCGAGGGAGATCCTCCCCCCCCCCTGCTGTGCCTTGGTGAGGCCCCATCTGGAGTACTGTGCCCAATTCTGGGCTCCCCGGTTCCAGAAAGACAAGGAACTACTGGAAAAGAGTCCAGCGGAGGGCTGCAAGGATGATCGAGAGCATGGAGCCCCTCTCTTATGAGGAAAGGCTGAGAGACCTGGCTCTGTTTAGGCTGGGGAAGAGAAGACTGAGAGGGGATCTCATCGACGCTTATAAATACCGAAGGGGCAGGTGTGAAGAGGGTGGGCTCAGGCTCTTCTCAGTGGTGCCCAGCGACAGGACAAGGGGCAACGGGCACAAACAGGAACACAGGAAATTCCGTCTCAATGTGAGGAAAAACTTCCTTACTTCGAGGGTGCCAGAGCACTGGAACAGGCTGCCCAGAGAGGCTGTGGAATCTCCTCTGGAGATATTTAAAACCTGCCTCGATGCGTTCCAGTGGAGCCTGCTCTGGGTGACCTTCCTTTGGCAGGGAGTTGGACTAGACGGTCTCTGAAGGTCCCTTCCAACCCCTACCCTTCTGTGATTCTGTCCAGCCTCCTGCACTGCATGAATGCCACCGTGATAGTGTGATGTTCCTCTCCCACTGAGTCAAAAAGTTTAGGTGGGGGACTGCAGCAAGACCATCAGAAAAACTCTGCCACCATAAAACACAAGATTTAGGGCAGTTTTCGGCTCATGTTCCTCAGCGCGCGCCCAGGATTCACGGAATCACAGAATCTTCATGGTTGGAAAGGACATCTGAGATCACTGGGTACAACCGTACACACACAAAAGAGCCCTACAATCACAGCCACTAGAGCATGCCCTGAAGAGCCATGTCTACATGCTTCTTAAATACCTCCAGGGATGGTGACTGCACCACCTCCCTGGGCAGGCTGTTCCAGTGCCTGACCGCTCTCTCAGTAAAGTAATTCTTCCCAATATCTAATCTAAACCTCCCCTGCCACAA
>JAOXJM010000033.1:29640795-29663164 GCA_026413425.1 Tringa solitaria
CCCCCCCCCCCCCCCCCCCCCCCCCCCCCCCCCCCCCCCCCAACAGAACCAGTCTGCGGAAGTCATAACAAGTCGCGCCACTATGAAACATGGAAACACCATGCCTGGTTGTATGAAAACAAGTACAGCCCCCAGACTGCTCTTTTCTTTGGGTAGAACTGTTACACCCAGTGCCCAGTGAGGCAAAAGCACGCTGTCCAGTTTGGGACATGCAGCTTTTTTTTGTTGTGGCTGAATTGGAGGCAGTTCAGCAGAGACCTGTGTTTATTCTCATTTCTCCAGAACACGGCCTTTAAAGAAAGATTAAATAAATGGGACGTGCTGAATATAAAGCAGAAAATACCAAGGAGAACACGTCTGCAAGTACACAGGAAGATACTGCAAAAGGTAGACAAACACCTGCCCCTATTTTCATGAAAAGCACAAGTAGTGATTGCATTAGGCTTCAGAAATTCTCTCAAAGCGTGGAGATAATTAAACATTGGGGTATAACATCTGGTGAGGTTGTGAATTCGTCATCATTAGAAACTTTTAAGAACCAGTCAGGCAAACATCTGTCAAAGCTGACACAGGTAGAGTTGATCCTGCCTTCGGGCAGAAAAAGGACTGGATGATCTCCTGCAGCCCCTTCCAGCTACACTTTTTAAATGTTTCTTTTTCTCTCTTTCTCTGTTTCATTAGTTTGCTTTTCCCAGCTTCTTAGTCTTCTTGCACCTAGTTTTAACAAGAATAACACAGGGCGATTTTCAGAATGTCATGTAGACTTCATGGAAGCTTCCCTTAGTTTAACCTCCTAACTAATTTTTACCATGTAAGACTAACAATATCAAGTGAACAAGTCTGTGTAGTTGATTTTAATACATTACAGTAGTTCTTTGGTCAATACATAATATACTTCAAATGAGCAAAAAACCATTTGAGTCTATTTACAATATGGGTTGTAATTAGATTATTAGGGATGTAACAAACCCCCAGCTCAAATTCCCAGCTCCTGCTTTTGAGGTGTGAGAAAAGAGAGGAAAAAGGCAATTACTGATTAAGTACTCTGGTTCTCAAGCTACAATGAACTGAACTACAGCTCCTGGAGACAGATACTACTGCCTGTAGGTACCTGCCTCTTCTTTCCCTGCAGGGTCTCTGCCTCTTTGTAAGGTAGGGACAAAAGAAAAGACAGGTCATGGCTTTGTGGGCAGAGTTCACAGCCCCTTAGAGTAATGGCAGCTGTTGCTGAGGTCAGATATTCGCTGCTCTGCTGAGGGCTGGGGCCATCAAGAGTTCTCTTATCCCTGCTGCCAACCACACTCCGTGACGAACGCCAGAAAGACAAACAGAAAGACCACGTCCACCACTGAAACAGGACAACTTTTCTTCTCCTCCTACGATCCCAGCAAAGCCAAGACCTGGAGCACAGAGGCCATCCAGCTAATGCATCTCCAGCCCCAAAGGTGGGGAAATGAAGCTGATACAGCAGCCCATAAAGCAGCTATTGACTAAGGGACGTGACCCCACACAAATGCGATGTTCTCCAGGGTTTGTTCCTGTACCACGCGTTTGTAAAAGGTCCCTTTTTCACTGTGAGAACCACGACAAAAGGAGCTTAGTACCAAGCAGAATTCATCTCCAGAGTTTTTAAATTTCTGACTTTTTATATTCACTTCTTTTTTAAGGGCAGGGCAAGGGGAATATTTAGTGAGTGGTTCTGAAGACATGTTTCACATTTTAAGGCTTTGATGAGATTTTTCAATTAGAACAGAATAAACCTTTTGGGATGAAAACAAATGTGCCTCTTAATTGGCATGGCACATTAAACACAAGTAAACACAATGTATTGCCTACATTGCAAAAGCCAAGAGGATATTTACTAAGTATTCCCTAGCAAGTACTGTGGTGCCTTATTTTCTAACTCGCTGCTATGCTGACAGCTCAGTTTTCAAATACTCATTAAGTGAGGTCATTAACATTTCTGTCACTTTTGTCTTAGTTTTATAAACAAATGAAGTTTAAGTACATTCTCTCCTTTAAAAAGACTGAGAAAAAAATAAAATACATATTCTTAGCTCTTCTATGGCTCCATCACCTGAACGTCGAGAATCCCGTTACTGCTCCATTAATGCCTTGAGGGCCAGAGCGGAGAAATCTCTCGCCACTCCTGTCCGTAGCGAAGAACAACTCCTCTGCTAAATGTTGGCCCATAGCAGTTCTCATTCCTGGCAGAAATCTGGCCGTCAAGCACCTAAGGAGGGAGAGTGGGCTCAGAGACGCTGGAAAGTGAAGAGAACTCGTCCCCGTGGCCACCAGGGGGAGAAAGCTGGCCCTGGGACTGGTAAAACCATCCTACATCGCTGTAAAGACACGGCTTCTGCTCTGCTAAGGTTTTTCAAAGACTTAGATCCCTCAATTGTGACAGTAGTCATACTGAATTAGTTTTGAGAAAGTGATGCTTTTAAGTTTTTATTTTCTAAAGTTCTGTAGAACCCTCGTGTAATAAAATTTTACTCAATTCACACATATATAATAATTTAATAATGACACGGATCATACCCTCTCCGACTCTTAATATTGCATACTGCATATTACCACATTTCAAAATTATTCCTACTATTTCTAATAGGACTGAATGCATAATAAAATATAATTTAGCATGAGTAAGCGCAGAAAAATATTGCTTTAAGTGAAGGGAACTATTCAAAGCAAGTGTACAGCATACCACATACTTACACCTTGGCCTCTAATAAACTGAGTAAGAATGTGAAAGAAAAGAAAAAGAAACGTAAATTACTTAAATGTTGATACTCAAAGAGAAATACTCTGCGCTCACATTAAATTTAGAATGTAAGGAAAGAAGAAATTTAACAGGGTTTGCATGTTGTTGGAAAAACTAATAAAAATACATTTGATAGTTAATGACAATGAGTTCTTGCCATAGTACCTTTTATGGATATTGTATCTTGTATCTCTCATTCTGAGCAAGTATTCAGGATGATTTCCTCATAAATCTTCTGACATTGTTTTTTTTCTGCACGTTTATATTCATTATGAGGGGAAAAACCACAGAAAATGGGATGTATGGCACAGAAGTAAGTTCCATGGAGGACCTATTTAAAATAAAACTCAACTGCACCTTTATAAGTGGCAGCCGGTCAGATTTAAGAGCCAGCATGAATTTTTAATGACAATTAGGACCTAAAGCTCACTACACTTGCAGTCAGGCACACCAACTTAAGGTCAGGACCAGTTCTGGGGTGGTGCGTAGGTAGCCCTCAGCTCTACTAGCCAAAAAGGTAGAAGAGATGCAACAGCTAAATGTCCACTAGATGCCAGGCTTCCTTTGCGGAGCGGAGCAGTCGCTCCGTTTTTCCACAGGCTTTAGACAGATGGCCTCCGTGTTCACTCTCTCACTGATGGAGTGGACACAAGCTCTACTGTTTAGCACCAAATCCTGCTCCCAGGCAGGCTCCATGGCGAGCCCTCCGGATTTATCCCTGGTATCTCCCAGAAATTTCTGAGAGAGGCAAAAACACTTTTCAGGAGGATTAAAAATAGGAGTTATCAGTAAGAAGAATTGGGTGGGGGGTTGTGTCCCTCTCTTCTGTATCAGCAGAAAGCTCCTAGTGAAGAGAACAGGATGAGTTTTGCGATTGACATAATCAGCAAACAAACCTAGTTGAACAGTAGCAAAGAAGATTGCTGACTGCCTCCTGTGCTCCTGGTGCCATCATCGACAGGTAGGTGACCTCCAACCTCTGGCTGCCATCAAATAGGCCAGGCAGCAGCTCAAAATATTGACTTAAAACTACATTGGGGCAATATTTGCTTTCTGATTATCTTGCTTCTGTAGTTGAGAGAGGCTTCCAGAATGCAAGCATCCCTCCGCGTGGGGGTGGGGGGATCAGGGGATGATGGACCAGTAGCTCTCCCACCACCAGCAGTGCCCGGGCCAGGGCACGCTCCATCTCACGTGATGGGCCAGCCAGAGCACTGGCGCGGGGCACACCCTACTCCAGCAAGACCAAGCACCTCTCCAGGAGGTCACAGCCACTTGTGGTGCTACTCCCTCACGCTGGCACAAATTCAAGCTTTTCTGTTGGGATCCGGGTTACCTCTAAGAAAACAGAATGGCGACCAGAAGCCACACAGGGCTCCGATTTCTGAAGAGACCAGAGTGTTTGTTGTCTTATTAAGTGAAGGGTCCAGTGGTCTGATTACCTCACCACTAGTTCAGCTCAGTAGCTGTTGCTGTGAGCAGCACCTTAATTTCAAAGGGCTGCTTGCGGGAGAAGAAATACCCAATTTGAGCAAGGGCCTCTGGCAACTTAGATGCTACAGTAGTTAAATTATCTATTGCTAAACTAGAGCATTAACTACTCAAAAATGCCTACTTATATTATTCAGAAAGCCCTTTTTTTGAATTCATAATAGGGTGATGGATATGAACTCTTTCTGGAAAGTAAAACAGACCAATTACTTTGAGAAACATCACTACTGGAAAATAGTAACAACTGCTTTCTTCTTTCTAGCGTAACATAGTACAAATTGCCACTCTGCAGCAAATGCATTTTCTTTAGCTTAATTAAAAAAAAAAACAAAAAACAAAACTTCTTTAATTCCTTCATTCATTAAAACACACCTTGGAGAGCAGACTGGTGTGCAAGTATTTAGTATTCGTATCTGTGTTCCTCCCCTTGACTCTCAGATTTTGCCTTTGGCTCTGCGGGCCCTGCGTAGCTTTACGGCTTGATTTGCAGAGAGCGTCCCGCACGGCTCCCGCAGACTCCCAGCACAGATCCGGGTGCTTGAGGATTTTGAGGAAAATCACCGGGAGCAGAGCACTTCGCTGCTCACCTACCGGCTCTTCCCCATAATCCTGCCATGCACTACACACTGGAAACAATTAGGGGGGATAGAATAGGGCTCTCTGCCACTTTGCCTCTCCTCAGCTTCCCTGTTGAGATCAAGTTGCATAAATGCTAATGGTCCGGCCCATCTCCTGCTCCTCATTGTCCCATCCCTAAACCCAGCAAAACTCGGCAGTATTGAGTCAGAGTAATTAGCGTACGTGAAAGGATTGCTGTGGTATCAAGCTTTGTCAGCGCCGTGAGCTGGAGATGTATTTTAGAACTCGATTTTCCTTGTGAGTAAAAAGGAAAAATGCTAAAATTGGCTACTAGTACTCACGTACCGGAGAAAATATTATTCTCTAAACACATTAGGGGTACCAGCCATTTTACACTGGGCAGATCCTCGTAGATAGAGACATTTCTTTATTCATGTATCTCAGTGAGTGGTAAATGAGGCATGCTCACAGAAGTTATTTGGGATGGAAATGAGTCTAATTAGTCTATCCAACTTAGGAATAGCACTGTGAGGCAAGTCTGGGGAAGACGGGAGTTAGCAACAGAAACAGCAGTGGAGAAACAGAGCTATGTGCTTTCCACAGTTAAGTAGAATATTTATTTGAGGTTTCATTTGACAGAATAAACAATAGATAAGGGAACAGTTGAAGGAGGCAAACGTTTCTAAGAAACTAGTTTAAAAACATTCTTATTTTAATAGCAGGGTCTGTAAGTAGCCTCCTACGTATTCCTACATTAGTTTTCAACTTCATAATTTGTTGTACAGTAAACAGTAAAAAGCTGCTCAGTTACTTCAGGGCTTTCTGAAGGGGGCAGGGGCAGATGTACTCCAAACTTAAATGATACTAATAAAAATTAGTGTCCTTTAAGGTTAGCAAGGGTGTAACAATGATTTTAAAATAAGCTGCTAGAATATGTACATGTATTTTATATACTGACAAATCTTTTAATCTGCGAGAATCACATCTAGTAATGAATCACATTCTTGGAGTGAATAATTCAGCCCTTGACGCCAACCTCTGAGGGAGAATATTGTGGTCATGGTGTCTGAACAGTGTGGTAGCTATGGCTACCTATATAATTCTTAGCAATGGAAAAAAAAGTGACAATGACATTAAATTTAATCAGGTTCCCCTTTTCTGTGGTTCCCACTGGGATGAGCCACTAGTGTCTTGCCTTAAATATTCAAAGCCTTCAAAGTTTGCATGTGTTCATATACTGGGACAATATCCTGCTAATACAGAACAATGGATCTGTCATGTATTTCTCCTGTGAGTAGCCGTAAGTCTGAATTTAGTTAGTATAGGGTATTATGATTGCTGCTTCTTTAGTGATTGTCTTTACATTAGTCTTCACTTAGAAGGAAGAAGAGCAGTAATGAAATGTAGGCAAAAATACAATGAACTTGGCTATTTTGGTTTGGAAATATGGAGCAAAGGACTGTGTCTTCTTAAAAAGATCCAGCTTTATTTCCAGTCACACTTCATCTGATATGAATGAGCTGGTACTACATATCACATGGCTGAATACATTTGGGAAACATGACCTAACATATATTTAGGGAAGAGAGCTTAGAATCAAACTAGAGCGTGAATTATTTGAATTTTCATTTGGTAAAGTTCATAAATACTTTTTGTGTTTTGTTCGCAGAGCAGTGGAAATGTAAACTTTATTAATAGTTACTAGTGCAGGAACTTTCATTTGGATTTCCTTAATCTGCAGTAAAAGTCAGTATTGAAAAGGTTGAGACTGACTGTAAATATTTGTGAGTATTGATTGGAAGTACTTAAAATAGTCCTTAAAAACCATTTGTTTTGCTTATTTTTAAGTGGGAAAGGAAAAAAGGAAGGGTATCTTTCGCTATGGATTTGGAGGTAAAAGTTTCACAGCAGGTAAACATGGCTTAGTGAAAAACTGGTAACTTTCACAGTTAAGCACATTTACCAGAAAATTGTTCCCTCAGTTTCCAATTAGAGAAAGAATATCAAATCATCACAAATCCAATAATTCTCTGACTTTTTGGTAGCTTAATGATGCTTGTCTCTGTTTGTCTGGCATAGTAAACGTCAGTCTGTTCTTAATACTTTCTCAGAGAATCAAAGCCACAATTTGAGAAGTGTCCCTGGTAACGTGTACCTTCTCTCACACACATACTCACAAAGGGGTTCAAGCAAGAGAACACGTTAGCACCTGCCACTATGGTCACATGCAAACCAAAGCAATTAAGAAGAGGCGACTACCTCTGCGTGCCACGTTCTTACAATCTGTATCTGATTAAATGATGTGCAAATAGGAAACCTGTTTGCCCTATTGGAACTCAAACTAAAGAAAATGCCACTGTCTCCTACAATACAGTACATCGTAAATTAAACAGGATGTTATCCACCTTTGTTTATTTTTCTAGGTTATTATATGGTCATATATGCTACTCATGATCTTACTGCCCGAATGCTTCTCATAGTTATGATGTGCCCATGTGAAAAAAAAATATTTCTTTCTCTTGCCCTTTCTTTCCTCTGTTCAGAACAGATGAAGGACCCAGTTTTATTTTATTTTGTTTAGGTAATTTAACATTAGAAAGTTAGATATGTATTGATCATGTGGCAGAGGCTACATCCTCCTCCTTTTATTTCTACATCATAAAATCCATTCTCTAGGGAAAAAATTTCCAAAAAGCTTGTTTGAGCCAGTGCTGTTTGCATCCTAGCTAGAAAGCCAAGCTCCACACTATGATCAGGGACATCAGTCTCATCAGCTTCTCTCCCCAAAGCTGCAGCACCCTAGGCACAATCTAATAGTATAAGCAGACCTTTAAGTTTAATTGAAAATAACAGCATCTTTTTAGGCACAGTCTATCCCTAGAGGGCCACAGAAGTGCTTGCCCAAACAGTACCAAGAGCAGGACCGTCCGCATTGCCCAGACACACTTGCTTTCTCCGCATGGAGATTTTCTCCAGGTGGGATGCAAAGACTTTGGCCTTTTGTCTAGGTTTTTACAGGCGGCCCCACTTAGCGCGAGCCTCTTGTTCTGAATGCAAATTTCACACCAGTGGCTTTTACACATGCACAGACTGATGACACAGCATGCGTGCAGTAGTTACAGTTCTTCTTCAATTTAACACACACATGAAGGTCGGATGCCTCGGGCTCCCCGTGGATGTGTGCTGCACGGCACATGCTTCTATCCGGGAGATGCCAGATAAAAATGGCAAACCTGCTCAAGACTTCTGGTTGCCTTTAAGGATGAAGAAAAGAATGAAATCAGCCTGCTCCTCTGTTCCTCCTTGCTCGTTACCCAGATGTTCTTGATGAAGATTGCCCAGCCCTGCTGCATGTAGCACAGATTTTGGGTTGAGAGCCGTCTACATTTTAATCCTGTGTTTGGTGCTGTTGTATGGACACCAATTCAGATTTTGAACAGTACTGGATAAATTTGTGTTTTCAAACATCTGTGGGACTAGTAATCAATTTATCTTAACGTACTTTTTACTTATAATTTGCCTTCAAACCCTGTCTTCCCCCCCAGATAGTCCACTAACCTACCCCTCTTACTGCCACATCACAGAATCATCATGGTTGGAAGGGACCTCGGAGATCCTTCAAAAGCTTTTTGCTTTGCAGGTTCTGTCACTGATACGATAATGCCAGAAAAAAGCCTTAGAGGAATAATCACCCCCAACCTGTTGACACCACAAAGTGATGTCTGCTCTAATTAAGCCCAAATCATGAGCTATATCTTAAGATGCACAACAATATGAAGCAAGTCAGGAAAGCTGAAAGGGTTTTACCACTTGCCAAACTAGAGTTGTTAACTGGCCAGTCAAGTGCAAGAGACAACATCTGCTTTGACAAAACAATTTTTGCATCTCCAAAAATGTGACATCCAAGTTTAATCTATTTAAAAGAGCGCCAGATCTTTCTCTCAAACAGAGCAGTAGCGAATACCTGAGTAGTAGCAGCAAGCTGAACAGATAGAAGCAAATAAAGGGCTGGGCCAGTTGGTTAAAAATTACTGCGCCCCCCAAACTGGCCACACACTTCCTACCTCTCTGGTGGCACCTGGGTGTCCCTAGGAGCTCAGAGGTGTAAGGTTGAGTCAGCTCAGTTTTACTGATCTGACTGAGACCAAAAATGGATGTCAGGGAGAAAAAAAATCCCTTTTCAGATTTAATCTTAATGCAAGTAGATAGTGTGGTTTCCTTCATCCGTATCTTTTATTAATATTTGGAAATTTATCAGCTGTCATAGTGCTTTAAACGAATATTTTTATTATCGTTTACCCCTGTAATAAGTAAAAGGTGAGTTTAAAGTATAGCAAATCTGTAAACTGGGATACCTAGCTATGATAACTCCTGCTAGCCAGTATGTTCTTAGATGAACCCAAATAATATAAAGGTCTTTCCCCACAGAAATTGTATAAACTGGTTTTAGAGCAGATATCACAGAGATTGAGAGGAACGAGAGTCTTCCAAAGCAGTGGTGACAACAGAAGGGTTCACCAACAGCAAACAAGGTGTGGGCACCACACCTGAACCACAGAAATGCATAATCATGAAAATATCTCATTAGAAAAAACACTATTCCGTCTTTCCTGGATAAATCACATCAGTGATGGCCAAAACACCACTTCTGATTGCCTGATGATCACTAATAGGTTGGTACCTAGTTGACACAGCTATACATCTTACAATGAATTTGTCATAAAGACTTTTTAGCAGGGTTTTTTTTCCTGCAGTAATGTAAACTGATGATATAATGCACACGGATAGGCTTAGCTCTCATTTGAAATTGAAGGATATACCACAGAGGCAAGGAAAACGGCAAACTGCAGAAAGAACAAATTTACTGTAAGAAAGAGTAGAAAAGCAGATTATGACAAAATATTGTTCTCAACACAGAGAGATATACATTCAAATATCGTGATATCAGTTTGAATTTTATCAGAGATTCCTATAGCATAAGAGAAAGAAAGCATAAGTTACCACTATCAGTTTTTTCTAAAAATTAGTAGTGGGCCAAAAGAGAAATGTTTTTTCTTCCTTCTCCTCTTAAAAGTCCAGTCAGGATTTTAGCATTAATACAGAAATGACTTCACAGCTAAAATTCCTTTTGTGAAACAATAGGACACAATGACGTTACCGTCATTTATTTTCTTTCCGGTTACACAGTCTGACCTTAGCGCAGGGCTGTTTAAAAAATAGCATGGTTAAATGAAACTCCTGCAAGGATACAGATGTGAAAATGTTTAAATCATCATTTAAAAAGTAGGGATGCTGGGATTCATTCTGCTGTAGCACGATATCTAAACTTATGTTTGATGCACGTTCTGTTTCCAGGGACTACAAAAAATACTGCACAGGGTTCACTTTTCCTCATTTGACTCTTAAGATTACTTCACCACCCATTTCATTGTCATTGTATTTAACTTCAGAGTCCTAATATGGGCCCAAGACTGAAATGAACACCATTGACATACACAAACGTACATATATTTGCACTATATTTGTACTGTGGCACCCGTGCATGCCTGCATAAGTATCCATTCCCGGTATATCGGCTTCACTCCCTGCATTTTCACAAGAGAGGCACAAAATGTTTTAGATAAAATACCCAAAGTGCTAAACCAGCAAATGTAATCCCCAAAGAGCTAAAAGCAAATGAGATGTACCCACAGGGACCAGTTCCAAGGCATAGTAACAGTCTATAAAATAGTCACATCGTCAATAAACCCATTTAAACTAGAGGGAAGTCTGATCATCTCAAGATTTGTAGAAGAACTATGGTACTAAAATAACGTTACCACCGGATTAAAACAAAATGCAAACAGGAAGAGCCCTTTGAATCAGGGCAGCTAATGAGTCAAGGGATTTCATCCTGACCAAATGGCCAGAGATGATGTAGATTCAGGCAGAAGTGAGGCGCTGGATCCCCCCCATTCCACAGCAGCAGAGACAAAGTATAATCTTATGTTATGTATATTACAGATTTCAGGCTATATGGTTAATGGGCCATAAATTAACACTTTTGCCTTCAACTGCTAGGTCCTCCAGCCCTGTTGTAAAAAGCATGCATACCCCAGCCATCTTTTTGTATTTTAGACGTATTCCCTTTTTCATGCAAACTCAGAAGTATGATTAAATAGTGGTTGGCCAAAATTAAAAGCTCTTCCTTCGACTTTCTACATTAACCATGGGGAAACCACCTGACTTGCTTCCTGCGGTATAAAAATACTAACCAAAAACGATGCTGCTACGAACTGAGACTATGCAGGCTTAACAAAGGTGTGGGGGTTTTATTGCTCGATTCCCTGGATCCCTGTGATAGCTCTCCAGCGGGGGAGTAATGTAATAAAAAAGGTAAGCTGATATGGCCCTTTAGAATAACAATCTTCTTAATTGCTTTACGCATCTCTTCTGTGGACTCGCCTCGGGGAGCACACCCTGTTGGCAAACAGCAGGTTCTGCAGTACAGGGTTCCAAAGTGCACCAACTTGCGTGTGCCCAGCTGATCCTTTATCAGGGTGATAAGGTTATTTATCAGCCTGTGGGCACAGCCAGGTTAGTGGTAGCTAATTCCAAAACACGTTCCTGCAAATCAAGTATAAGATTGAGTGGTAGGACCGTGTTAAGCCCGGGGCGTGAGCTACACGTCTGCAGCTCTGAGTGTTCTTCCGAGCTAACAAAACTTCTGACCTGGTGCCAAATGCGTCCCTGTTTAATATCTCAAATCCCATCAAAGTGGGGAATAGCTTTCCTGGGATGCTGGGGACCGCAGGCATACTATTGTCGCAAACTGAAACGTACGGTGTGACGTCTTTGGTGCCCTATTTTTGGGTAGGATTTGGTGACAAGCAAATATTATACCTTTGTCATTGCGACAAAGACTCACTGTTCTTCCCATTGCACTAAAATAAACCAGGGAAGTCGGCACAGTTGGGTTTCAGATTCCAGGGGACAGTGAGTCTCGCTGGGGAGAAACTGTTTTTTATTTCACAGACTGACCGACACGGGCAGTATCAGTTGGGGACACATTGATCCTGCTTTGGTTTTTTTGGTGTTTGTGAACTGGCCTGTAAACTCTGCTTGCTTCAGAGGCCGGTCACTCTGGAGCTGGCGAGGGACGTACCTTCCTCAGTCTCAGAAAGTATCAAAGCCCCAAGCTTGCCATTATGACATGAGGAATTTGTAGCCGCAACATTTAAATTATGAGAATCTGCGAGAAATCCAAGAATACCTGAACTGTTCATGAAAAATTAACACCATCAGATTAATCAAGGGTCAAAAGGGAGAGGTAACTACAGTCTATAGTGATTAGAAGCAATATTTCAAACTAAGGATAATTTGATACAGTTGAAATGCTGGTTTATACACTTTGTGCAGATGCCACAAACACAACAAATAATTAAGAAAAACTGTCCTGTCAAATAGGAACACCGCTGTCCTTCAGAGGAACCACAAGAGTAAGGTCCTTTCGAAAGAGGACACTGGCAAATTAAGACTCTCCTGCATACTTTTTCCCCAGTGGGACTCTACACTTAAAGCCGGGATGTAAAACTCATAACTTCTCTTCTGGGCTCAGCATAATAACTGACCGGATGACTAATGGCTGGAATACATTTGCACTGCTCACTCCTCCCCGTGACCCTGAGGGACTAAGGCAGCTCCGGCGGGAGGAGCGGGGTCCGCACGGCGCTGGTGGGCAGCTGGCTCCGGTCTCCCACTCCCTCCACCTCGCACTAAACGTATTTTAAAGGGAAGGAGAAAAAAAAAGAAAGTCTTCCCTTCCCATGATGGGTCCCTTTTGGGGCTGAAGATGGCATTTCTTTTGTTTGCTTTGAGGCTCAGAAAATATCTCATGGGCGCTTCTCTGCGGCTTTGGGAGAAAGTCTACTCAGCGTGGTGGCTTAAGGTGACCTAACTGCGATCTGCGCCTGCATGGGTGGCAGGAGAAGCTGTGCACGCTGCTCTTAGAAGCCAGAAATAACCTGATAAACATTTTTGCTTTCCAGTGAAGTGAGAGGGCAGTGCCGTGACTGAGTAGTGAAAGAATCCCTCCTTAATTCTTGCAAACAGACATGCTATGCCCCAGTGTGCACTTCAGTTGAATTCTGAAGGGTTTTTCCAGCTTTCAGAATTTGCTTCCTTGCACCATAGTTCAGCATCAAATGTTATGTACACTCTTTGCTCCTAAACGTATTTTCCCTTTTTTTTTTTTCATACCTAATACACTTACAAGAGCAAACTTAGTTGAGGAAAAGGGAAAAATTCTCATAGTAGGATAAATAGAGAAAAAAAGCCAGGTAGGCTGCTAAAAACAAGGGCTCACCAAACAATGTAAGGATATTTTTTTCTTCTCTTGTAATAGCTTGCTGGTTTGCAAGTACATTCCTCTTTGTTCCTTTCTGTCTATGCATTACCTAAAGCATACGTGCGTGTTTCCTATATGCAGAGTTAATACGAGCTGCTCAAAATTTGTCCCATGAGGAATCTTTGATCCGTTTCTGCATCGTGTTGATACTGCGGGAGGGGAGACACCCGTGGACAAACAGTGTGCCGTCTCTCATATTCTGCCTGTTACAGCCTTTGAACCTGCGGCTTTGAAAAAAGTGTGGCATGTGGCGGTGTGGGAGTACAGCGAATCTGGGTCAGTCGGGCAAAATTGCCAGTCCGAGGGGTTTTGTTGTTTGTTAGAACGCACTGAGTCTCTCTCTGACCCAGCTTAGCGCTCTTCGCTTTTGTGCTGTGTCAAGGAAATTCTTCCTGGTAAATAATAAATATTTAGTGAGCGTCCTGCGGTTTAGATGCATCAGCTTCTACATGATTGAACGTTTTGAAATGGAATATGAAAGAAGGGGTTTGGTTGTTCCCTTAATCAAATTACATGTTTTAGAAGACGGCTGGGATCACCCAAAACGGCAACGCAGAGCCTCTAACTTCCTAGAAGTTTCTTCTGGTGACTTTCAACCTTTTTACCTCCGAGTGAGTCTCCCAGATTGTGCAGATTAATGTGAGAAACCCTGGGGCCGAGTTGCCCTGTTTCCGCAAACCCCAGAGAACCAGGGGCACCTGACTCCTGCCCGCCGCAGACGTTGATGGATGTCCCCGAGCAGCGCCGGGTTCAAGTGCCGGGATCCCCGGCGCACAGCCCCCCGCGCCGCTCTGCTCCCGGGTGCCCTACCGAGAGCTGATGGGGCGACAGGGCGCGCCAATCCCTAAGCTTCAGTGTCTGGTAGTTAGGCTCATTACAATTAGTCAACTTGATATATTGTTTACAATTTACGCCAAACAAGCTTGGGGCTAATTATGACTTAGCTAGTTTGTCTCTTTGATGTCAAGATCCCCTGCAGGAGGCCCGGCTAGTGAACAGCAACTACGTTTAGTCTCAAGCTCAGGTACAGAGCTTGAGGATCAACAGAGCCTTCGAACAGAGAAGCAGCGTGGCCTTCGAATTCAATTGTAGCTAGGCAAAGAGTTATATTAGCCCAGCTGATAAACTTCCTTCAAATAGATTTCTACATCCTCTTAAAACAGCCATTCTCCAGGAAAGCAGTGATTAAGGAAAAAAACCTCCACAGCTGTGACTTTCAGCCACTGCTTAGTACTTTCAGACACAGCAAGACTTCACGCACACAAAATGCAATGAGAGAGTCTCAAATACTGCTTCGTTGCACTGAAATTTATGGATCACTTTTCCGGCTGAAGTCGCGTTATTGTGAAAGCTATAGCATAAAAGGTAGACAATTTGACCCTTTCATGTAGAATTCTGGGTTTGTTCTACTATTGTGTTGCTAAAATAATATTGAATTAATGAAAGCTACGTGATCAGACATACCAGTGTATTAATTCTATGGTTTTGAATCACAGAAATTATTAGTTAAGGTTTTTAAGGAAGAAGCTAGATCTAGTCAGGGGTGCAATTAGAAAGTGAAGGGTTTCCAGCAGAATGCAGTAATCTTTTCCTCGATGAGAACGGTGAGTCACAAAAATGCCCTTTGCCGTGGACAGCACTGTCAGATCATTGACCTTGACTCTCACTCTTACCTTTGGCACTGGGGGCGTAATTCACGCTAAAACCGATTATCCCATCTGTGTGCCCACGGCGGCAAGAAACGTTGCAGTAAGAAAAGTCTAGCATCATATGTAAAACTCCTAGACAGAATTTGTATGTTCTGTAGCTACAAGGTTGGGGGTTTTACCCTTCATTTTTGCATCTTGGCATAGGAAAAAAATTTTCATACTTCTTTTGACTTCGCAGCAGTAATAGAGAACCTGTGACTAGGTTTTAGCTGACAACTGTAATGGTGAATGACGAGACAAAATAGCATTCCCTTTGTTCTTGCACACTCGGATGGAGCCTGCCATGCCTCTCGGAAAAGTCAAAATGAACATCTATTCCCACAGTAAGGCAACATGCTGGACCGTGAGTTTATTTGCTCATTTGTGGGTCTCAGCAAAGGAGTTTTTAAGACTTGGTGGAATCTCTGAGTTTCTTAGTCACTCTAAAGGTTGGAGCACTTTTATTTTCATATCTAACTTTACAGAGTCAGTTTTGAACAAACCCAGAAAAGATCCCAGTGTTGGCCTAACTTTGGGTGACAACTTTCGCCAGTTGGTGGGGTGAAGGAAGGGAATTCAGTGAAAAAAGTCTCATATCTCTCCCTGAAAAGTTAAAAGCCAACAATAACAACTTGGGATTTCCCAGTAAACTCTACCCTCTTCCTGAACAGTAATTTTATCAATTAGTACATAAGTATTTTTAAAAATTGAAAGACAGGTGAAAACAGGTGTTAGAAACAAAACTCTGAATAATTTGAGTTTTACATTAAATTCCCAGCCACTTTATATTTTTTCACCTCTGTATTTTTCTGTAATTACAGCAAAATTTGTTTAACTACTGAGGCAAAGTGAGGTTAATGGATGGGATAAAAACCGTGGTCATGAAAACATTAAAATGATTAAATAAAATATTATTTTTAAAATAATAATAAAAATATTAAAATAAGTCAGACAAGATGATGCCTGTAAATGCCGCTTTCCTCATTTACCTCACCATTTGTGCATAACACTGATGAAGGAGAATCCCGGGTAAAGTCCCTGCCCGGAAAAAATACCACGCCTAAAGTGAAATTAACCCAATTTTGCAGACCTTATTTTTAAAAGCTTTTGCAGATTTATCCCTTCAAATATTAAAAGAAGAGATATGCCCCAGACTTGCAGTCCGAAATTGGATGAAAACTCTCACCACCATTTTAGACAGCCAGTTTGCTTATCCACAGAGATGGGGATTAACTGTGACTTGGAGACCCAGAGTTTGCGTTAACCCACCCCTACTACACAGAGAAACCTGCAAATCAAAATACCAATATCTCAGAAAGTCCTAACCAGCTTCCCCATGAGACTTTTGCATAAAAAAGGAGCTTTCAACTGGATCCCTTTGGGGAATACCACACCATGCCAAATTCTTCACAGGGACCAAACTGAAGTCCTCCTGAAACCTCACATGCATATCTGAAAAAAATAACTGCAATCACAGAAGTTATTTTCAATATTCAGTGAAATCTAATGGAAAGTTTACTAGTTACAGATGGGATTTTCTGTTTCTTTTGAAGCTGAGGGACCATTGTTTAGCAGCTATGGCTGCTGTTATCTGCTATGTTTATTCCTCTTGAAAATCTCTGACCTCTGCATTCCCTGTGTCATAAAAAGAACAAAGCAGTGAAAATTGATTAATAAAAGTCTTCGACTACTGGCAAAGCAGTTACAAGCATCGGGAATTTATATGAGTTGAAGGGTACATTCTCTGAGACCAAACACCTCTTATTTCTAGTCTTTTGACCCACAGGAGCCTGCTCCTCTCTCCCTTCACCGAGTAAATTCACCTGGCCAGCTGGTAGCAAAATTGGATTTTCCATCCCTCCTGAGATAGAAGGGTAAAGTTAAGGGAATGCTCTAATGCCTTTAAGACATGAAAACCAGTGGTGAATCCGAACCACCTGAGTTCTGTCTCTGCAGGACAATGATAAATGTCCGCTTGAAGTGCAAAGATCAAGTACTGGGAGAGCAAGGTCAGATGCTTTACATGACATCTAATGTGACTGTCATTTCTCAGGCTCGATAGCCGATGGAAATGCGGCGACAGGATGAACCAATCACTAAGGTACCATGTCTGGCATTTAAATAGAGTGCAGTAATTCCAGCAGTGCCAAATGATTAGAGATCTAATTGCCATTGTCTAATGAATTCCTCTCTGGCATTGTGTGTATGTTCAAAAAAGTGTTAAGCTGAGTCTGGCAAGGTACTCTCACTAAAAATACATTTGTAAAAGATTAAATTCTGGTTTTCTACTCCTAAATAGTCTCATGAATTAATATAAGGTTCTATACAGGCATGTCTATAAATAATGGATGACTGTTTTGCTCTTTTATTGGGAATTACCTTTCTATATGTTCCAATGTTTGGCTCTAGGGAAATACTGTTGTCTGTATTAAATGCCCCTGCGAGATCATGAGAATTATACAATTCAATTTTTCGTTTTAAAAATCATTATCAATTTCTTTTCTTTGAAGAGTATATCACCTTATGATTGTTTCAATGTACTAGTGACAGATAAGAGATATAAAGCTTTGATTAAAAGAGTAGAAAATATACTTTACTGGGAGACTGAAGACCTCTGTGTATGCCAGTTAAGGTGACTTTATCTCACTCTTGATCACCTCTGGGTAAACGGAAATTTGGTAATAGATTGCTCTTCAGTTGATTTAACTCAAGCCATTACACCATCCACAAAATAGGATGTCCCTTTTTAAAATGGGATAGTAGTTAACCAGTCACACAGTTCGCAAAAGTGTCATGACCTTTCTGTTCCTGGCAATGTCTAAATACAGAGGGAATTTTTATTTTTTTTTCTAGAAAAAGTATGTTCTCTTTCAAAGAAATACAAAGTTGGGCAGTCCAATGGCCTGTGTAACACCAAGTAATCCTGCAGGCTGCGGCACCGTGATTCCCATCTGCTTGTGTAACCTAAACGTTTCCACTTGGATTCAGATTTTGACACCTGCACCACCTCCCCGTACAAAAAAAAATGCTTATCTCTAGAATCCTGATTTTGATTCATTCTGATTCCTGAAAACTTCACAAATCATGCAGATAAATGAAAGTCTCATCAGCTGAACATCCACTGACGTGGAGTTTTATCTGCCACTGAACTCTGCCTCCTTCATAAATGGGAAGGTCTTCTAAATGCCTCTCCACTTTCTGATCTCCTCCTAAAGGTCAGATCAAAGTGAACAACTGTAGGCAGATAAAGTTGAATGCAAAGGGGTCTGAGCTTTTTTCAGATCCTGTGATTGACAGCTAAGGCCTTGCACAGTGACAGTGTCACTTGAGAGACCCTACACTTTTTTTCCCAGGTTTTCTGCAGTCTCTGGTGTCACGGGGGGACAGCCCCCTGTGGTAATGCCAGGCTCCTCACTGTCAGGGGGCTAAGACCTGGACTAATTCATTGCGGTGCAGTTTAATTAAACTGCACCGGAGTTGTTTCCCTGGTAAAATAAGTGTGGGAAGAGAATGTGTGTCAAAAGAGACATGCCTCTTACTGTGTGTGCTTTATTGTTACACCACAGCTAATATATTGTGGGAATTCCCATGGAGTCAATGATAAACTATATTATCAAGCTCCATAAAATAGGCATTCTACTAGTGAGGGTTACTGTAGCCCACAATTCCATTAATCCTCCTAATTTATTATATTATAGCTGTATGTGAGGTCTCATAAATTTATTATACCCCTTTCATCTTGATAAAAATGCTTGTTTCTCCTCTCAAATAAAAACCCTTATTATTTGTTGTGTCTGTCTCTAAAAAATAAATGTATCAGCCACTTGCAAGAAAATATGATTATTGGCTGAGAAATGTAAACTGCACTTGACATGTCTTCTGCCATAAAATTAAAGAATTTTATTAAACCTTGCTTTCTGAGTACAAACACCAGTATATGAAGGCCCATTGAATTTTTATTTGCTTTTGTTTTAGAGCATTGTATTCTCTTTTATTTATATATATAACTTTACAAGGTTTTTTAATTTAAAGCCATGAAACCTACATCTGTCAGCTTTGCCTTTTATGAAGAAGGCAATTTTTGAGACTCTACATTCGATGTCTCTTGGAAATTGATCTGGGTAGCAAATAAAATCATTCCCTCTTTAGGGCATTTCACATCAGTAAAATATTTGATGATAGTTATGTTGCAGTAATCTATAGTAAAACATTTTATGTATGCTAATATACGTGCTATGCTAGGTAAATTCATGTGATGAAAAGAGCAAACAGCCCTAGAGCTTGCATCCCTGAACGGGATGCAAAGTGGCCTCTATCCTTCACTGGGACTTAATGGGTGGGACAGAAAGCTTGCTCTGGGCACAGTCTAAAGAGAGGAAGAAATCCCATCAGGGTTCAAAGCAAAATACGAAGATGATTCTGGGTTAGTGGAGTCTCACAACGAGCCATGTCAAAACACAGGAAAGGCCATGCTGATTCAGCCCAAGGGTCCCTCTATAGCCCAGCATCTCTGATGGTGGCCAGAAGTAGGCACCTAACTGAGAAAAGGGAAAAGTATATGACACTTTCCCCAGCTACTATCTCAGCCTTGGACTGCTCTCAGCTCGGAAGAATTCTTGGGAATTATGTGGTTTATCATATATACTAATCCTCCATGGGTCTGTCTTTCAAACATTTCTCTGTTCTCCCCTTGAATCCATGTAAACTTTTTAAATCCACAACATACTTTAAGAAGTTCCATGCAGTTACTTCATACTGGAAGAAAGATACCATCTCCTTGCCTTCATTTTCACCCTGGTTCCTCCTTGTGAGGAACCATGAATCATTACGACCCCCTCCCAGACCAATTGGATCAGGACATGACACTCTTCACATCGTCTAACAGCCCTAGATTTTGTATTAGATTAAACAAAAACCAGCACATCCCTGTCCATTCTCTCCATACTGCTCCGTATTTTGTTGATCCCTACTATCCTTTCACTAAGTCCCCTCCCCATTGCAAACTGAAGTTCCTTGTGCGAAAACCGCTCCTTGGACACTTAACATTTTAAGAATGTTATCCGCCTGTATCTTTTTTCTTTTTTGGATTCTACTCCCAATTATCAAGGTTTATTATAAGCTTTGCTGTGTGATGACCACCTACTAATCCAGCTCTCCTTGTGAGTAGAGTGCAAGAAAAATTGGTTACCTCGAGCAGCCAGAAATACGTCAGCTTTATCAGGGGATAAACCTCTTCTTGCTCCTTGCAACACATCAGGCTACCAGGTTGGTCAATATTTGCAGATATATTACTGCAACGATGTTTTTTCCCCTGCATATTCAATGCACTGTCTTTGTTCTAAGATGTTCACTGTGGTGGTTGAAGGCTTTTTTTCAATAGTTTACTAGAGGAATCTCTCTATTTGTCCTCACCAGACATTAGATTTACATTAAAACACAAAGAAGGGACAATTAATAAGCCCACTTACTGCCTGTTAAAAGCTAAGAAATGCTGCAGAAATGGGGTCACCTCTATCACATAAGACGTACTCAAAACTGGAAGTTCTTTGTGAGGAGCTTGCAGGACCAGTGCATTAAACTGGCTCAGACTACTCCAACAGGTCCCAGCCTTCTGCCACAGTTGTCAGGAATAAACAGAAGCTCACATCACCTGAAACATGGGGAGTCAGTGCTCTTAATAACTCTTAACACTGGAAATGCCTACCACCCAAGATACAGCCCACAGCATTTACTGTCAAAAACATAGTACCAATACCTGTTTCCAAATCGAGACCTATCAGGTTTGAAGCACAAGGAAATGATACTGAAGTCCTACTGAACAGAAGACTTCTAGTCTCCAAGACTGGATAGTCTAGATGAATCAACAAAATATAAGTCATCCCTAAGCCACGTTAGGACAAATGTTGAAAGTGGCATGTCATATGGATCTATAAATTGTAAAAAGTTGCTAGAGCTAAAAAATTAAACAAAAAGACTGAGGGAAAAACTTTGAAATGTTCTGATATGGTCTTAAAAGAGGAATAGGGAGGAAGGGTAAGAAGGTTAAGAAATGCTCCAGGCAGAAACTCTAACATGAAGGAGGATTAGGTGTTACCTCAAAAGCCCCCCAGCCTTCTCTATTTCAACACAGTTTCCTGCTCCAAACTAGAAAGAGTCACTTTTTGGAAGACTATTATCTCAAGAAAAGCAAAGCTGTTAGAAGTGTCTGACTTGCTGTAATTAACTGCACTTCAAGAAATGAACTTAAAGCAAACTATTTCATTGAGAACCTGGGAGGAGAAAGAGTATTGTTTTCCTAGCAGCCTGAAAAATAACAGCTGGCAGGTATTTCCTATGCATGCCTTTGCTGAGATCCTTGGGGAAGGGGAGGAGAGATTTAAAACTGCATTGAGAGTGTAGCATCACGAGTCTGGGTAATTAGCAAAACCAGAAACAATACTAAGAGAGCAGTACCAAGTATCCGTGCTGGCGCTTACCCGGGATGTGTGTATGGGGGGTAGGAAGTGAAAAAAGCTCCTATTCTCCAAAACAGTTGATACGCTTTTTCACTATGGGGGAAAAAAAAAAACACACTTTTCTCCTCAAGCTGTTTAGAATAACCTGATGAGAACCGCTTTCTAGAAATCTTCGTGGAAACCCACAACATGGAACATGCGAGTCCAAGAGAGGATTTGCTAATTTCTGTGCTGATCTGTACTACAGCGTGTGTTTGGACAATGCTACTAAAATTAATGGAATGAAGGGATTTTTTGGGGGAGTGACAGAGATAAGAATCTGCTCCACATCATAAAATCTGCCTGTCTCCACAGCAGCCTCTTAACTAGGCTGGGATAGGTTGCTGGACTCTTAGCTGTGTTGATAGGGATATCTTGTTTGATAGAGAACGAGCTCCGACTCCTGTTGCCTCCTGGCATGGCCACTTTAAGACTGTTTTGTATCTAAAAGCTTTGGATCTCATAACAGAAGAAAGAAATTTCAGATATTAAACCAAGTATGTGCCCTGAAAACCAAGAACAGGTTCAACTAACTCTTTGACCACATTTCTGTGACTACTTCTGAAACCACAGTGAGACATACCTTCCACAGCTGCATTAGGCACCACAAGATAGAGAAATAGTTGTGGAAATCATAGGCTGGCTGTACCATGAAATGTGATATTACTTTGGCTGTCTATCAACTGTGTTGTTTAAATTTCAACAAAAATTGTGAGGCTAAATAAGAGTGAGATCTTAACCACAGAGCTGGTATATCCTGGGACACCGCTTCTTAGAGAAATTCATCGTTCAAATGGCAACGTTTCACACACTCTTCCCCTTCTTGACCGTTTCCTTTCTGTCAAAACGAGGTCTCCGTTCTTCAAATAAATGCATTGCTTGTGATGACTTTATTGTGCATCACAACCCTGTGCTAACTTGTTTTCTCAGTGAAGAACATCCTCCTCCAATGTTAGATGTGCATTTC
>JAOXJM010000033.1:29663616-29682358 GCA_026413425.1 Tringa solitaria
CAGTGAAGAACATACTCCTCCAATGTTAGATTTGCATTTCCACTGGCCAGCAGATTTTTTCATGCCTGAATATGCCTTTTTTGAAAATACACATATGCAAATCCTGCGTGTGATGACAAAAAAAAATAATCACTATGAGCTACCATTGTTAAACAACTTCTCATTCTGGATTGCAAAAATTGCTCTTTTATCTGTATTCAACAGCTATTCCTTAGGTTGCAATTTTAAATTTACAGTCCTATTTTCAGTATTTCTCTTAGTCATATTTAGCTGTCAGGTGATGAAAACAGCTGAAGTTTTTAAACCTCTATACAATTGGTAACCTCAAACAGGAGCAGATTTGTTCCACGCTATATTAAAATGATCCATTTTCACATAGAAAATCGATCCTTCAGAATTACCAACATATAAAAAATATGCCTCAAAATCAGTTTTATGCAATACCCATTAAATACAACTATAGTTTATGACTATCAACTTAACTTTTAGCGCAGAAGGATCTTTAAGCAGTAGACATTCACCATCCAGTTAGAGGACATGTCACTGCTCTCACAGAGGACATTTACTGACTGCCGCCTTTTCTTTTTTTTTTTTTTCTAAGTATGTGAAATTTAATTGTAGATTTTGGCTAGCCAAAATTCAGTATTTGAGACAGAAGTAACATGGACCTGAATATGAGATTTTATCCCTTTTATCCTATTAGCATGATGCTAATAAGTTTGAGTAACGCTCCCTGTTATTAATAGACATTGGCTGATTTGAGTGTAATTTGCAATGGTCAAACCTTTTGGGATCCTTATATGACTCCTGCCATCACTGTCTAGGGGCAGAGGAAACTATCTTCACATAAACTGTAGAAAATACTTGGCTTTTAAAGACAAACTGCCCAGATTGAAGGAGAATATAAATACAGTCATCGACTTGAAGGACAGTTTTATAGAGTTCTAAGTGAGATGTAGAGACCAGAGCGAGATTAGGACCAGGTGGAGATGAGAGCGTTATTTTTTCAAGAAGGAGGAAAGAAAATTCAGTAGGATTTACTGTGCACAGCTACAAAAGCGCATTTAGTGATTTTCACACAAGTCAGCAAGAGAAGGTAAACCCTGAATTTTCCACCAGTGTTTAAGTCAACTCACTGAAACTTGTAAATTTTTTTGCCTATTAGAACAAATCCTATTACTAGTTCATTAACTTGGGAAAATGCACACTTAGGAAAAACATTGCCATTTACATTTCATAAGCACTCCTAACTCTGTAGGCTCATAGGACCCAGACTTAACTTGGGAAGAGAGATTTATGTAGCACTAAAGATAAATAAGATAGTAATAGAATTAATCCATTTTTATTTGTAGGATGATTTGATATATTTGATTAAAATTGGAATTAACATGTCATACCAGACTGTTTTCCTTAAGCTGTAGTGGAAAAGTTTGAATCCATCACATACGCTGCACATCCTTATCTTGCTAACACACTGAGAAACTACAGCAGCTGCACACCTTGTTCAAGATTAGAAATGCACCAACATGCTAATGGAGTTACCTCCAGCCTGGACAACAATAAACCAGCCGAATCTCAAAGCTCACCCCATATACAAATGTTTGGAAGAACTGATTTGAATCGTGCCCAGAAGGTTGACACTGGAAGGCACTGTGAGAAAAGTGAACACTAACAAAAAGGACACTTCACTGAAACAGGCACACCACAAGGTCCCTTGCTCTGGAAATCAAGAGGCTTCTGCTTCGAGTCTATAACTTGGCTGAACTCACTTGTGACATGAAGGGCTGAGAAGGGGTGATGCAGGCTAACAGTAGAACTTTCATGTTACTTCCTATTTTGATTCTGGAAATTTAGTTGGAAAAAAGATCGGAGGCTTACATGACTTGGCAAGGAAATAGAGATTTGGGGCAGAGAGGTGTGCAAGCAGGGAAAGGGTCCAAATGTGAATTACTCTAATCAAGTTGAGAAATATTCAGTTTGTACAAGGTTCTTCCATGTTTATTGGCAGCAGTCCTGAATTGACAGCACATGGAGAGGCTTGAATTTAAATAGCCTCCAATGGCAGCCATTTTAAGAGGTTGTTCAGTCTTAAAACAAAACAAAAATAAAGCCATTACACACTTTGTCTGCAGGGAAGTTCAGGGGAAAGAAAAAAAAGGAAGAGACAGCTGTGCAGTTGGTCAAGGTCAAGAAGAAGATCTAATAGAAATATATGACAGTTTCTCACCATGGAGAATTTTCTTCTTTTTTTTTTTTTTTTTTTTTTGCAGTACTGCTGTAACTTGCAAGTGCTTCATCATGACTAATACCCAGTGAATAGATGAAGTGAATACAATTTTGCCCCTCCCTTCCAAATCTGTATATTACTGTGGTGGGTTGACCTTGGATGACTTCCAGCTGCTGACCCAGCTGCTCTCTAACTCCCCCTCCTCAACAGGACAGGGGGTGAAAATCAGATGGAAAAATTCATGGGTCAAGGTGAAGACAGGTAGATCACTTATCAATTGCCCTCATGGACAAAACAGTCGACCTGGGGGAAATTAATTTAACTTAGTGCCAATTAAAATAGACTTGAATGGTGAGAAACAAAGTTAAAACAATGCTTCCTATCCCATCCATTTTCCCTGGCTCAACTTCGCTTCTTAATTCCCAACTCACCTCCCCCCTAAGCAGCACAGGGGGATGGATTTGAGGGACTGTGGTTAGTTGATAACAACCCCTCTCTGCCACTCCCTCCTCACACCTTCCTCCTGCTCTGGCATGGGTCCTTCCCATAGGCTGCAGTCCTGCAGGATAAACGTGCTCCACCATGGGCCCTCCATGGGCTGCAGGAGGATCTCAGCTCCAGCGTCTGGAGCACCTGCTCTTCCTCCTCCTTTCACCTTGATACCTGCAGGGCTGTTTCTCATACTGTTTTTCCTCACTCCTCACTACTGGGCAGCCTTTTGCCCTTCCTTAAATACATTTTTTTTGAAGCACAGCTGTGCCTTGCAGTAGTTCCATTGGAGCCCGCTGGCACTGCATGTGTCCAGCATGGGTCAGCTCCTGGCCTCTCCCCACAGAGGTGCTGCCAGCTCCTGGGCCCCTGCACCCAATACTATTACTCATGAAATTTTAGTGATAAGGCCATAATTTATTTTAAAAAACAAAAACAAAAACAAAAAACCAACAGTTAGAGCGAGGGTGAACATACGCCAAGGGACAGAAAACCAGATATGCATGTGATCTCCCTTCAGCATCTCCTGCTTTTTATATGCTTGACTGCTTACACCCTAAATTCCTCTTAATACACTAAAAGGGTTATGTTAGCACGTTTGCCATTGATAACCAACTGAGGGAAAGCAACTACAAATCAAACTGCAGGTGACAATCCTGCCTCCCAGCATTCAAGGAAACTTCTCCCAAAGACTTTTTAAACATCTCCCAGTGAACTGCGGTCTGTTTGGGAGGAGAAAGGACTCGCCACGAGCAGTTTCTGTGCTGGCCCTCAGGCAGGCACCCATACACGGTGCAAGCACAGCCTGTCTTGCAATAACCCCAAATTCGAACACGGCCGATGAAAACCAAGTCCCACCAGACATAAATTTTACTTTCACATCTCCAGCCTGCCGCCGGGGCTGGTAGGAGCCTGTGTCTACACTGAAGATGTGCTTCCAGGGGGTGGTGACAGCTCTCAGAAGAAAGCAGCGAGTGAAAGGGGAACATGACAGGGGGCTCTGTCTGACATGGACCTTAGCAGCATGGGAGAGGTTACAGGGACGGCGGAGGGAGTCAGCTCAGCCTGGTGGGGGACAGGGCGGTCGGCATTAATTCTCACCCTCAGACAGAGCCTTCTACCAGCAGCTCAAGTCAAAAAGAAAAGTTTGCTTTTAAATCATAAGGAAAGTTTCAGGGTATTAAAAAAAAAAAAGTCTGCCATAAATAATGTAAATTACAATAAAGGAGAATTTAAAATAGACTAAGAGCAATATATATTTCTGATCAAAACAAAGACGGTTTACCTCAAACTACTCACACACAAACCAGTATTTTTTGGTAACTAGATCACCTTCTGCCTTGACAGTTTATGTATTTTATTTATTTGTTTGAAACTCCCATTGGGGACCATTAAGAATTTGGCGTAAAGCAACATCTTGCAGAGACCAGAAATACCATGTGTGTACAAAGTAACTGAGTGCATCTTTTAAAACCTCAAGGAACAGCCTAAGAAATAACGTGAACATTTTCAAATGTAAGTTTTATATTAGTGGGATGAAGAGATGAAAATTAAAGTGGGAGATCATAGCCAGCAGATAGTTAAAAGCTGAAGCTCAGCGTTTATGCGTGGATTAATTTCAGCAGCTGTGATTGATTACCCGAGTCAGAGAGCAGTTTTACTTCCACTCTAAGCTGGCTTTATCACTTACAGAATTCATCTTTGTTTAAGTGGGGAAAATGCCTGTTCACAGGTAGTGCTTTAGCCACCCCATACACATACTGGAGAAAAAACAGGCACTGAACTTAAAGGCAACTGCAGCCTTTGGACAGACGGACTCATTTTCCCTGGATTTTGCATCCCTCTGCCTGCTCTCACAGATGGAGCGGGCTGGTGGAGCAGAGGCTACAAAAGATACACGCTCCTGCATTTCTACCACAGACACACTTGCTGACCAAAGAGCAGCCAGCTTTATCAATCCAGCCTTGAATCGAGAAATCTGAACACTCTTCCTTTGCTCTTATTTTGCTGGAGGTTTTTTTTTGTGTGTTTTTTGTGTGTTTTTTTTTGTTTGTTTGTTTGGTTTTTTAGGGTATAAAAATACCAATGCACATCTAACATTCTTAGATTAAAACAGTAGTACAGAACACTAACTAAGGGCTGTTGGTTTTCTCTGCTTTGGTCTGAGATGAAGGGGAGCTGGCAGTCATTTGAAGAATAAGATCTTTCAGAGATGCCCTTGAAGAATATTATTCTGAATTGTCCTCTACCAACTAGTGAAGTATTTTAAATGTAGGTTCGACTCTTCTTTAAAGAGAGTTCTCTAAAGATAATTGCACAAAATTCACTAAGTTTTAAGGTCAGAGTAAGTTAGAAATATGCACTTACTCTATTACAAAGTTCAATCAGAAAAAAATAATGGTCTGTCATGGAACAAAATCACCAGTATGTCAACACAAATTCTTGGAAAATTAATTAAAAAATAACTTCCAAAAAACTTATTCACTTTCCTCACGTAAGCAAGCAGTGAACATCTCTGTTAAGTGCAGAACACGTTCTTAATAGGGAAGCACTCTTACTGCTACTGAATAAAAAAACCCATTAAAACATATTTCAGAGACATACTGGAAGCATCTATCAGCAGTAGATTGCCTTGACACATTCAGAAAGCCAAACTGAGTCCCAGCATTACCAGGCTGGTAAGATCTGTCAACAGTGCCAAGATAATGTCTTGAGTTTGTTAAGGAAAAAAGCACGTCACCTATCAACTATCATCTTTGCCCAGCACCTGGAATACAACAAAACAGCTCTGCAAGGGGTCTTCATGCAAGTCACAGAATTTCCAATCTCATCTGCCACAACGGTGCACACACAGGAGGAGCGGTGGCAGGAGAAGTGGCACAAGAGTCTGGAAACCCATCTGGAAAATGAGCGATTAAGAATAAGCAGCAGCTGTCAGCCTCTGGCCATGCCATCAGCCCCTTCCTGAACACGCCGTTCGGGCTGTATGCTTTATGTCTAGCATTCCCAAGTGTTTTGCTTGGATAGAGTCTTTTAGGTACAGAAATTCAGCTAGGGCTCCCAGAAAGTCAGGGTCCATCCAATGAATGAGCAGAAATACTGTGTCACGATGGCCACGCTCAGAGGTTAGAACGCGTGAATTCACATAAACATGATGCTTCATCGGAGAGGAACTAAAACACTTGCCAGCACAGATTGTCTCGAGAAGGGAAGGGTTAAAAGGAAAAAGTTCTTCCAAAAAGAGGCTTAGTCAAAAATCAACCCAGATTCACCAGCCTGACCACTTACCAAGCATTCCCTAACACAAGCCCAAGCTAAAGGGAATTTTTTAAAAAGTTACCAGAAAAATTACAAGAGTGGTAATTTGGAGCGTTTGTCATCCAAGAACATCTAGGGAGTAGAGAAAGGGCTAACTTGGTGCTCTGGCAAAACTTAGAGCAGGTAACTCCATGCTGACTACTGAATTTCTCCACGTAGTGTCGGCTGGACCCTGATGACAAGAGCCCACGGTTCCTTTCACAGGGAGCTCTGGGAAAGAAAGATCTGTCTGAATTAGTCTTGTGGGCAGAGTTTGTGAAACTCTATGAGCTCTTCCAGGTTCTTTAGCACATAAATTGCAATATAAGTGCAAAACAGAGGACAAATACTTATTTAATAATGAGTTGAAGACAAAAGAAAGTTTTCTTTATAGATTACTTAGACTATAAAATGGAACTTTAGGCAAAAAGCATCATTCACCATTAATTTCTAGCTCAGTAGATGCAAAATATTTGTAATACAAAGTGAACGTGGACCCCTGTTAAAGTGCAATATTTTATCCTGAGAGAAAGAAAGTGCAAAGGAGGAATGTCCTTTGGAAAACCCAGTTAAATTCTGCTTGCCACCAACGAGCTGGGAATATAACGCGGTACCAGCTCTCCAAACCCAGCTTTGTGCGAGGAAGTAAAACGTTAAGGCTTGAAATGGGAAACTGAAAGAGGTCACTCTGCTTTTATTGAGCTTTTCCTCCTTGTCAAACCAGCGGGTTGTGTGTTGTACTCCTTATGGGTCACTGATAGCCTATCACAAAGCCCCCTCTGTTTGGATGCCGTCCCCGAAACCCCACCAGCCAGCAGAGCAGAAACACGAAGGTGGAGCAACCGTCCAAAAAGCTTCCCGGCACAATAGCTGCTGCTGTCACGGTAGGACAATAAAGTGGATTTTGTGCTGGTATATTTTTCTCATCATATGCATGACAGAAAGTCTAATGGGCCTTGCTAGTTTCTTAGTGGCTTTTAAGGGCCTATAAAGTAGCCTACTATCAGTTTGATCTGTGTTCTCAAGATGTCTGCTTGAACATCAGAGAGCTCCAGCAGGAGCTATGTTTTCATTCCTCCAACCTGCATGGAAGAGATAAGCTAATTAGCTGAGAAATTAGAGAGGGAAACTATTAGCATCACAGAAGTGAAAACGAAGGCACTATGAGAATTTATGGATGGAGAACACCTACCCACCTACTGCTTTCTAAAGTCTGGACAGGTTTTGTTAACACACCTCTTATTTTCCAGGGGAAACTGCTTTCCCTGCCAACAGTTTGGACCAGCAGGAACTTGTTTAATGTTGGTGGAGAAACACCTTATCCTTCAATATTTTCCTTGCAATTGAATCTCTGACTTTATGGAGTTTCAAAAGGAGCCTATTTCTAGAGGACAATAAGATTGGACTTCAAAATGACTGATGACAGGAGCTAAAGACAGAGTAAACAAGTAGAAGGGGAGATGCTTCTCTTCTGATCGGTACTATATGTCCAGCCACTGAAGTCACACCCCTCTCCCTCTTGGCAGACTGGGACCGTCCTATGTCAATTCACTCTGTGCCAACCCTTTTTGTGGGACTGGTGCCCCCTCATCATTGCCCCATATCCATTGTTATCCTCGATTCAGGAGAAAGCACACAATTTTCTATTTTTCTTTTTTCCCTGTCTTGGCTATACTGGGCTGACCTATGGCAGCTGGGTCCACAGAGACTGTATTCCAAGAATAAACGACAGATAGAGTGCATAATATTTTTGCAGCATAACTTACGAACTTCACTCTTTGAAAACAAAGAGAGAGACATCGATTCTGTTTTACATATTACATGGATTCAGATTCTCTGTCTTGCTCCTGCAACCACACCTGATAACTTACGAATGAAAAGGTGCGAGTCTGAATATATCTACTGCACAAACACATGTTATTTTTGACCCAGATTCTGCCAGACCCCCTTCACAGTTAGGAATATCTTCCTTTACAACAATTTCCCACACATTTAGCAAAACTTTCAATGGATTAAGACTCATACAATTTGAATGTCATTAGCAGAGTCAGAACGGTGACCTGGGTGGTGCTGAAATTGCACAGAGAACAGTTAGAACCCGTCTCTGAAAAAGCTCACATGTTACTGCAGACTTTGAAAAGTCCCAGGTTCAGGTTAATTTCCAGAGATTATTTCCATAACTAACATTCATCCTATCTGAAATGAAGGCTGCAGAAAATGTTACATTGGGGAACGACATTCATCTTGCGGCAACTTACAATTGGACCTAACAGACTGATGGCAAAATATATCTTTATCCTGCAAGCAAGTGCACCTTGATGCTAAAGTTCTGCAGAGCAAATACAGTTACATGGGTTTTGATGACACAAAGCAGAGAAAAATTGGAACAATGAAGATTTTGTCTTCTCTTAAAAAAAATAAAATATATTTTAAGTTGTGTAGCCACCACATGAAAAAATAGGTAAAGCAAAACCATACAATGAGAGAATGTCCAACAGATACTTCACACCTACTAATCACACATATAGCAAGTCAGCTGCAAAATACTTCGTTTTTGATTCCTTCACTAGGAGATATGAAAATGTATTTGTCTCTGCCAAAATCAAGGTTGGTGGTAAAAAAGCAACAGAGAGACAGGTACAGACGTTGTTCACATAAACTCATTTCTCTCAGAAGTTTTGTTCCTAGCTCTGGCCACTGTTGACTTTTCTTTCTGACTGACGAGGAGATCCCCTTTCCTGTCACATCTCCTACCACATCTATTTCCTGAGTTGCTTTCCAGGAGGCTCCAGACCCCTAACAGAGGGAGTGCTACCAGACCTGCTCCAGACTGCCCTAGCAGCACTTCCTCATGACTGTTCCCATGTTCTCTTCTTGCTGCAGGAGCAGTTCTCTTTGTTCCTCTACTCTGTCTCACCATGGATGCATTCCCATAAATAGATAATAAGGACCAAACTCATTCATTTAAAGGAATTTAAGGGAACTACACTTCTGAATAACTCCTGGTTTGTTTTTTTTTTTTAACCAGTTCCTTCTCAGAAAACTCCTCTACACAGCAGCAAAATGAACGCAACAATGAACGTAGTGCCCCTTTCCTCTTAACATTCCTTTAAATGCTCAAAATGCCTTCCTTCAAATACACCAAGCTTTCTCCGTGCCGGTTCCTGGAATTCCTGTTACCTTCATGTGATCCCACAAATGCAAAAGACCATCTAGGGAGAAATAAGCTCCAAGAGCCAGCTCACAGAAGGAAACATGCTGCTTCGCTGCAATGGTAAATTTGACTGCAGGGCACCCAGACCACTTCTGCTTCAGTCTGGATGGGTGTACCACTGCACAAACTTTCTCACTGTGCATGGGACTACACAGCTCAGGGATGTAATTACAAGTTAATTTTGCAGCAACACGCCCAGTACTTCCCATACTATTATATACAAAAATCCCTTGCAGCAGCTACCAGTGTGCTCTCAACAGCATCAGGAGATAGGGCACAGGAGAGACACCCCCACCCGTGGAAGTGGAGAGGCATCTCGGTTTCCCCAGAGTACCTAGGTCAGAAGAGATGAGTTTGCACCACAGCCTGTTTCCCTGGCATGACCAGGCCATTTTCAGGTCAGAAAACACTTGTTGTACGACATAAACATATGTATTACAGTGGTACCCAGTTCTTTCACAGGCATCTGGGAACAACCTGGCTTCTTGCACTCCCCACCCCTCTCCTATGCATCGCAGTGTAAAGACAGGGGATTATGTGGCCCAGTGTCCTACAATAGTCCCTTTGAAGAGCATGGAAAAAAGCAGATGTTAATAAATCTCTCAATATACTCTTGAAAGCATGCATTTCAAGAATACACACTTGAAAAGGCAGAAAGTTTTTCATGAACTGTGAAGGAAGTGTTTCTTCTCTTGACTAGTACTCGACAAACATATATATTTACATAAACATTTTGTATATTTACTGTTGGTTTTGAGAGACACCATACACATGTCACTGAGGTCAATCACATTTTAATTGCTAAAGATATTTTTTTTTCAAAGCCACCTGGGAATGGTTAAACAGGATACAGGGCTTTTATTCCCATGCCTTCACGAAGCGAGCTCTATTCTCTGCTGTACACACGATAGTTGCTATGCATACAGATAGAGCCTTAACAATACTATTCTGACATTTAAGTATTTCACCCTCTGTGCAGGACAGCCTGTTTGTGTTTTTAAGCTTGGTTCTTGGGCCAAATGCAAAGAGACCACTGTGTGACTCTGAGCTTATCTTCTGTACTCCCATCTAAAAAGTTAATGCTTGGGTGTGTCAGGTATCACCTGGGGATTTAAGCAGGAGGCTTTTTGCAGTTAACCCAATCCTGTGACCTGCTCTGAATTACCTTTGATTTGAAGGCAGTTTAGGTAACTACCAAACTGCCCCTTCCATTAATTGGAGTCAAATTCTCCTGAAATGCGGATGCATAATAATTCCTATTTTACCTCCTTAATGACTCTATACGTGCTCTGTTACACCTTAGAGCAAACGTACCGACGAGACACAGGTGAAGGAGGTTGATTTGTTGTGATCACCTTCTCAAATCTGGTTTTCTTTGCTGAACGTTTTCAAAGTAACAGAATCTAGTTGTCCTAGCAGTTGTCTATACAGAGGTTAGTACCTCCTTGGTCAGAGTGCTTTCTGGTCATTAAGAGAAACAGTTTATTGATCACCAGTTTCTGTCTTATACTATGACTACGCTCATTTTTGTCCAGCTTTCAGCACCTGGAAAAGCAGAACAGGCATAAGCTCTGTCTCATTCCCCCTCATTACTGATTGTGAAGTTCGTATCCATGCCCTATGTGCAAAGGGTGGTGGTCCAGGTCACTAGACAAGCACTCTTCTTGTTTGTGGGCTAAATAAAACCTTATACACGCCCCTAGTCAAGAGCTGCAATAGGATTTTGCATTGATGGCAGAAGGGAACTGAGCAGGTAACATGGCATAGGCAGGGGCTAAGCTGTCAGCTGGATTTTAGACTCAGGCAAGGAGCTTTGGGCAATTTTTCCAAAAGGATTGTTGCTCCAGTGTCCCTGTGAGCCAGGCTCGTCATCCCACCCTGGGGCACTCCATGCTGTTGCTGTGTTATCCCAGAGGTTATCAGAGACATATAGCACTTATCTTATCCCATCTCCTCCCGCTGCAGGCTGACTTGCCCACTTAGGGGACAGGGTATGTGACAGATATTCCGTGTCTTACTTCCACAGCTGATGCAGCGACAGAGGCTTTACAACAGAATCACTTATGTAGAGCTAGGGGACACGTGGACGTGCTTGTACACAGCAGCTGTTATCATTTTGCCACCCTAATCATTCCTTGAGGACTGGAGCCTTTTGCTTGCTGCCCTCTAGACTTTTAGAAGCAGCCAGATTACCGATTATATTTAAGATATACATTAAATATAACTTTTGGTAAATGAACGACACCTCTTGAAATCCTGCTAGGAATTGTCCCCAGGGTATTTCCTTTGGGAGAACCTAACTCAATTTTGGTGATTTAAAGGTTCTGTCTCTTTCTTTTAAATATTCCTTTGACGTTGTATTGCTCCGCTTGTAATAGATTGTTATTGCCTTATATTGAGTTTGCAGAGTGAAGGTAAATCTTTTGTGATGTGATTGTGCTACCCCAAACTTAATATTGTTCAGAGGTCCTTTATAACTCTCTGGTTTCTCTGCAACAAGCGGGACAAATTTTCATTTTTACTCTTTTAGATTTTTATTCTCTGTTCTGAAACTCTAAGGGACTATATTTACAGGCAACGTCTAGTGCACTTCTCACGAACTGAGAACTCAAATGCCATAATGGGACCACCATTACAGCCTTTCCCCCAACCACTGACTTACAATACATACAACAAGAGAGGAGAGAGAGCACACGCATGTCCTGGCATCCTATAGTAGTATTCCTAATGCTGTAGAAAATAAAAAAAAGCTTACAGTTCTGATATCCAGTCTAGCATGGCAATTCTTGCTTTGGAAATAGGTAACATATATATTTTGATAGAATATTACCAGCCTAATTCCTTATATTGGTACTATAGATATGGTAACTAGTTGTGTACTACAAAAGATTTGTTGACATAAGGTAATGATCAAATGGTAATCAATGTACTATATAATACATAGCTGTACTGTTTATATACTGTATCTATACATGCAAATGTATGCATAAACACACATACAGTGGAAAATTTGCCTATTTTCACCTCTGCCTAAAAGTGAGTTTTTTTGAGAACCCTTCCTAGATGGACGAGTGGAATTTCACAAGTGTGGTGTCAGGTACAAGCACACAACACTGACATCTACAGGTAAGGAAACCTTTCCTTTTTTGATGTTATGGGCCCAAAATGTCCTGAAAGCATTTGCATCTGCAGTGCACAGGGTTCTGGCACAGGTCTTGAGTTTCTTCCCAGATTCCATGCGCAGAGCCAGTGAAAGCACCCACTTGGCTCCCAGCTCCTGTCTTAGATTGCCCTGTGGGTCCAAGCAGGTAGCCCTAAGCCCATTTTTGAAGTAGGCTTTGCAATTGCAGTTCAATAAGTGCATGTGACAGTCCCAACTCAAGGGGCAGCATCCCTATGCTCACTCTTGTTCATCACACACCTTGTGTCCAAAAGGCTCCCCTGCTGCCTGATTTCCTAAGAGTTTTAAATAATAAAAAACAAGCAGAATTTTAGAGCAGATCACATTTCTTAAATGAGGCGATCCACACATTAAATTTCCTGTCCCCTCTTTTTAGAGTATTTGGTAACGAATATTTGGTAATATTTGTCAGGGAATTAGTGTATTTTTGTACAAGGATATTTTCATTTTACATTCTGCAAGATAACTTACCAGACAGAAAAAATAAATTAAAACCTCTCAGTCTATGGAGAGATCTCTTTAAATGTCAACTGTCCCCAAAGTCTTTGTATTTCCCTAAATGCTTTGACCCCTTTTAATGTTCAGGTTTAACTTGGAAAGCCACACAGACCGCAAAGGCAGTGTTTCTCCTGAGGAAAAAAGGAGCATTCTTTTTTTCTCCTCTTTGTATTAGCACAAAATATCCGTACTGCCTAAGGCTATTTAGGAAAGAGACTCAACATTTATGCGGGTTAATAAAGCAAAGAAAGAAAATAGTTTGTCACTATTGTGTAGATCATCTTGTTTCATTTCAGTTTTCAGTTGGGGTCTCTTTTTTTTTTTTCCTCCTGTGTGTGTGCACATACTTCTGGGGAGGTAGGATTTCATTAGAAATGCTAAAGAAAACCAACCTTAATTAGTCTGAAACACATCAGTAAACTCAAGCTTGCTGGCGCAGAGTCATGTAGTGTGAAAGGCAGATACACTGGGGTCAGTCATGGTGAGTTAGTGGTTTAGTAAGACTCCCATGAGTCTACCTCTCAAAACTATAAGCAGTCAGCAAGACAAAATAGCCTTCATCAGCATTCAAAGTCATGCCTCCCTGGACAGGATGGTTAGCTACAGTTTTCTGCCTACTAATGTTGCAATTATTCCTGGTGGCCTTTGTATTCTGGGTCTCTTATTCTAAAATGTTTGGCCCAAACCCTTTTCCCAGGTGAGGGTGCTTTGACTTTCTGTAAGTTAAAGGTCCTTTGTGAGATGTGGCTTTGACTCCGAGAACATAATCTGTGAACATTTTATAAGGCGTTTTGGACTAAAATCTGCTCTGACTTTCAGGCAGACACCCCTTGCAGTACAGACAGTGCTGGCCAGGCCAACAGACGTACCTGCAGTACGCTGAAGACCCTGGGGTAAACGAGGCTGAACTTTTATAGCAACTCTCAAAACCTTTAGAATTCAACAAAGAACTTTTTTTTTTTTTAAATGTGCCCAGGTGAAAAACTGAGACTTTAGACTTGTTGGAAACGCTCGTAGGAGAGCAGTGACTCATCTAAGCCCCATGTTGGATGCAGTAAGGGTGTCCATGTTTGGTATGGGGCCACAGATGCTACAGAAGGGACCAGTAAGTTGGCTAGATTCAGTCCATTTCAAATACTGGGATTCCATTCCAAAAAGAAAAAGGGATTTAAAAACAAAAGTCTCTTGAAGGTATAATTTCTTATTTGGTAGCTTTCTTCTGGTCACAAAGAAGCTCTCTGAGGGGGGAGGATGAGAAGTTGTAGATCAGAGATTGTTGGTAACTAGGAATTTGTAATTCGCAAGAATTTTGGAGCAGAGGCTTGGCAAAACAAACGGGGGGAAAAAAAGAAAAAAAAGGTTTCAATACTACTCTCAGAACTTTGGTTTCTCCAATAATGTGAATTGACAGAAATGCCTGGTATCAAATTGAAAAAATATTGACACTGGGAGGCTGTTCCTGTTGCATGGATCAGTGCTGCAAAGTGTTGACAGCTAATACCTTAACAGACCCAACTAAGATAAACATCCACAAACCCCCAAATGTGTCCCAGTCTCAATTACATATTTCCTGAACATAAAGCAATAACTCAGCAGAAACACCCCAAACATTCTTGCATCCTCAAAGCTTCTGCTTCCTGTAAGAAAGCAAAGGAAGAAAAGGTATGTTCCAGCATTCCCACTGATTTGACCAGGGAAACCACAGAAATGACCCTGGAAAGACTTCAGAGGGAGGTTTACTGGATAATAAGAAGCTGCCCCCAGCTGCAAGGGACATGGTAAAAGCGCAAGATGCTGTTGGCAACAACCCCCAGCACAGCCCAGTGGAGTCAGGCTCCCAGGGAGGCAGCGAGAAAAAGGGGCCCCAAGGCCAGTTTTGCCTATTTTGTTGGGTTTTTTTTACATCCATATCTATTTGGAAATCTCTCTGGCTGATGTTTAGCTTTCTTTGTAGCGATTTTATCACCGCTACATAACACATCCCAACGCATTAACAAAAGAATAAAGCTGCTGGGACAACCCAGCTGATCACCAGGTTCCGATACGCCGAGCTGCCATCATCTGTCTTTTCACCCAGTGCCTTGACTGAAAGGGAGCTGGAAATAAGAGGCGAGGAGCCAGTGCCTAGTGACACTGCAGGGACCAAAAGAGGAAGATCACCTAACGCATTTTGCTTTCTTATTGTTAGCTTTGTCTGATCCTGAAGTACAGGTGCCGGTAGGTGAGTTTTCCTAGGGTCACTGCCCCTCTTCACACTCTGCATTAACTCCTTCGCTGCCCCGTAGTGACAGCTGTCAGGCACCCCACATACAGCATTTTGAGAAATTATGTGGAAAAATGACAAAGAATTTACAGAAATCTTCCAACAGTGAAGGATTTGGGCTGGCAGAAGTACACTGAAAACAGGAAGGATTATACTTTCAGTCTTCCTGGAGCCCGCCTCTTTTGGGTCACGTACACACAATAGAGCTAAATAATATTTTTTTCCTTAAGGAAAATTGTAGCTCGGTTTACACAAACTGGAATTTCTGAATTGTGAAATGATTCTTTCTGCAATGGGTAGCAGAGAAATAAAACTAAGAACCGCCTTTCCCTCCTTTACAAGTCCTTTCCTCCTCTTCCCCAGCCTTTGTGGGATCTGTTTTTCCAAAGAGTTAAACTGGGTGGTTCTCAGGGGTTTAACAAGAGGCATAACTATTCCTGAAAAACAATCTGATACATTCAACTTAGCAAGGCCCTGCTCTTTCCCTCTAATCTTTCAGCAGGACCCAAGGGAGGCTAAAGCTGAGATCAGCCTATTCTCCCCTCGAACTTTGATTCACTATTAAATTCCGCCTAATGACGATGACTTTGCCATCTCACGTTCATCAGTGGGCTATGGGCAGAACAATGCGGGCCCGGCGGCGTATAGAGGGACATTGTTCCTGCCTCCCAGTTGCTCTGTTCGAGCAGCATCACGTGAAAATCCTCATACACGAGAGACATGTAAAACCAGCAAGCAGTATTACTCTCCAGGGTGCGACGGTAACTCAAGTCATAGCTTGTGCGTGGGCGTTTGTATTTGTGTAATCTCCTGTTGAGTTTAGAAAACAAAAACAAAACCTACAATGGAATAACGTATAGAGAAATACCAGAGAACTCGGTGGAAAATGAAACACAACACTGTGATGGAGTCTTGTGCCTGTTCCACTGCCCAAGTGACTTAATTGTCTGTGCTAAAATACTACACCTCAATTGGTATGTCTATGCATAGCAGAAAACAATTTTTATAGTTTTTTAAATGCCCAATTCCTTACTAGCTTATAAACAGCACAACCATTAGCAAGTCAGCATGTTCCCCTTCACTACTAATCACTACACTAAGAATGCAGATTTCTATGCCATTTTACAGAAGTGGCCTAGCCAGGAGCAGCACTTGTTACTCTAAAGAATAACTCAGTTTTCTTTACTGTTCTGAGATTTTCTCTATTTCTGCCTGAGATCTCCCAAGCAGACGTGTGTGTGTGCATGTGTCTCGTGATACCCACAGGCTGCTGCAACCCAAGCTGCACAGGCTGTGCTGTGGGACCCTGCACACTCAAGGTGGGCACACACACACACACACCAGCAGTGTTGTCCCTGGGACTGTGGAACAGTCAGAAGGTCAGGCAGGTGGCCAAAATCCTTTTCTCCACCCGTGTTGTTCCACCAGGTACCAGCCCTACCGAACTGTAACAAGGACCACAGTTCTCAGTATTTGTCCGTCTGATTTCTACATCCCTCTTCTGCGCGTCCAAAATTATGGGTGCACATCGTGACCAGCAGGAGCCAAATCTTCCGTGTTACTTTAGTAGACACAAGGCAAGAAAACAACAAAAGCCTTACATTTGCTAGCCCCACTTCTCTCTTCGCACCCTGTGTGACTCTTTCACTGCCCTGCTCCAATAAATGCTCAGAGCAAGGGCATTTGTATGCTCTATGGGGGAATTGACAAAGACTGGAAAGCAGCACTCCAGGCATGAAGCATTTTGATTCTAGCAATTTCTTGAAAACTACAAGGATTCTGCATCTTACTGTCATTCCCTCAGCTCTGACTCTAAAAGAGATCCCCTACCTTTAACAACAAATTCATTTTCATTATTTCAAATATTTTTCTAAACTACTTTTTCAACTTAACTAACTAGCTTAGCTTTCCGTTCACCAAAGAGTATGCAGCTACTCAAACTAGGTACATTTTTTGAGCTGGAGCCTGAATGTGTTAGTTCAACTGTTACCAATCCAGCTCAAAGAATATGCACTGCAAACAGGAGATGTGTGCCTTTTACTTCTCTTTCTGCTTTTTATATAGTAGTGAAGATATTTTTTAAACATTTCATAAGATGTTCACCCCAAAGAAGTAACTCATTACCCAAAGGCAGCAGCAAAACAAAGCAGAAGGAAAGTAAAAGAAAAACCCTAACGCCACATATCGAAAAGTATTAGACGTTTTTAAGTTGCTCTGCATGCACACACATCAGCTTGACTCAGGAACACTCTAAAACCACGCTAGCATCAGCATTGCTTAGGGACAAAGAAATCCATTCCCCCAAGCGCAAAGCTTAATCTGATTTTTCTCGCAAAGGCTATTATGAGGTTTTCACTTGAGTCACTAGAACAAACTGATGCGGACACCAAATCAGGTACTGGACCCAAATTTACTGAAAATCAAATTTTAACAGGTTTGTGGAAGTTTAATGTACAGTAATTAATATCCAGCATAACTGATCAGAAATAAATGTTGAAAATAGAATTTTATCCACAGGAATACCGACATCACTAAAATAATCAAGGTTGAAGCTACTTATTCATTTATGAAACAACGTAACATAGGCTCACGTTCAATGCTGGGACTGAAATTTGTGCACATTAGACCACGAAATACTGTAATGATATTACTTCACAAGTGCAGAGAAACTGAACTCCAGAAGCTGGTGCTTTTTTATTTATTTATTTTTATTATTGGCTAAAAGGCCTTTTAGTCCTTTTTCTGATTATACCAACAAAAGAACAAAGAAAGATCTAAGTACTGGCAAAGAATGTATTAATCCATGTTCCCATCAAAGGGAAACAAATTACTCTGCCCTTATCTCTGAAAGGAGATCCAGGCTCAGAGTAGCTTGGCCTCCTGCGAGGATGTGCCCAGTACCAAAAAGAAGAACTCCAGGGTGAAAAGGAAACCATTTGGCTTTGCGATTATTTTTATTACCTGCTACATCCTTTTTCATGTCAGGCACTCGCGTGTTAGCACTTATTGACCAAACTGGTTACAATTTCTCTCCCTTTTTAAGACAGTGACAAATAAACCTCAGGTCTCCTTGCGTGCATCTCGCAGCCATTTCAAAAGATAAGGCACAGCCCCTCCAGCGGGATGATGGCTCAGGTGTTTGTGTCAACCAAATGCCAGAAGAGAGAGAGCACGGGCTGGAGAGCAGGAGGAGCAGCTCTGAGAGCAGTGCCTCATCACGACCTGCCTTCAGAAGGAAAGTGCAGAGTCCCCGTGAAACTCCTCTGCGTCTGCCGTTGCCTTTTCAGTCTTCTGTTGGCTTCTCTCGGTATTTTGTCCTGTTTCTCAGCTGCTCGCTCTGCAAGCCTGTTTCCTACTTTGGAAAGTGACTGCAGTACATTGAGCAACCCAGCAGACCTGAAGTCTTCCAATTATAGCAACCTGGAAAGCAGGCAGCTCTGACAAAGCAATGGGTCTGCACACCTCACATCCATGGATCCCTGCTTGTGACACAGGAAGATCCTACCCTGTTGGAACAGGTTGGAACGGGTCCAGTGGAGGGCCACGAGGATGATCAGAGGGATGGAGCACCTC
>JAOXJM010000033.1:29689490-29703743 GCA_026413425.1 Tringa solitaria
ATGGTGACTCAACCACTTCCCTGGGCAGCTTATTCCAATGCCTGACTACTCTTTCCGTAAAGAATTTCTTCCTAATGTCCAGTCCAAACCTACCCTGTTGCGCTTGAATCCATTCCCTCTATGCATCCTCCTGTATCGAGGGCCACAGCTCTACACACTAATCAACCAACACTGCCTAAATGTAGACACTGCTGGAAAGGCAACCTGTTATCCCAACAGGCATATCCCATCCTTCTAGGGAGAGCAGAGGTGCCACGCTCGGGTTGTGCAGGGGGCTGGCAGCCTCCTGGCACAGGATGTTGCTGCCTGCTACTGCACCAGAAGGGGCTTTGGGAAGGAGCTGGATGCTAAAAACCTTCTGTCCCCTCAACTGTGCCCTGAACTGCAGGGTACAAAGGTCAAAATCTCCCTCAGTCAGGTAGCACTGCTGCATTATGAAGCCACATCATCTGCTCTTGCATCAGGCAGATGCAAACATTTAATTATGGTAGGTAAATGCAGTCATCTCAAGGGGCAGCTTGGGTGAATCAGGAGGAAAGGAACCTTATTGGCATTCATCCCTTGTCCACCTGTAAAAAGTTATATTTAGCTAAGCTGCCAGCCACTACGTATTCGCATGGTTTACAAAATCCATAGATAAGTTGTCATTTAGAGATGGAAGTGTTGTTAATCATATTAAAACGGGAACAAACAAGGCACTGTATCATTCATCCTCACCAAGAGGATGTACGTGGCAGATGCTGGAGATAGAGGTATTTCAAAGTGCTGAAGGAAGCCTTACCAAGTCAACCAAATCCTCCAGGGAGGAGTACTTGCTAAGCTTTTTGAGGATGCACGCTGGTTCTTAACAAGGGGGTATGTTTTGCGGTGCTTCCCCTTCCTCTAATGCATTTCTGCATAAAGGGAGTTACTCCCAAAGTCTGGAGCAGTGTTTTTCCCCTCACCGGGCAGTGTTTGAAGGTCAGCCTGCTTTGGTGAGGCAGCAGCACCACAAGTGAAATATGAAATGTGAAATTGCTACAGAAGGTATTAATGAAAAAATGAAACCTTAAAAAAAAACAAACAACAAAAGCAAAACCAAAAACCAACCAACCCATTGGCTCTTCTTCTCAAGAGAAGGGCAATAACATAGCTTGTGCCTGGCTTTGCCTGCATCAGTATCTCCCAGGCATGAATGGCACAACTTTTCTGCTTTTTCCTTCTACCATTTCCTGCTTGTACAGAACAGAAGTATTAGTACCTACAAGTACAGTAAGGAATAAAGAAGTGTTGGTAAAAAATTAATAGCTTACAAAGCTAAATTATTTAGAATAAAAACTATCATTCTTGTTATCAATTTTTATTTCCACCAGATCAGGTGATTTATTTTTTTTAGGTTAAAAAAGGGATTGGTACAGAGTTTTAGATTTTAAAAACTAAAATTCATCCATTATTCCAGTGACTAATTAATCAGTAACACTCCTTGAAAGCTACTTCATTGCATTATCATAGTTCCTATTTTGTAATCATGTCTTTTCCTGTTCTTTTATTGTATGGGATCCTCCAAAAGCTTTGGGTAGCCTGGGGTACAGAGGTTTCCAGATATGAGAGAAATCAGGAATTATCACCCAGCAATGAACAGGACCCTGAACACCAGGGAAAGAGTCCACATACCAGTGGTTGAAGGGCACAGGCTAACTGTGGTGGAGAAGTGGGGAAAAGAAACCTTACACAGAGGAGATGATGCCTTCTGTGTTATCCTCACGTACAAACAAAGGGACCAGGGCAGCGGGGAGAGCTCTCAGCTACAGCTTCCAGTGACCCACTTGCTCTGGCAGGGCCTGAATTTGTTGACCTTCAGCATCTAATTCAAATGTTAACTAAACGCTTAGTCTGTGCACGAGGAGGATGTTTGGATAACTTTGTCTCCTGGATTTTTATTTCACCATTTTATTCAGTTCAGTCCCTTTGGGTGTATAGGGTGAGAACTTGCGAAGAACCAAAACTGTCCGGCTGCAGTGCAAAAAGAGAACACAAAAAAGTAACTTCTTCAGAGCAGAAATGGGGAAAATGGAGTCTTGAGTGCTATGGGACAGGAAAATGTAGAAAAAGGGTAGCTCAAATCTGAACCACGATAGCTCGATTGTTACAGGAATAACCAACTCAGTCCCTGCCTTAGTTTAATGTACATTAAATGCAAAAATAATTTTCATAGGTAAAGTCAAGAAATGCCAATTCTTTGAGAAGCAGGCTGGGATGAGAGGAAATGAGCTCACCTGACAAAGCACAGCAGAGAGAGTCAAAATAAGAAAAGAAAGAGGGGAACCCGCCCAGCAGAGAGGGATCGGGAGAGGTCTGCCAGAAAGAGTGATATTCTGAACATCTGGTTTTTCAGTTGTTGATATCTTTCCTGTATCTTTCTTTTTTTAAAAAAAAATTATTGCTTTTATAGCCAAGAGTACTTAAGGAGCTTTTCATCCCTAAAACTCAAGGCAGACAAAATGCTTTCTCCCTTTTAAATGGAGGGGAAAGTGATGCACAGGTGCAGTCATTTGTTCAAAGTCCCCCAAGGAAGTCCCTGACAAAGTCAATTAACGTCTTGTCCGCTCAACCACAGTGCCCTGCAGAGAAGGCGCTTCTACGTGATGGGGGTCAAATTCATTGCATGAGCCACACCCACAGATATTTTAAGTATATTCCTCAAAAAGATGGGTAAAGCACAGATGACTTTGTTTCCAAGTATTCCAAAACTTCACCCTAGCTCAGAGCTTCATCGTGTGCCAGTGTTTCACGATCATACATTACATTTATGTAGACGTATATATCTCTCCATAAAATATACTGATGATGCGATATTTCCATTGTTAAGCTGTCAGCAAAACATCGACCTTTGCTCCTTCCAAGACAAACTTTGCTGTCAATCAAAAGCTTGTTATACACGGATATGACATTAGACCTACGAATAACAATCTTGTTGATGGACAGCTCATCCGCAATGACTCTCTTTTTAAACTGCCCGGAGTTTTAAGCCTTGAACAGCCAACTAATCACACTTCTCTATAACTGGAGAGCTATACTTGAACAAATGCAATTAATAGTCATACGGCCTGTAAGTTTCCCAAAGCAAAGGAGCAAGCTGGAGAGCTGTAAGCATCTGGGACTACACCTGAAAAGCAGGGGAAGCAGAGAAACAGTGCAAGAAAAGAGCTGAAGGCTTGAGAGTGCTTCCCAGCCCCCTGCCCCCGCCTAAGAGAGCTGAGACAAACTGGGAAATTTTCAGCACATTAGTTTTAGTCACTATGAGTTTAGAAAAAACAAACAAACAAAAAACCCACAAAACAAACAAAAAAACCCAACACCAAAATATGAGAAATAGTAAAATAACTTAGATCACGAAAAATGGTTGGTTTCTGAACCAAGAGAGTCAGTGACAAAAATTAAAGTCACTTTGCGACTGCTATGCTTGTTTCCTGCTGTACCATTCATGGGCTCTTACCCTTCTTATAACCAGAAAGGCTTCAGTTAACTTGCCAGCAGTTATTCAGGCATCTTACTTTCAAAGCTCTGAAGTGCAGCCATGTGGGAGTGCAGAACAACAGAGGTCCACACAGCAGAATCCATTCAGTTTTGGTCATGTCCTGGCCAACAGGACTCCTCTAAGGAGAATAGCTCTACATGTGTGGGGCGCTGAATGACGAAGGAGCATCACATTTATCAAGGACCCTCTCAGAGGCTCTCACCAATGTTATTGGTATGTGCCAAGACCATTTAGTCTCATGGTTTCCTTTGGAGAGCTGAGGATTTCCTTATGGTGCGCTGAGATTTGGAAGTGGATTATTTCTCAAGAGTCCATGCTGTAGCTTTCTCTTCTCTTATTTCTTTGTCTTTCTCACGTATACCTCCTTAGCTCTAACTGGAGTCCAAGCCCCAAAGCTATAGGAAAGGGAAACCTTTAGAAAACAGACCACAGCTTGCTGATTTGCTTTTCTCCCACTTCTGCCAGCTTTGCAAAGGTAACCATTTTTTTCTGTGCTAATGAGACTTCTCAGAGTGCAGGGTAAAGATAATACTCCTTAGATTTACACAGGAAGGAGGAGTGTTCTTGGGCTCTCCTCAGAATAAAGGGTTTGGGTTTTGGGGAAGACTGTGAAACTAAATTATCTCCTTGCACTGCAGGAACTTCGTCATTGCTGAGTACCAGGACATCGCCACTCTTGGTCAAAACCTGGAGCGCAATGACTGGGGATTCTCTCAAGTTGCTCAAGTTTTAACTCGACACTCACATTGCGAAGACTTTATGAAACTGATAAGAAACTGGATTTGGGAACAGTCATTGTGACATTAGTGCAGTTTTTGTTGTATAAAGTACTAAAAGTTGAAAAGTGCTGGGTGCTCTTTGACATTAGGAGACCCATCCCTGCTTCTGTGCAAGGCAACAAAAAACATGTTTGATCGTCTACAACAGGAATAGACTCAGGCAGGGCCAGGTGGCTTGCAGGACAGATTTCCACAAACCTACCCCAGATGCTTAGCCACAGGGCTCCTCCATTCACACTTCTTTCTTTTCTGCAAACCTCTTCTCAAAAAAAGAAAAAAAAAATTAAAAAAAAAATCAAAGAAAATAGAGTCTACATTATTCATCAGGGCTGCACCATAGGCCTGTACGATTTAGAAATCTTGTAATTTAGGAGAAGACAAGAGACACAATATTGAAAACAGAATTAAGAAGGAAATATTATACTATTCTACATTTAGCACCCATAATGCTATGGAAACACAGTGCAAGCAGAAGTGTTTTGGCGTAACACCAGAGAAGATTCCCTTTTACTAAACAATATGTTTTGAATTAATAGAAGTTTCTGATGAGAATCAAGAACTATACCCCTCAAGGAATCAAAACCAAAAAAAAGTTGAACCCACAGAACGCCATACCTGAAAGATTAGAGTCAAAGTGTTGTTGTTTTTATGGGTGTCGCTTTCAGATTTGGGAAATTACAGGCACCGTGATAAATATTTCAGGCAGTTGATTACAATGAAAAGTAATTAACCCAGCTACAACAACAGGTGTTGTATGGGGAAATGCTGGCTTTTATCATGAAGTTGTGGGTGCATGTGCTAAGTGCGTTCGTCATTTTCTCTTTTCTTTTATTCAGAGAATGCCCTGGGGAAAGTATTCCAGTGCCAGCATTTATAGGATATAATGAAACCCCATTAAATATGTATCTGACTGCTAACAACTGCGTAGAGAAAGAATAACCTAACTATGGTTATGTAAGGCTGCCCATTCAGCCGGCTTTGGTGGTAGTAATAGTCCTGTCTGATCTCATTTACCCTATAATTAACTGCTGGTTTTGAGTTGAGGGAGAGAATTGTTATTTTTTGTGTCGCTCTATTTCATTTTCCAATTAACAGATGCACACAACAGGGTTCAAAGATCTTTAACAGAAATAGTTAACCCCAAGTGTGAACGTGGCTATCCATAAATGATTAGGGAAAAATGTTAAAAGTGCAAAATAATAGATGTCCAGAGAGCTAGCGTGTAGCACACAAGGGGCCTGAATGTTGTTACACTTGTTCACCCAGAGCCCGCTGCTGAGAGCCCTGCTCGGGCACAGACTCAGGGACCTGGAAGGGGAGGATGCTCGAGTCACTCTCGGAATCGGACTCAGGTTTTTTTTTTTTAATTCTCTTTTCCTGCAGAAAATAGAAAATGCCAATGGACTAATTGCAACCTTCCCTCCACCCCCTCCCCCAAAATAATGCAAAATACATGCAGAAGCTTCACTTTCCCCCTCCTATCTGTAGTTGGAAGGAGGTGGAGGAGCTGCTTTTCTTGGTTTCCTCTAACCTGATATAACCTTCTCCAGGCTTTGAGGGTCTTGAACAGAATATGAAGAACGGGTAAAAGAGAGAGCCGACAAGCCAGGTAAACTGCTCCTGCAAAACAGCAGGGGGAAAGCAGCACTGGTTTTCCTGATCTAAGCTTTCTTTTCTCTTCCAGATAACAAGACCCCCATCCTTCGAATTTTTTTCAATAAATGTCTTGAACTGCTTCAACTGGTGTGTGATCAGCAATGGGTCAGGCTCAGCAGTTTAGTACAGGGCATCTTCTGTACGTACAGACTCCTCACAGCCCATGGGAAGAGGCAAGGTCCCGACTCTTCAGGGAGGGGATGGAGGAGAGAAAGACATATATTCAGCACTGGTGAGCTGCAAACTCTCTGAACTCAAACTTTGCTTTTTTTTTTTCCCCCTTTCACAGGTTATTTCTCATTAGGACCACACAGCAACATGGAAAAAGAAAAAACCAAACATTGGTATAGATTTCTGTGGTTTTCCTCACCAATGATAAACTCAGCTGCATACGTTCTAAGGAAAATGGCAAAGAAAATAACATTTATGATGGCACTTGTTATTTTTCTCCAGTAGGAATAGATATAGGGGATGTGTTTGCAAGGCGGGTTTGTTTGTCTAAAGATAAACAGAGTTGTCTCTCTTAAGCCAGTTACATGATTTACGAGGGAAGACTTTTCAGCCTCTAAACAGCCTTAACAGCCTCTAAACATGCTCATAAAGTGTAATGTTCCTCCCATCTGAGGCTGCATGAGTTCAAAAGTCATCTCCCACTTGTGCAGAGATCACTGCTGCCTCATAAACTGTGAATTTACGGGGAATAGGTTACATCCACTGACCCTCAGAGACAAAAGCCAAACCTGACATTAATTATTTAATATCTTACTGACAAATGCAGCTCAGAACAAAAAAAAAAATAAAATATTTGACTTTGAGCATTTGTAAGTCTGAGCTTTCAGGTTTGGGTTGGACTTTTAAGATTGCAGAGAATTATTTTTTTTTGTGGTGCCTGCCATGTGACTTCCCATGGTCAAATACTGACAAAAGCATCTTACTGAGAAGACAGAGACGTTTTCCTTGTCACAAACATAGAGCAGTTTAAAAAAGCATCCGATTGCATGAGAAGAAAAATGACTGCTTGTGGTGGCTTCAAGCCACCATATCGCAGAGCACTCTTAGGCAGGTTGAAAAAGAAAGGGCAGACAACACAAGGTGGGTAGAAAACGTATTTGAAGGTAAAAGGCCCATTGCCACTGGCAGATTTGGGTTTCAGCATTAAGCACCTCTGCTGAACCTGCTACCTAAGCAGCGACAAGCAGCTTGCAACCCAAGTACAAACACATTTATCTGTCAGAAAAAGCCTTCTCGGGAAGACCGTGTCTCGACATCTCAAGATTGACTGATAATTTTAATAAAGCCTTCTGTTATCTGGCAGAGGGTTGTTTACCCCGATATTCAGTAACGCCGCCTTGGTGCGTACGTGCACACGCTCGCCGCACGTGTGCCGAAAACACAGACTTTTTCTGGCAGCGGGAGTCTTTCCCTCTCTGAAATATTGCTGCACTGACAGAGGCAGAAGGACTTTGCCTGGGCGGCTCTGCCCTTCCCCAGCCCGTCAGTGCAGGTCCCACCAGCCCCATGCTCCGCACGCACCACCACCTCCCTGGTGTCCCGGCGTGCCCGGGGCTGCCCCTGCTCGCCCGGCTCTCCGGGAAGCTGCCATCCCGCAGGGAGCAGCAAGAAACTCAGCTGCTCTCTTTGTTCAACCACGCTCAAACGGTCCCTCTGGAAGGAAAGGATGGATGGTCCCTAGAAAGGGCCCACCCGCCCAGCATCTCCCACAATTGAGACTGGTTCGTGCCACAAGAAGTACGGCCTCGTGCACATTTCTGCCCAGAGGTTTCTGTGAGTGTGCAAGGGGAGCCTACTCATCCCCACATAATAACTGGTTGGGCTGGTGAATACACTCGCCGTTTCTCTTTCAAAAAGGCACACATAAAAGTTAAACCCACTATCAAGGAAATTAATTTCACTTGGAAAGCAAAGTAGCTGGAACAATTGGCAAGTGCCAAGTAGCTGTTGAAGAAATTCCATATTCTGAAGCTAGTAAAAACCAAGCAAATTAATATATTTGGGGAGATTTTTATCCCCATTTTATAAAAGAAAAAGTTACAAAGATTTAACCTAGTGTCTGTTTCAGTATTATGCATTGCATAATTTTATTTGGTTTTCCAATTTATCTTTGGAAAAAACACAGTCCCAAGTGTGATATCTGGCAACAGCTTCAGAAGTAGCAAGGCAAAGCATCTTCAGTTGTAGCTTCTCCTGCCATACCTGCAAAAGTCCACCTGAATTGACCAAGTTATACGCCACTGAAAATCTTTGCTTGCAAAAAATTCATGTTGTTGACAGATGCACTCTCTGAGCTACTGAAAGGATGCTGCACCCCACGACTCTAGGGACTAAATAATCCTGAAGAGGTTCCCCTGCAGCTGCAGCCCTGGGCAGAGGAGCAGAGGGCAAGGAGACCACGCTCGCTTACACTGCTGCCTCTCAAAAAGCAGGGAGGTTGGCAACAAAGACAGTTAGAACAGCAACGGGATGGGAGAGGGGAAGCTGGTCAAGCCCAGGAGGAGCTGGGCTGCTGCAAAGGTGAACAGTGAAGTCCTGGCAGACAGTTTCACGCCCCTGAGCCTCAGCACTTCCCTGGGGGCCACAGTGACTTCTGAACCCTGAGAAGAGTATGGACTTTTAACCATCAGTAACAACAGTTTCCTTCCAGCTTGAGACCTAACTGCTGTTGCCCATAACCCATTAGCTCAAGTCACAGAAGGATGGCAAACATCCTAGTGATGGCCAACACAAGTGTTAATATGAAGACACACAACAAAAAATAGTTTTCTTTACTAACAACTTAGAAAAATGAAATGCAAAAATCACAATAAAGGCACTTGAGGGTGCCGTATCACAGCCTAAAACTATAGGAAATACTAGAATTGAAATTGCTGTTACAAAACATACTGCAGTACCTCCTTTAGTTCTGTCAGAAAAGGCTTTTTTTTTTTCCTCTCCATGAGAATTGCTTCACTCAAATCATCATTGTGTATCAATAAAGTGTGTTGCCCGTCTCAAGGGTTACAGAAGTTGCAAGTGGTCTAGAGAGCAGTCAAGGGGTGGCAGAGGGTCTTGTGTTTCAGAACAAGCACCAGAGACAGACTATAGAAGAATCTTCTGCTATAAGCGTGCTTGACACTGGGCAAGGAACATAGCCAGGTTCTTCACAGGTGGGAACAGAAATTTCTGTTACTATTAGAGAGCCCTGCTTCTGAAAAGCTGAGTGGTAACAGCTGGAGCTGATGAGGCAATAGCTGTGATGGCTGCTACGGGACTATAAGCATCTTGGACTGACCACCCCAAGTTAGTCCAGACTTCAGGCACAATCTCTTTTTTTTTTTCCTGCCTCCACCTCCCAAAAAACCCCCAAACACCCCACCCTACTGCCTTATCCTAAAGAGTAATCCCGGAACTAAACTGGTATCTCTGAAGCACTCAATATACTGGAAAAAAAAAAAAAAAGAAAAGAAAAAACACAAAAAACCCACAACCCTGCAGAAAGAAAAAAAAAAAGGCAAACAAACTGCTTTGTGTACAGAGTAGGATGCAAAGTGTGTACAGTAAGTAAGGTAAGGGGCTAGGTGGAAATGAACCGCATGTTCATATTCAGTACAAACTCTCACAACAGCAAATCACCCAGCAAATTAACTAACTGATATTGGCATCTTGTTCAGAAGAATAATACTCCACGATAAAGTAATTGACAAAAAGTAATAAAAATCCGATGAGCATGTGAAGACACTAAAACCAGCCTTAGGGAGTGAGTTTTCATGACAAAAATTAGCCTACTACCCTGTAACTTCTGAAATCTTTGTCTTTCCAACTTTTACATTGTTTATAAAATCCTTCAGTTATGCACAAAAAGGAACCATCTATGAGCATGCAGAACAACCTTCAGAGCGATGCATCTGCTCAGCTCCCATAGGCAGGGAGGGTTATATTTCTTCTGGGAACCAACTGCTACAAGACTGCAGAACACAGTTCTGTTTTCAGAGTGGTTTTAGACATCAATTTATTTCTAAAGAGATCCCTTTTGGGCTGCCTTTAACTAATTGGGGAAAAAAAAAAAAACAACTAAAATCAGATCACTTCCTTTTACCCAGGCTTTTTTTATTATTATTATTTAGAAAAAAATAAAAATCAATAAGCTGACAAGCAATCCTTTTGTGATATGGACTCTAAGCCACAGTGTAGCCAGGCAGCAGGCACAGAATTTGTGGTACAAGCTGTCGAGAGATGCTTAAATGTGCAGCCTTGGCAAAATAAAGGTTTGAGGGAATCTATCGGCAGTATTATTTACAGACAGGACAGCTGTGCCGGTGACTGAAGTAAAACACCCTGACTAAATATAATCTGAAGCCAGAGATAAGTAAGTGTTTCAAAGCTACGTCCCTACAAGAGGCACATGTTTAGCTTTTTATGCATCACAATGGATGTCCCACATGAACTTTTTTCTTCTTCAGGTTTCCTTCAGCCCCCGACTGTCCCTGTCACCCTGTGCCAGATGGGAAGTGAGAGCTAAGCCGATCCACCTCTTTGTGGTGGAAACCCCCCGAGCTTCGGCTACAGGTTACTGAAGCCTTCATGAAAAATTCAGAGCTGGTATAACAAGCTTGCTGAAAGTAAAATGCGTGTCACATTATCCACCCTCTCTTTTTGCTAGCGCTGAACTACTATCGCTGAGAGGTAGAAAACATGCCTGGAACAAACTCGTACAGGGATATAGATGCAGAAACAAGCACCCCGCTTTCACCTTTTTATTTTAGCGGTAACATTGATATTGTGTAATAACTAAGGAGCGATAAAAGAACAGAGGAAATTGATTTATAGAAATGCATAGGGGAAGGGGACGCTGAAAACCGCGAGGCTGCTGAAAAGATTGGGATGTGGAAGTGCCTTTTTCACTAGATAAGCCTTTAAGGTTCTTATGCATTAAATGTCATTTAAAAGTGGTAATGTACCACTTAGATTCAAAAACTTATTTCAGATGCTCGATTCAGTGCCTTTTAAGGGTATGATTTGCTGCAAGAGGCAGAGACCAAGCAAAACGGTGGAAAACAGAATGGCCCAAGTAGAAAACAGCTTTGCAATTTGGCCCAATCTCCCCATTTGTGCTTTCGCCCTGCGAGTGCGAGGGGACACAGCACTCCCAGCACTTACTGGGGGAACGTGGAACACACAAAATACTTGAGGTGGGCTACAGAGGTAATATAAATACAGCACATGGCTCTGTTCATTAAAGACTGCAGGCTCAGGGAGATGGGGAGCAGCATGCCCCTTTCAGCTGACTGTCACCTCACCCCTCTGAGGAGTCTGCTTCTCGCTACATACTCTGTATTTGAGTATTTGTAAGGAAAAGCACAAATAAGTGGATAAAGCAGAGAGGCTCTACAGAAACGTACCCTGTTTGGGATAAACAAGGACTGTGTAGGACATTGCTTCTTTCCTTCACAAGGCTCCAACTTCCAAGACTTTGTCCCACATCCACTTGTCACTCAATGATATTTTTTCCTGAATTTAAATGGAGTCAAGCATGTCTCTGGGTGTCCTCTCATGCAGTGGAGAAGAAAGCCAAAAAACACAACAGGTGCGTCACGTGCTGCCTCCAGCTCTGCCCACCAGGAGAGCCCCACCACAGACATGCACCAGCTTACTATGGGGGAAGCAGAGTCCCAACTCTGGTCCTCTGAAGAAAACACAGTTCCTCAAAGATGCAGTTTGTCCTTCACATGTGAACGTCCCATGCAAATGACATGCCAGCAGAGAGATCTCCATGGTCATCTTAACACTAAACTAAAATTAGTGCTTCTTTCATCCCTGGTGCCAATAGATATGGCTCATTGGGGGTCACATATACTTATTCATAGGACTCAGGCATATCTCAGAGCCCTTGGCATGATCACAGACTCCGTTCAGCTGTTGCAGAAGGATTATCAGTCTAACAAGTTTACAGGCAAAACAAAGACCTTACAGCAACTACATAATTTCAAAATTGATTCTCAGAAAGCAGCACTAGTAACAACTGATCATTTATTCTCTACTGTAATAATGTGATTTCTGTTTAATCTCAGTGGAGCTTCAATGTTGGGCAGAGCTTGACCCAAGTATGACGAAGAAACAGGGAAAATTTAGCGTCAACACACAAACAAACTCTGCAACTTCTTACAGCACCGGTACTCTCTTCCCAAGTAAAGGGAAGCCTGTGCTGCGGCCACAACCTACACAACTCGCTACTACACACATGGGCAAGCATTGTTCTTTTTTCCCCCCTTTTGGGTTTTTAACATGCAAGTCTCCATGACAGTGTGCCAAAGCCTTCATTTTAATTTAGAGGCACGCTTACCTCAACAATTTCAGCTCCAAGGAGTAAAGTTATCTTTTTCTAAAAACAAAATTTAACGATAAAATTATTTCTTGCTATGCATATAAATTGTATTTCTAAACATTCAGTAAGCATCAAAAGTCCTCCCTACCAAGAGAAATAAATATGGGAATTCAAGATAAATATTCATGCAAAAGCTTTAATGATCTTGGAGGGTCTATTGAAAGAACCAATTTTAAAAAATAAAGGTCTATGCAGGGATCTTGTTATTTGCCACAGAAGGGCAGCTGTCTCTGAGGTGAAACAGCAATTGCCAGTGCTGTGCTGCAGCCTTGCACAGCATCTTGAGTCATGACTTACAGATGTTGTACTGAGTAAAACAACATGGGTAATCAAAGAGGTTAAAAAAAAAAAAAGGTGGAAACATAACTGTAATACAGCAAGACCTTAGTATTGTTAAAAATACCAGGAGACCATTAAATGTTTGATATAACCTGACCTCCAAGACTAAACATCAGCTCCCACAACAGAGTCCTCTGGTGGCAGAAGGTGTGTGATGAAGTTCAGGAGCATGCTTCAACTCCTAAAGCCCTCTCCTCGTGAAAGCATTATAGAAATCATCTCATGTCCCCCTCTACTATGAGGTTTTGTGCTTTGCTGCTCATCAGGTTAAAATATTACTACCTACAGTCATAATGCAGACCAAATTAATGGGGACAAGAGTGTCACTAAGTCACCTCACATAGCTCTTATAGCACTTACGTGGTAGCACATACTGTACTTAACTCCAGGGCTATCAGTGGATCCTAAAGTTCCCATTTTACATTTCATTTGCTGCTTAGAAAAGTAAGAAAAGCCAAACCCTCTTGGGAGAACAGAATGAATCTTCAAGATATTTTATGTGCTGTTCCCAGCTGCAACAAAAACTCCTGCTGGGTCAGGGCAGGACAAATGTTGAGCAGAGCCTTCTCTTGGGATGGCGGGAGCCAGGGTGGAGGGGACCCTTCTCCATGCCATCCCCATTAACTCTTTGTAGGGGCCAACACAGCAGAGAGGAGGCACCCAGGAGGAAGTGTGATGCCCCCAGCTTTTGCTGCCTGGGGAAGAAGAGTTGCATGGGAAGGGGTTGCAGGGGCAGCTGGGCACACAGCGGCCAGCGGATTTCAGTAACTCTGTATCAAACATGGGACCTAAGCATGCCAAACACTTCATATCCCAGGCTCCACAGCAGGATAAACAGCATCCACCTCCCTTGCCCCAACCCAAAGAAGAAAACATGGGTACAGGGGTGAGAACGGCGCATGATGCTCCCCAACCAGCTGGTCAGCTGGGACTCAGGGCAGCAGATCATGCTGCAGAGCTCCTCTGCCTCCCGGGCAAGCAGCTGCACTGCCAGGCTGGGCAACCCTTTGCCCTCCAGCTTGCCATGGCCAAGCCAGGGCCCCATACACAGCAGCAGCCCTAATAGACTCCCTAAGAAACTGGGCATGAGAGAACAGATTCCTGGAAAGCATCTCACTTCTTGTGCATACAGGCAACAACTAGTGTCACTCCATATCATTTATAGCAATTACTTTCTCCTGGAACACCAGACCTTCCAGACCTTTACCTTTATTAAACAGCATTTGGATTAAGGCATAATTACCTGCCAGAATTACACGCGTGCTTGGACAGTTTAGATAAAGTGTTTCAGACTAAAGAGTAGCTCCTGCAGACGATATCTTATTTCTACATGTGTGTTTCTTGATTTTCTAATTCCTTTTTGCCAAGAAAACTTCAACATAACCATTTTTGCATGAATACTCGCTGATAGGACATCACATGAGACTGATACGCACACAAGCTGAGAGCATGAACGTAGTCTCAGACACACTGGAGAGAATACCAGAAAGACTTAAAAAAAAAAAAAAAAAATCATATGACTACATCTTTCTTCCTACTCACTACTTCTTCCTCTTTCCCAAACTCAGACTTTAAACAGAAAA
>JAOXJM010000033.1:29738682-29751532 GCA_026413425.1 Tringa solitaria
TTTGCTAGAAACTGCGTAGCTTGCTATTTTTAGTGTAATTTCTTGAGTGATTTTTTTTCCTCTACTAACAACATTATTGTATCGATCAACCGTATTGATTTGGAAAATTTTTTATTGACCTTTGATCTATGTTTAAACGTCTCTAGAGCTCTATTAGTTGTTCATGAACGTGGTATACCTAAGAGAGAGTTCCATTTGTCTAATTAATTAAAAGTAAAATTATCAAGGTTAGCCTTATAGAATGCTCAATAGCCAATGCAAAACCTAACCAAAGGAGTTACATCTAGGTACAAACATTAAATTGCCCCGGATGTTCTAATAAAAAAGTATAAAATATGCTCTGTTGGCAAACGATGCAAGTCAGAATAACATTAAAGCAACCTGTCTTTTCTAAATGAAAAGACCCCCTGCACTGTACATCTTTCCTGTATACAACACATTTTTACTAAAGCTTTATTAAATGAATTGCAATAGCAACGGCTGCCATTTTATAGCTATATATACATGTATATATATATACATACGTGTGTGTATATATGTATATATATATGTATGAAATACTAATTTATTTAACACAACAGAGGCTTCTGCCATATGATACAGTTTACTGTACATAAGAAAAACTTTTAACACTGTACAATCACATAAAGGTCATATGCACTGTTGCAGTGCAAAAGTAGATTTAACTGTAGTCTTTACTGGCATAGTAATGGCTTTTTGTAATCCTACAAAATTGCATTCTTGTATTACGGGGCCTGAATGATCCTTAAACTTCACTTATTTTGCTTTTTTTTTTTATTTTTTTTTTAAATTTTTGCCTTTTTTTTTTTAATTTTTCAGTTTTTTAAACTGCAGGGTTTGCCTTTGGTCCACAGTTAAAAGGACACAGCAGTGGAGCACTGACTGGATGCAGCAGAATACATGAAGAGGATTTAAGTTATTGCAATTATAGTAAAAAAAGGCGGTGTGCGAGGAGCAAATGCCCTTCTGTAAAGTAATCCTCAGGGTTTTTCTATGCGTGAATTGCTGCACGTTTCCTATATTTAAAGTTTATGAAAAGCCTCAAGTAACCAAGACCTAACATGGTGATAAACCAAGAAGTGATTCAAGTAGTAAAGAGAATAAGAGGAGACAGAGGAGACCAGAGTGAGAAAGCAGAGAAGAGAAGGAGGAAGAGTTGTTACTAATAATCCTGATTCTTAAATAAAATTAAAAAAAAAGGACAAAAAATCCGAACAGAAAATAACTCCCAAACAAACTAAAACGAACCTCAAAAACAAAAGCTAAGGAAAAGAAAAGAGGTTACATCCATGTTAGTCCCACAATATTACAGCTGCTCCTTGCAAACGGAGTCCTAAAATAGAAACAGTGAAGAAACTTGGTCTGATGCTCAGATAGAGGTGCCTCGGTCTGGGTCGCTACCGATATTCAGCCCCAGAGTAGGAGTTGGTTGGTAAGGGATAGATGACATTGTTTTGATGGGGCTTCTGAAAAAGCCACCGTTGGGTGCCCTGTGCCTGAAAGGGCCAGTTCGGTGGTCGGGCACGCTGCCAAAGGAGAAACCTGAAGCGGCTTTAGCAGACAGCGTGCGGCTCAGAGTCTGGATCTGTTCTGGTATGAAGGTGGTTGTGGTGATGTGAGTGTTTCTGAAGTCACTGATTTGCTCCAGTGCCTGACGTGTGGGTAAAGTGTCAATGTCCAGCGGGGTCAAGTCAATCGAAGAGGTGGAGAACTGTTTATGGGGACTGTCGTCGTCTGTGCAGAGGCTATTCACGCGCCTGTGGAGGTGCTCCAGGTCGATCTCCTTGTCATCCTGGGGAATGAGAAAAACAAGAGGCACTGCTCACCATCGCTGTTTGTGCTGTGTTGAAGCTTCACAGTGCGATCAGAACTGCTCGGGAAGCACAACGCACAATTAACTACGTCTGGCTGTTGGCTGATGGCATTTCTGTCACCAGCAAACACCCACCTCGCCTGAAGCTTGGTGGGGCAAGCCAAATGGAGGCAGACCCTTACACCACAGCCCCCCTCAAACCCTGAATCCCAACAACAAATCTCCAGGTGCTACCGGTTGGTTTTTGTCAGGAAAAGCCAGGCTCGGAGCTAGGTGTGTTGGACTAGCAACAGCTGAATAGCAGTAAATTTTGTGCCATGAAAGCAAAGCATAATCTCAAATGCCTGGGATGTTGCCAGTTCTTCAACTCTGCAATGAGGACTGAGTTTGAATGTCAACATGGGAGGCTCTGAGGGATCAGGCTGCCGTCTTTGTCATCCTCTCAGGGCTTAAGGAAGGGCTAAAAACATCTCAGGTAGCTTTTTGCTTTTATAATATAAATTCTGGCATAGAAAAGCTGAACTTCCAGACAAAAATCCAAGCACTGGTGACTCGCTGACACCACACAGAAAGGAGTGCGCTGGGCAATTTAAAATTACAATGCCAAAAGAGGGATTCACTCTCCCCTTACCTACAAAGAAGCAATTCCATTGATTCTGATGGAATTACACTCTTGTGGGTGAGAAGAGACAGGTGACCTGGGGTATCTATTATAATACATCATCCCTCCTCTTACCTCTGTCCCTTTTCCTTCTTAAATCTCTCCTCCCAAAGAACTCAGTTAAACAGGTTTGTTTGTTATAATCACAAATTTAAATGCACGGAAGTTAAAAAAAAGAGGAGAAAGTCCTGGGTGACACAATAAATCACCTGTATCGTACATAGATATTTCTACTGAACTGTAAAGCTTAATTCAAAGCAACATTAAAGATACACGTACAGGGGTATTCCCTCAGTCTAGGTAGTGCAGCTCATTCAGAACAAAAATTGATTTCAACTAACCTTAAAATTTACCTTAATCTCTGTGAAATCTACTGGCTCTTCCAGGCCACTAGAAATATCTCACACTCTAGGACCTCACAGAGGATAATTAGGCAGCCGATAGATGCGCACTGATGACTTCCAGCCTTGATTACTGCAATTCAATGACTGGCTTGATCCAGAGCTCCCTGAATCAATGGCAAAACTCCTAGTATACCGAATGGGCTTGAGATCCCTCCTTTGTCTAGGAATGAAGTCAAGAACTCTGAAAAAGTCCACACCTAGAACAAACTGCAGGAGTTCATCTACTTAGCAAAACGGATCACCGAATATTTGCGCTGGTACCACGCCGAACACAGAGCCTGACTGGAAGGAGGCTGAGAGGCCAGCTCCCCTCCAGGATTTTACCCTCCGAGGGCAGGGACAGGGGGATAAACCAGGGGGAAAGGGGCACGGAACAGGGCATCAGGGATCTCCCAGGACTGGACGATCGCTGACCACAGAGGCTTTGGTTCGGGCTCGTCACGGGAGGGAAAAAATGCAGTGCTCATTTCTCGGACTTAGCTTTCTGTCTATAGTTTATTCACACGTGGACATAGACATGGATGCACAGAACAACCACACAGGTGACACCAAAACCAAACGCATTCACCAAACGCTCTCTCCTAAAAACTTTGGAGCTGCATATGGATGCAGGAGAACTGGGGCCACATCGGAAGCTAAAGAAATAAACAGAGGCTCTATTAGCATGTGCAAGTCATGACTATGTCTCTGAGGGACAGTACTAAATATTTTTCCTTTTTTTTTTTTGTTTTTTTTGGTTTTGTGTTTTTTGTTTGGTTTTTTTTTTTTTTTTTAATTTTGACAAAACATACACCTTGTAATTTAAAATGCCAATCGAGAAAGGATTGGAATTTCATCACTTCTGAGCCTCTATAAGTTACTCAAAATACTCCTCTTTCTTCTCTTACAGAGATGCATTTGGGGCTAGGGTCAGACCAGTGAAAATATAGAAGTGGTGATATTCTCCCATGCTTAGCCCACAACCCAATCTCCACCCAATCGATACACCAAAATGAGACCCACTCACAGTAAGATTGTGCATATCTCCATAATATGATCTTTCCTCTTCTCTCTTGTGTGATCAGTAGTGAAATATTCAGCAGTTTTCACATTTAAATTATCATCAGGCTTCAGAGTCAACATCCCATTGAGATTACTGGGGCGGTTCATACTTCTCTCAGAGCTACCGTTTAAGGCTGTCTGCAGACTCAGGCAGACATCACTGAATGGATAACTTCTGGTACACGACTGAAATGTTATCTTCGCAACCACAAGACAATTTTTTTTCAGTATAAATGCTTGCATTCTGGAGCACAAGATGGCAGCCACCAGGAAAAAGGGTTGGCTTGCTGACCACAAACTGGCCCAATCTGACCCCCGACTCTGGACTAGTGGCCTGGAAGAGCCAATGGATTTCATGGAAGCTAAAATGAATTTTAAGAAAGTTAGTTAAGATGTATTTCTTTGCTGAATGACCCTCACATCCAGAATAGTGGGGACATTCAGCACATACGTCCACGATAAACTCAATTTCGAGCCAAGCTTTTCAATTTAGTGTTGAGATGCAATTTTAAATGCTAAGCTAATGACCACATAACAAAGATCAAGGAGGCCAAATTATACCATTTGTGGAAAGTATACACATGAATTTCTCTGCATTTGAAAATTGAAATCGGAAATTTTGTGGCTATATAAAAAAAATCCATGTTATTTTTTCTTTTCATTTGTTATTTATTTTTATGTTTTGCACCAGATAAATATGAAGTATGACGTTCTGAAAGTTTGGGTAAACAATAATCAAGAAAATTTTAGTTTTTTTAAATAATTTACCCGTTGAAACTATATGGTTTCCATTCTTGAGAAACCAAATTTTAAGACTAGAGATTCTTTTTTTTTTTCTTTTAATAATGGTCTGGTCCAGATCTTGAACAAAAAAAAAAAAGCTTGGGAATGAAAACAGGCAAGAAAAGATTAAACGTATTCTAACATCAGTGCTAATGCTGTCTAATTAGGTAGTGTAATTAATCCTGCCTGATTACACAGCATTAGATTAGCAGAAATAAACACAATGGAGAAACTGCAGAGAAGGTGAGACCACTGCACACAAATTAACAGCAATACCCCACAAGCTACACAGATATGTCTAAGCTACACAGACAGAAAAGCTATAATTGATAGCGCTACATTAAAGCTCATATTTAGGTTCAGCTTTGGGCATCGCTGCCAAGTACATTTTAATAACTTTTTTTTTTTTCCTAATGTTTTTCTAGTATATTGTAGAGCTAAAGAATTAATTATGAAGGTAAGAAATTTGTTATAGGACTGTATACAGCTCAGATGGCTGGTAGAGGGACAGGTGGATTGCCACGGAAGGAAACGCATTACACATGCGGGTGTAGAAGCAAACATCTGCTTCTGAAACAAGTCTGTAGTAGATTTCGGAAATAAGTCTGGCCTGGATCTGAAAGATCTAATGTAATTCCCTGGACTTTAGATTAAACAACAAGAACCAAAGTTCACAGACATCTCAGGAGGTCAACGTTTCTGAAAACGGGAACAAGCTTATTTAAGAAGCTAACCGTTGATTAAAGGGCTAAAGTTTGCAAATCTATTTTGAAAGACTCAGCCACTGAGCTTAAGGGATATATTTTTCAAGAAGAAGCCAAGAAACCTTTGAACTTACTGGTGAGAATTAGCTCTCACCAGTGGGAATAATGAACTAAATATTGATGTATTAATAATGTACTATTCTACAAGTAACAGTTGTGTTTTACTCAGAATAGTTGCATATTTATACATCATCAATGTACTGTTTTTTTTTTTTCATTCAAGCTTTTCTAGAAATAATAGATAAAGAGATTTTTCGAGGAACAACATTTACCGTAAAAAATCAGCAAGTTAAGGAAACTTTTCTGAATTTGATTCCCCACCCTCTTTAATCTTATAAGGCCAAGGCAGCAATCTTTAGGGTGCTTGAAAATTCCCCAGGAGAAATGGAGGGTCTAATACCTCTTTTGATGGAACCCGGGAGCCTTTCCTTTTATTCCACCACGTTTCCAACATTGCAATGAAACAGGATAGGACAATCCCAGCAGCGAGGATGCAGAAAACACCTGCAAAACTTTTTATGTCCAGGGCACCTCCTTTCTGTTTGGTATCCACAGATGAGTACAGATCACATTGACCATTCTTCGGCCACCACTTATGCTTCAGTATGTCCATGTCGCCATTCTGCTGCAGCTCCAAAATCCTTGAGGAGAAAGCAGAGAGTCAGGGGTTACAGTGGGGCAGTGGAGGTGGCACCCAAGAGCATGAGGCTGTAATCTGACTGTTTGCGACCTTCCCATGTGTCTCGGAAAGCCAAGCAGCTGATGAGTCCAGATGCACTGATTTAGCCAGAAAAGAAAGCCAGAATAGGGGGTTGCCTGTAAGACTGAGCATATCCTCACTCTATGCTCCAGTCCAGATACAGGAAAGCACACACAAGTCTCTCTTTCCTTCTTTTAAGACCCTCAATGAAAACGCTTTACTTTCACATATTTTCTTAAAGGTGTATTAGGAATACAGTAGATACGGTATTTTCTTAACTGCTTTGACTACAGACTGTGTCAATTGACTTTTGTAGTGCATTAGGTATTTCACTATATATATTTTGCATATTAATAAAAATAAATAAAATAAAATACAGCTCAGTTGTACCACAGGATATACACATTACCTTATTGTAAGCTGGTCTTTGTCAGTTCACCTAGTCGCCGCTTTGGAGAGAGAGCAGAACTGTACTAGTTACAGTCAGTAAAGTCCTAAACTAGTCTTGCTCAATGGGAGAGCATGACCTGCTGGTAAACGCTTTCCGTAGGAAGGTTCTTTGCTGCAGAACTCACTTGTCCGTGAACTTATGTACCCAGACCACTGCTAAAGATTTACCAGGCAGCTCACAAGGCCAGCATATTTAGCTAGACTTGCTATGGGATAGACATTTTGAGAAATGAGAATTTTGTTTGGAGGAAGATTCGTATATAGTTAATTTATTTCTGAGGAGAGTGTGGTTTTGGTTTTTTGTTGTTGTTTGGTTGGTTGGGTTTTTTTTTAAACATCCAGAAATGACTAGAGTAGCAGCCGGGTGCATCTGGTTACCCAAAATAAAAAAATCAATGATTACACTTAAAAAGAATAAATGTTTTCCTCCATGTAATAAATTTGTTTTTCATTTCAGTGCTGGAAGGCAAACAATTACTTGTGCAATCATTTGACACAGCATGCAAAAAAATCTAAGTGCACGCAAACCAGTAGAGGTCTGGGATGTTGCTATCAGAGACTGTACTGCATTGAAGGGGGAAGAAAAGACATCCCAGTGACTCAGGGCTACCATAACAACTACATGCAGTGGTCTACCGCATCCTCGGGAGATATACACTATTATGAAAGGGAGTTTGAATGTACCGCAGAAGCATAGGGCAACTGCTCTATACAGCTGAGGGAGCTGGGGTCGTTTAGCCTGGAGAATAGGAGGTTGAGGGGAGACCTTATCGCTCTCTGCAACTACCTGAAAGGAGGTCGTAGCGAGGTGGGGGGTCGGTCTCTTCTTCCCAGTCACAAATGATAGGACAACAGAAAATGGCCTCAAGTTGCACCAGGGGAGGTTTAGATTGGATATTAGGAAAAACTTCTTCATGGAAAGGATTATCGAACAGGCTGCCCAGGGAAGTGGTGGAATCACCATCCCTGGAGGTATTTAAAAGACAGGTACATGTGGTGCTTATGGATATGGTTTAGTGCTGGTTTTGACAGTGTTAGGTTAATGGTTGGACTCAATGATCTTGAAGGTCCCTTCCAACCTAGACAATTCTATGATCTCTAATGCCACTTGAACACGTCGTCACGTCAATGAAGCCACTAAATTTTCTATGGCACGTCCAAATGACCCTATACTTGCAGTCCTACCAGGAATAGGAGACTTCAGGCAGCCATCAGTGGCTTAAACGCCAGCACAGCTCTGGAGTGAGTTTCTGCTTCCTACCTGGTAGTACATCCTGTGGCTGAGATCCTGACCTGTTTAGAAGGTAATTGCTTGTCCACCTCTGTGCTGTACCAAGGGAACAGCATCCTTGAGGAACAGACCGCAGGTGATACATGTACATTTGGAGATCCCAGGATCACCTTGTTTACATAGCTTCGTGTTTATAAGAAGCGGGACAAATTCTGTGCAATTCCTGCTGACAGTGCATCACTGAAGGTCTAGCCCTGGAAAATGTTGAACAAGGTCAGAGTTGCCTGGGCCATATTTTGAATTTTCCCAAACTGAATGCCACCTTAGAGAAGCCCCATCCCAAAGCTTCCTGAGGAGGCAGGGATAAGTCAAGTATGGGAGTAGTTTCTGTTCTGTTGCAAGAGACAGAATAGCTGTTAAGAGATATCCATGTTCAGAGGAGCTTTGGAGGCACAAGGATCACATGCACGATTGCTGTCATTGCTGCCTACATCTGCCTATTGGGAGCACGTAGAGAAGCTGGAGCCAGACCCAGTGACAGGAAGAGATGCAACTAGGACAAACTGGAACATGAGCAATTCCGACTAGATAAAAGGAAAATGGGAGTGGTCAAACACTAGAACAAAGAATTTGTGTCATCTCCATCCCTGGCAATACTCAAAGGCCCACTGGGCAAGGCCCAGAGCAACCTGACCTAACTGAACCTGCTTTGAGCAGAGGGCTGGGCTGGAGACCTCTGGAGGTCCTTTCCCACCATAATTACAGCTTTGATACTGCAAACACAGTCTGTATGCTGCTCTCTATCACGGCACACAGTGCTCACAGATATAACTCACCCTAATTCTGGTTCTTGCTGGCCTAGGATCCTGCATTAGGACATCTGTGAGTCTTTTGGCCCAAATATTCCAGTCTGTCAGGTTAGCAGGAGCAGCAGATAGCCTGAACAGAACCCTTTTGTATAGGTTCTCGTGGCGTAATAGAAGATTAATTTTCAATGCCCCACCCAAACATTTGGCATACGTGTTTTTATATTTAGGAATTACTGTACTATCTACACAAGGCAGTAACAGAACAACATTGAAGGGCTTATTTCTTCTAGCAGCAGCTCTAATCCCCGAGTAGGGCTATTTTCTCTCTTTTATTCAGTCAGTAATAGAATGAACCATCCAAATGATTGCTCTATCCTCATTAATTAAATGATTCTTCACTTGTCAGTGTAATTCCTGATTACACAAGACATCTTTTCAACAATAGGCATTTGCATAAAGACACTGAACTTTAGCTTGTTCCTTAACAGAGATTTATTCCTAATTGTACTACTGCTAATTATTGGCAATTTTCTTTATGGATGTAACATATAAGTTCAATTATTTAAAGGAAAACATAAGAAAGAAGCAGAAACCCGGGATAGTAATTGCATCATTATATGGAAAAGCTTGAGAAATGGAAAGCTTATAATGAAGCCTTGTAAAACTGCAGCTGAAAACAGATGTTGAGAGATAAAATACATATCAAGAGAAATTATAAGAGCATGAATATCTGTCTATATTAACTTCATACAAAGAAAAAGGGAGATCCCGCTTCTATTACACTTAGTAAACGCTTTGTTTCTGAATTCCCCCATTTGTGGAACCAAAGTAGTAGTTAGCATATGGAGAAGATTTAACTCCTAGTTATGAAAAGTCCTATTTTTGTAGCCCACTTTCAGAAACGAAAATTGTACTTTTATTGAAATTCCATGAAAAACGCCATGAGGAAGGGAGGTTTCCTGCAAGCGTGCCCAGCACGTAGGCACTGCTGTATCCTTGTGTGCCGCAGGAGCTTCCCACACGATGGCACTCTTTCCATAAAAATACGTGCTTTTGCTGCAGTTCCTGCTGGGTGCCCTTACCCAATCTAATCATACCTGTTGGGTGGCAGATACTACAATCAGCTTGATATTTGATTTTCAAATTTAATAAATTACTAAAGTAATAAAGCATTAACTAAATGCTCTGAATGATAATGAGGCACTAACTGCTATAATTCCAACAAGTGCCTTTTCTCACAAGTCCCAGATTTTTGCAACTGAACTTTTCCTCAGCAGTCTCAGCTCCTTTGAGCCTGCTGTATTGGCATGGAGTAGTAGTGCAACACGTAAGCCAGTAGTTAAGAATGGTGGCAAGTAGGGTGCAGGAGCTCCTGCTGGTTTGAAATACCATAGCCTTAAAAAGCTCACAAAATATTGAAACACATATTGAAATAATCTCATTTGCTTGAAAAACATGACCTTTAAAACTTGCTTATGGATAGAGTGTGGGTCTTAATAAATTCTTCTCTAGCAGGCAAACTGTTACAGTACCATTTTTCAAGGCAATGACCTGAAGTTAAAGCTGCACAAAAGCAGATGTCTGCATGTACTTTAACTAAATTGGCCCTGAATTCACAGTGCCTAGCGATTTCTAGTGGATAAAAACACAGAAAACTAAACTGCCTGTGGTTTCCAAATCTGACAGTGATGTGAACAAATCCTGCTGGATCAATAGGAATAGGGCTGGATTCAACTCGGTAACTACATACTTTGCTGCTGGCTGTGAAATGTAATTACTCCTGCAAAATACCCACAGATAAAAAGCCCCAACTTATTATGATAGCAAGGTGTCACAAATGTTACAAAACTGAGACATCTGTGACAACACTGCTTTTATGGTATCGGTAGCAAGTAAGAGACACGACAGGGGGTTTACAATGAGACCAGAAATGCCAATGCATGGTCCGAGATGTCAAAGGTTACTGACTATCAGCTTCCTGCACCAGGAACGTGTTATCCAGAGGGATAATTTCACCATTGGCATTGACAAGGAAGAGGAGATGAGGTGCTAATCTGACTCTAAGTCTCCAGGGTCAGGCTGCTGCAGAGAGGAGGTGCTCACAGCCGTGCAATGAGTGCCCACTGTCAAAAGCAGGAGAAAAAAAATATTTTTTTTAAAAAAAAAACCACCTATTTGTGTACCTCAGCAGGCTGTGCCTTGGGGGTCCTGAAGCAAGGTCCCAGCCCTCGCACTGGCTCCTGGGGAGTTCCTGGGTAGCTGTCACAGGCTGTGTTTGGGAGCGCTCAGTGCCTGCAGACAGGGCCTGGTGGTTAAAAGAGTTCAAGAAGCTTCTGCAGCGGCTAACCAAGAGTCAAACTCCTTGGGCAAAAGCTCCACACTGGAGCTTTTCTAACAAAAATCTAGTGCCAAGTCTTCACAGAATTCAGTTCCCGTCTTTACAAGGTATAAAACTAAGCTGATTTGTGACCATCCTTCAGTTTTCAAAACGAATAAGTAGGAAGGAACCCACAAAGACTTTTTATGTTTCAGTGAAGTGACTGCCTAAACCTTTCTCAGTCACGGCAATAACTGGGGTGATGCCAACTCCTGTGGCATCTCCCTGAGCAGGCTTTAGGTTTTGGCAAAGCTGGCCCACCTCTCAGCAGCAGAGCAGCTTTCACAGGTGCCACCTGCGAGGCTGACTCTGGGCTTTGGTCCCAAAGAGGGATGGCCACTGGCCTGGCCTGGCTTGCTGCCTCCTGCCTGGGGAAGAGACAGGCCCGCTCATGGGGAGGGAAACAAGGAATAAGGATGGAGACAGGCAAGTAGGAGGTTCTTCGGGGTCCTTTTCACCTCCTCCCCTGCCAGTAGCACCTCATTGTCTCGCTGAGACTTGACGAGTTTTCATTATTTTGACCTTATCCTTGGGGCCTTGCGGTAGACGCGCGTCAATGCTCAAAGCCTTGACTTTGATGCTATTCCCAGTGCAAACAAATATTGTCATTTCCCAGCTGCCCAACAAATTGCATCATACTACAGCCATGGACCACTACAAAGCTGCTGATGAGAGCGATGGGTTTATCTGTATTCACCTACAGGAGGGAAATATCCTGTCTTGCCCAAATGCACAGAATATAGAGATAAAGACTGGTCAGAAATAAAACTTGGAAGTGTTTATAGAGCTGGTGGGAAGGTGTTCATCCAGAAATGGCTGCTTGCCCGGCACCAGCTGCACTACCCAGTTAGGCACCCCTAGACCTAAGCCTAGAATTAAAAGGGGCACCGGATCATTCAAAAATACAGCCCAGAGACGGAGGAGGCATGGGAAGGTGTAGGGCAGAAATATCTGTCCTGACACGAAAGAAAGAGGGGAGCAGTGCCAGCGCCTGCCCGCGAGTGGACAGGGGGGATGCTAGAAGAGCTTGCAAGATGAACAAAGCACCTGGAGGCAGAAAGATCATTGCTATTCCAGTTCTTCCTTCAGCTACAGGTCTTGATATCTGTAAATAAAAATGCTGGGTTTGAAGAGACTATTTTCTGTTGTTCTGTGCATGCGGTTTTGGGGTTTTTGTTGGGTTGTTGTTGTTTTTTTTTTTTCCTTAAGCCAGCATTTTCATGAGCTGCCAATCACAGGCTCCACAAGAGGAAAATTTTCACACCAGCCAAATGCAGCTTGGGCTGCCAGATTAGGCGAAGCTGCGCTCCCTCTCCACCCGTTCCTACCACTTAACCCAGCACAAGAGAGCCCGTGGGTCCAGCTGAGAAGCCTGTTTTCTGGCAGGGGCTCCAAACAGATTTAAACCCAACTAACTTGTGCCCCACGAGGATGGGCAGGCAGTCGCCTTCCGATCTGCCCTTCAGCAGTGCTCAGTATCACGCTGCTGTCACTAGGAAGCCACTGCGTGGAAACAAGGGTAAGTGTCTCACTTCCTAGGTATGGTAGAAGTAAACCAGACCTGCTGCTCAGCATTAAGGATCTGCATATCAAACCATATTAAAAAAGAGAAAGCAGCTGACCACCTGTTTTGCACAGCAATAAACCATTAGTTTTAGAAGATGCAGCACTCATGACTTAGATCCCATAAATTAGTGTCACTTTGTTCAAAATAGTGAACTTTTTACTTAAATCTGTTAAACTTAATAGACACTCTCTCAAATACTGAAGGCTAAACTTACATGAAACCGCATCTG
>JAOXJM010000033.1:29756430-29776408 GCA_026413425.1 Tringa solitaria
TACATTCTGTTCTTAAAAGCAAGCAATGGAATTTCAGTATTTAGTTTTTCAGTCTTAGAGCCCTTAATTCTTTCTCAGTGTTTGGGGGTTTCCTATTTTATTAAAGGAGTGGGGTTTCCCCCCTAGCCTCACCAACCTGCTGATAACTGACCTGAAGATTGTATTCCATTCATCTCAGGGGAATAGGACACATAGGAAACATTAGCTTGCATAGCAATGACAGCACACATCATTTGTATCCTAAAAGTGTTTTACAGTTTGACCAACCAAATCTGCAATTACAGGAGGTGCCTTGAAGCAAAAATCTTTCATGGTCGGCCAGACTGGATAACGGGCGCACTTACCCTCTGTACCTACTGACTTCTTTTATAAAATGATTAATCCCACTTGCAATTATGCAATTTCTGCCATCCAAATCTCAGAGAAGGAAGGTTGGGAGCAAATAAGCAAACCTTACTCTCTTCCTTTTCCTTCCTCTCCAGTAGACAAGACCCTCGGAGCAGCTTCCCACGGGGGCTGCTGGGCTGGGCTTGCTCATGCTGTCACAACGCGGCGCCGCAACAGACCTGGTGTCGTTCGCTGCTACTGGCAGAACGCAATGCCAAGGTTTGCCATCTAACATTACAAAATGTATCCCATCATTTTCATGTGCTTTGTGCCTGATAAACTGTGGCCGAAAGAAATAACCCCAGAAATAAAATGCAAGGTGCTCCCAGGTACTATTCTATCAACTCCCCTCTGCAGAATGCCAATGGCTTTGTAGGGAGTTTAACAATTTCATAGCGTAGGTCAAAACCAAGCGACTTGGCACTGAGATTCAATTTGGATAAGCCAGTGAGCCCGCTCAAACGATCTGTGCATATCTTCTTCAAGATCAAGGGCGTGCGGTCAAATTCTGCAGCTTCTATTTGATAGCACAGAGAAGCGAGCTCCTTCTATCTGCCAGCAGAGGTAGATCTGAGAACTGGGCAAGGGCTCCTGTTGCTGTCCCACGGCATATTGCTCAGATCAGAGCACGAGGCAGGTTTGGCGACAACCGGGTCCCATCAGAGAGTCTCCCTAGCAAGATCCGCTGCAGTCAAAAGCAGAGTTTTTGGAGGAAAATTATAAGAGAAAGGGAGCCATATAAAAAAACAGTCTCCCAAGTTTAGAGGATGAATCAGTATTACTATGACTTCTCTTGAAAAGTTATCTTGCAGGAGAAGAGATGGGAGCATGAATGTTGGGATATTCCCAACCCTAATTTCCCAATTTCAGAAACTAAAAGTTTATTCATAGGAAGGCAAAGAAGGATATTAACAGGTTCTTATTTTTACCAGCCAGTTCACCTTTCTCTACCTCTGTGTCAGACTGAAAATTAGGATTCTACCAAACATCCCTGTTGTCATGCTGCAAATTCACAGCTGCAGAAGATGACGCACAGTAAATCACTGTCCTCTCACTGAGAGCTGCCATAAATAATGCCACAGGAGTTCTCCCCCTGCAACTGGCAGCTGCCTGCAACTGCTGGGAACAGAGCTGTAATGCAGCCCCCAGGTAGGGAATGGAGAAAAGGTAAAACAGAACAGTCTAAAAAATAAGATCCTGGCATTTATCATCCCATTAACTTGTAAGCCTTTCAAAATATTTGTCTCTTCTCTCCCACAGGAGATTTTCTATAAGCAAGTTGTCATAACTTCAGACAAATTTCAGGAACACGCTATGTTAATTTTCTAAAAGTACCTAATCTTAAAAGTATTTTTATTAACAGCAAGTATTATCACTCTACTTTTACAGAGGAGAAAGCTGAGGTGAAGACTGTGAAGCAGGCATGGCAACATCAGACCTCAGGTGAGCAGTGGAAACAGTGGTTGAACCTGGCCCCTACTCTCTCTGTTCCCTCTTGCAATGGGGTATAGTTATTTGTTTTCCTAAGAAGAGGAAAAAAAAAAAAAAAAAGAGAAGGCAAGGAAAAAGAGCAGTTTGGCAGGCTACATGACAGGTAGAAAAGGCCAAAGACGTGAAAGTGTATTAGCCATGACTTCCAGAGCAAGCAGTTGGCTGGCTCTGTTGCTCAGCCACTACATCAATGACAGCTTTTGAAGGCTTGTGCTGCAGCACAGCCTCTCTCTTGCTGGTCAAGATGCGAGGCATCTCCCAGGCTTGGGCTGTGCCCCAGGGTTACCAGCAGGGCTGAGCTCCAGGCAGGCTCAGCCCAGAGGGGGACTCCCAAGGCGATGGGCTGTAGCGGGGCTGGAAGGAGCACAGCCCCCAGGCAGCACCACAGCCTCTCTCCAGCTCTGGAGAGATTAGAGCAACGCTGGTGGCCACAGACAAAACGAGGTGATAGAAGATCCTTTTTGACATTCCCAGTCTTTTCTAGCCCCACCTGGCACTAACCCTCCCCTGAAACTCTGCACTATTCAGGCCTTGCATAACGTACTATCCTTAACTACAATTTTTTTCACCTAATTCAAGCCAGACCTCACAAATACCTGCAGACAAGCTCCAGGGGATACTTCTCTCCCAGGGAGTGCTTGGCTGAAGGGAGAGACCAGACTACATATTGCTGTACATCTCATGGGCACTGCCTGCAGCTGGGGGCAAAGAACAAAAAAACAAAGGTAATTTCAGATTCATTACTCTCATGCTTGGCAAAAAGTAGGAGCAGAGGCTTTTTGCAGTGCACTTGTGCTGCTCCAAAATTCATATAACTATGATCAACTATATAAAAAAAGTTTTAATTAGGATTTTGCTAATCACCAAGCACCTGGCTATAGTTTCCCTTGAATGTTTTTCTAGCCAGCATGGAGGGAAAGTGGATTTATAGAATCCTAGAATAGTTTGGAATTGCCAGAGTTCTGTAAATATCTTTTAAAAATAAAGATGAACCCAACTACTGAGAATTTGTTAAAAAAAAAAAAAAGACAGACGCCAGGAACATTCAGATATCGCCGTGATTGACTGTGGAGATAGCAATGCTAGAGGGAGCTTTCCATGGAGACTGCTGTATAGATATTTAGAGCTGAGCAGATTCCAATGAGGAGTGGGGTTTTTGTTTGTTTTTTTGTTTAGACTAGTTTCTAGTTCTGATTTCAATTATAAATGATGAAGACTTTTTTTTCCTTCCAATCCTCCCTCTTTGGTTGGGGTCCAGGTCAAATGGGATATTCTGGCCAAATTTCTCAGAATGAAAGGTATACACATAGAATGCAGGCAAACTGGGTTCATACCCTGTTTGCCCAATTCAAAGCAAGAACTGCAAACTAGATGTCCTTTATAACAGAGATTATCAGGTAGAGAAGTCATGCCAGAGACAGTGATAAGAGACTTGCCCCTGTAAGTCAATCTCTAGTTTAGGAAGCTACTGCAGGGTGCAGGAAAATCAGATATAAAAACCTGCTGGCATTAAGGAGAGCTGTAAGCCTCTGGAAAAAAAAAAAGATACCAAAGCCTAGATTTCTTCTTATTCTCCCCCCCTTCTGAAACCGAATTTTGTTTTCCAGCCAGCTCTTCCAAAAACTGGAATTAAATAGCTAGCACAGCAATTCTCTGTTGGAAAGGGCTGCCCTCAGCTGTATTGCTGTTGGACCAGAGCCTGCACTAGCCACTCATCACCCTCTGGCACAGGGAGGTCATGGATGCAAAAAGGCAAAGCTCACCCACTCTGCCTGCTCAAGAAAAGCTCTTTATACCACTTAGAAAGATTACTGAGGGCTGGCAGCAGCACTGACTACTTTTCAGAAGTCGGAGCAAACCCTCTGCCTCCTGACACCTACCTTCTCTCCATTCCCATCTCTTTGGGCAAGCAGGGCTCGGCAGCGAGAGAGATCCCAATTGGCCACATGTTAAGCACAAGACCATGCCTGCACTGTGGGAATGAACCAGCACCCGTTACCCAAGGAGCCTATAATCACCGTCTGTGTCTTTTTATTGTGTAATTGCAATTACAGGTGAACGGGATCAAAGAAAATGGAACCAGCTGTAGAACAGTGCAGCAGAGATTGTCCCCTGGCTGGAAACAGAAGCCAGCACAGCAAGGCAGCAACCAGCATAACGGGGGGCGGGGGAGAGACATATTCTGTTTTAATGTCACTGTTGGCAGAGAGGAATGCCAGGCCAGGCAGCCCAGCACAGAAAACTTTTGCAGGCAAAAAGGTACTTACACTGGCTAATTTTCTTCGTACAGCCATTTTACTTTAGAGCAGTAATACTGACAAAACAATTGGCTCTTGTTCACATCTACAGAAGTCGGGTTTTAACTTTTTTTCCTGGTATAGATAAGCTCCTTAAGACTACACACATATTTGCAAATTAAATTAGTATTTAACATAATACACTATAGATTTTTTAAACTTATTTTTACTGCAAGCTTTGAGTTTAACCAGATTTCAGGTGAAACTCTTTAAGAGTTAAGAATGAAGTTCAGAGTTACTGCTTGCTTTTTGTTTCTTAAATAAATAAAGCAAAGAATAAATTCCGTGTGAAACACCAGCTGATGGAGGGTTTCAGTAGCAAAAGAGATTCACATTTAATTTTAAAATAATTTTGGGGAAGCACTATATTTTTGGGTTTCTCTTTTTTTGTTCAGAGGACATGAACCTGTGTTGCATTTGGCACTATTACAGAAGCACGGAATGGTAGGGGTAGGAAGGGACTTCTGGAGATCACCTAGTCCGAGGCCTCTGCTAAAGCAGGTTCAACTAGAGCAGGTTGATCAGGAATGCATCCAGGCAGGTTTTTAATATCTCCAGAGGAGAAGACTCCACAACATCTCTGGGCACCCTGTTCCAGTGCTCTCTCACCTCAAAGTAAAGAAGTTTTTCCTCACTTCAGGTGAGGAAATTCAGATGCAATTTCCTGTGTTTTTGTTTGTGCCCATTGCTCCTTGTTCTGTCGCAGGGCACCACTGGAAAGGGTCTGGCCTCACCTTCTTGACACCTGCCTCTTAGGTATTGATAAGCATTGATGAGATCCCTTCTCAGTCTTCTCCAGGCTAAACAGAACCAGGTTTCTCAGCCTCTCCTCGTAAGAAAGATGCTCCAGTCCCCTGATGATCTTCACAGCCCTCCGCTGGACTCTCAAGTAGCTCCTTGTCTTTCTTGAACTGGGAGGCCTGGAACTGGACACAGTACTGAAGATTACCTGTCTTCTCAGTCCTGCACATAGCCACGGGGCTAGGAAGAAACTTTATTGAATAAGTGGTCACAGTACAGTGGCTTCTGGGACGCTTTGGCCCTGTTTACCTGCTTAGATTTTGAAGTCTGGTGAAGGAAGTCTCTGCTTGCAAGGGAAAGATTTAAGTTCACAGGATTGCTTGAATCTAATGTCCAGAAAATCTCCATGCTCCTTGCACATGCCGATCCTTTTCCCTAAAGTATATACCTAGAAAGGCCAGTGAAAATTTCAAGTTTGCATTTCGTTAGCTGTTCGTTGCTTGCAATCTGCCTTGCCATGGGGGAGAACTACCACAGCGTCACTCTAAGATGCTTAAAAAAACAGAGAGGAAAGTGGAAGGTGTATTTCCTTTTCTTTAAATGTATCCTTTTTGAAAAACTAAAGTCTGGTTTTGGGGGCTCTGTTTCACAACTTGGGACCACGCAGCGCTTTAGACCTTCACTATTTCCCTTCAGCCGGCAAACAAGGGGATACTATACACTCCCATTTACCTCATAATTTTACTTGACTTCTGCTTTATAGATTACAGATTAAAAAGGAGGCAAAATAGCTCACACGCAAAGCCAAGAAAGATTAGAGGATAAAGGGTTATGAGCTGCGGCTGAGACAAGCAATGGTACATTTAGGAAAGAGAGGTGGAGATGGGAGGAGAAGGGAGGCTGTAAATACCTGAGAGGTAGCAGCGCAGCCAACTGGAGATGATTAGGCTGGTAAAAATAACTGGGTGGCTAAAAGCAGGGTAGGACATTTAACCAAGGCCTCCTGCAACAGGGGAAGGAAATCCCAGTTGGGGACAGGGACCTGCGGCACTAACCCCAGTGAAGTCACCCTTAGCTGCAGGGATATGTCCCCAGGCTGGGAGGGCCGGCGCACTAAGGAGGCACGGTGCTGGCAGAGTCAATGGAAAATCTCTCCCTAACGAAGGCCCAGAGTCCCCTTGGCAATTAGTGCCTAATTCTCTGCCAAGGAGATTTTGACCTTCCATGCCTTGTTGGAGCTGCTCTCTGTAACTGAAGGCTTAGTGGAGGGGATGGGGTCATCAAGCTGCTTGACCTCATTCAGCTGGAGAGGGACTGGTGACAGCATGGGTAAGTAGCCAAGGAAAGCAAACTGGCTGATTTTATAGTGTCCCTGCCTTTTATCTCAGTAAATCACATACGAGGGCTTTTATGACAGTCTGATAAAAAACAGAGTTACCTGGTAAGTGGCACCGGAGAGACAGATGCTTGTGTGCTCCATAGAGACATATAAAAATGGCACAAAGCTTATTAGTCATGGGGCCTTAAAACGTAATCAATTTAATTTCTTTTCATACTGACACACAGTTTATAACATCAGTACATTATCTCCCAAGCTGAGAATTTCAGGCAACATTTTCCAGAGCAGTTAAACAATACCTACATCTCAGGGTTTTGCAAAAATAGACCATATGTTTGGGCAATATTACCTTTCTTGCCACATTGTAAAGGTCCACCCAGTCCATCTTTAGCCACCAGGACAAGCCCTGCCCATGACTGAGTCCCTACTGAATTTTTCCGTATATGACTGTGTCTTAGACACCTCTACATTCATGACATATCTGGCTCTGTCTCGTATGTCACTATATTGCAGCAATATCCCTGTGGAGTGCCAGCAGGTTTGGGCAATGCTGGCACCTCAAAATGGGTGCAAATAGATCACAAGGAGCACATGAGGCAACATTTGCTCATGTGCAGATGCTGTTGAGAGAGATGAACAGTTCTCTCACTAGTGCTTTTTGCTTTGGTATGAAACGAGATCTCGGTGCAGGCATTAAGACCACCAGAAACACTCATGTGACAGTATTAGAGCATAGTAGCAAGCAAGTTTCATCATCTTTATGAAGCACGCAATACTGCACATGGCAGTCAAGCAGCAAAGCTATTTTTTCTCTTGTAATTACTTACAACAGCATTCCTTAATCTGTGCAGCACTGCCCTCCTCCTCATCCTGCCCTGTTGAAATGCTATAGACAGCAAATGAGGTGTGAAGTTGTTCCTCAGGAAGGAAGTGAGGAAGCACCTCACCTCAGGAGCCAACAGGTACGATAAGTTAGGAAGAGCTCTTAATTAGGCTACCATGGTTTTGAGGAGCAATTTATAGGAAGCACTCACCAAGGTTTTGAGAGGCGCTGAGAGAGGTCCCTGTCTCATAGTGCTCGTACAACATGAGCTCCAGGTCATTACTGACCTTGACAGAAACTACATGACGACTCCCCAGCTCCCTCTGGGTTACAAGGGGCAGGTGGGAAGAGCAGCCATATGAAGCTGTACTTACAGTGTCAGATTTTCCTCCAACATACAGTACCTGCTGTGCAGAGATGAAAGTGATGCAGCCATAGCTATGTCGCTTAGCTCGATGCTTTTATGGTTTGCTTCTGATAAGATGCTGGTTCAGAAAAGGTCTCCAGCACTGCCACTTCATTAAGAATGGAGACCACAGCCTTTAAAATGTGGAGTTTTTCTTATTCATTAGATTATTATCTGTACCCACTGGGCTAAGTTAAGCAAAAATACCTCTCAGTTGACTCATTTTGGCAGCCAGCAGTTGCTCAGGTTTTTTCATTAGCACCTTGTAAGAGATTTCTCAACATGTTTAATTTCAAAAACTTAATAGTTGAAAAAAAAAAACAAACTAGCTAGAAAAATAAGATAAAAGACAACTGTAGAAAAAAATCATTATCTTAATTACAGAGCAGCTTTGTCCTCTAATGGGAATGTAATTCTTTCACAAGACAGCATTGCTCTAATGGAAGACCCACTGTAAATAGGACCGCAGTTTGCACACTGCACTGAACTTGTATTTACTTGTATTTACTGCATTTCAGAATTGTACTAGTGGATGAAAAACACCCATCTTTTCCCCAAGATTGCAGATTCATTTTGCAGAGCTCCCTTGCTATGGAACTAAATATCCCAGGATATTCAAAAAAGTAAATCAACAGCAATGGGCATTTTGCTCAGTGGGTTTTTGATTGGTTGTTTGTTTTTTTTTTGGCCACGGCAGGCATTGCTCTTTCTTCTCTGCAAATACAACAGATGAACTTACAGAGGTGGAAAACACGTTCCTCTGTGTTCCTCTGTCTTCTGCCCCCCACATGGCTATCAGTCTGCTGCTAAGTGATTCTAGAAAACTGTAGCTGAGCCAAAAATGGGTTGTTCATTCCCAAGAAAGTATTAGCTGCACCCACTCATCCTTCTGAGATTTGGTGTCTCAGCTGCAAGCTGAGAGAGTGCCCTGGAGCCCAAGCTCCTTCTTTGCACTTGCAAATGGTGCCATCCCTCTGTCCTGCGGTGGCCGGATGTGCATTACTGGCTGCTTTTGTCCCTGCTCCTGCTCCCTATAGGCCTATTAATTTGTCTCACCAAACGTGGTGGAGTACCGTGGATGCCTACTCCCCAAGAGACTGCTGAAAAGGAGTTGTTGGCAAATAACCTTTTTGTTCTGTGACTGCTATTCTGTCTTGCCTCCAGCAAAACAGAAAAAAAAAACAAAAAGAAAGTAAAACCCCAAAACACTGCTTGACGTAGGTAGTACTGGGTATTGCACTGAACTATCCAGTTGGGAACCGATCCTCTGAAATTCACAGCCGCTGAAATAACATAACTTAGAAAGAAGTTGTCACTTTGCATGTTTGGAAATTCACTAAGGGCATCCTAACATGCTGGATGCTCAAGTGGCTCTGGCCAAGGAGATCCGTAGCAGATTCTGAAGATAAAGGACTATTATACACAGCTCATATCCTAATTGAAACATCATTAAAAGCATTTCTTGGCTACATTTTCCCCTGCAATGTTGTAAATAGTTAAATTCTCTAATAAGGTTATCCTTTTAGAGGGGACTATAGAACCTGTCCTTTTCAGATTTTGCACAACGGCATGCTTCTCCTGGGTGGGAGTAAAGACTCGGAGAGCATCAGGTTAACTGAGACTTAAGGCCATCTGTCTGGGATGAGATCTCAAGAGACTTACAGAGGACATACAGAGTGGAAGATTCATGCAAGCCTCAAGCTGCAGTCTTTACATGGAAGGTCCTTCTGATTGACAGTTGCTCCTGAAAAGTTCAAGGGCAATTTATAAGAGGTAAATTCTTTTATAAAGACTGAAATGTACAACCAAAGCTTTGGGGAGCTCATTGTCAGCGGGGTAAGAAAACTCATATTCATAATTACAATGAGAAGATGTGACAGCTATGAGGATTCCTGAAGAACACTGAAGTGACTTAAAAATGGGAAGCTACTTGAAGATTCATAGCACTTCATATGTTGGAAAAGATGTTTTTTTGCCACTAGCTTATTCTGGTAATCAACATCACCACAGAGTTGTTTCAGAAGTCCTTTAGCTGGCAGAAAACACATTTTGTCTGCTTGCTTGGATATAGGTAGGACAGAAAAGAACGCCAGTGCTAAAGGGCAGAGCCACTACTTCCCAGTAATACCTGTAACACCTGTAATATCCCAAACAGGAAGTTGGAGGTGTTGTATGACATGACTCTTCTTTGCAGCTAGAAATTATTTCTTATTTGCCCCAATAGCTCCTGAAAACTGTCTGTCAAAGTGAAGACAGGGCTGAAGCACAGATCTGATCTTCTAGGGGTATGCCGGTGGGAGGATGCTGGATGGATGGTCCCAACACTGATGCCAGAAGTGTTCCTGAGGCTTTCAAAAGTGTCATTGTAGAGTGCCACAAGAACAACTAAAGGCTTAAGGAGGTCAAAAGTATATTTTCCAGCAGGCTTGTAGTCAGGCTTATTAATCCACACTACTATATCTTTCTTAAATATCCAAGGAACTAGGCTGAAGTATACCCCCTGGTGCACCACTAGAAGAAGAAAGGATTATCAGATTTGGTCACAAAGGTGACAAAAGCTATCATCAAAAAGGCTGCCCAAAGAACAGCAGGACTCACGGAGACAAACTGGTGGCTTCCAGACCTGTGGAAGATCTGAAGTAGGGTCCTCTAGCTCAGAAAAGCATTTCCCACCTGGCACATGTGAGAGGCACCGCCACGGCACTGTCACAGGCAGAGATCCCATAACAGAATCTCAAGCCACTCACCTCTGGCAGCCCCAGAGATAACAGAAACAGTATTTCCACCTTCATCAGGGATAGACACAATCTTGGGTGCAGCGCTGTGTGGAGAAAATACACCTCCTCAACCTAACAAGAAGAGTTAGGCACAAAGGTCTTTTTCCACTCAATTTTCAGGAATTAGGTTTTTCTCTCAGTGGCCCACTTTGAGCTCACATGATGTGTTATGACAAAGGTATTTCCTTTTCTGTCAAGAATGTGTCACCCACCATGGACCCATTCTTGATACAGAAAAACCATAATGATATTTATTTCTGATTCTAAGTACTGCTTGGGAAAGTAGTTGCAATTATCTTAATTTATCTATGTAAAAAACCCCAAATTCATTTACCTGCTCAACATCTATTCAAGATTCTTTTTGGTAAAAGCTATACATAGTGCAACATAAATAGGAAATCTAAATATTCCATGCAAATGTCAAGACACACTCTAAATATTATGATTCTACACAACTCACAGTGTCAAATGTGACAATGAAGGCAGGATTTACTGTTCACAGTCCAAATACATAAGCCACTATTAATTCAAGTGCTGCCAGTAGCTGATCTACTCTGTGTAGAAAAAATTACACTCAAATGTGAATCAAAATTTGAGCTATGTAAGCTAAGCTTTCAAAAAAATACTTGAAAATATAGTGCTGCAATGGTAAAACAAAACCTACAAATTGTATTTTCAGCATCCACATTGGCATATATAATTACTCATTTCCGAGAAGGCAGTTTGGCTCAATTTTTGATAATTTTAACTCAATATTTTATTCATCATGGTGGCTTGCGGAACATGAGTTAAAATGGGAACGCTCATGCTTGCAATTCCTCTTTTTGTTCAAATAGAATTGCTTGTACTTGCGATTCCTGTTTTTGTTCATGCACTTGCAGTCGTGGCTTTCTCGCAACATTTTTTCCTAGGGATAGGTGTAATATTTCTGAACATTATCATCTGTAGAAGAAGATCTGGCTCTCTGTTAAAGATTCAGAAGTAATAGCCAAGCAATACAGATCCAGTTCTTTACCAGGGAACAGCCACCCTGTGCTCTCATATAGGAAAGTCTGATTTGCAACTTCTTTGAAGAGGAGGCAAAATGATGTTCAAGTACAAATTGATCTTTTATTCTGAGCTGCCAGGGAAAAATACATTTCCTCTACAAAAATGTAATTCCTTTCAGACTTTCTACGTTCTCATTCAAATACAATGAATAACCAATAGGCTATATCTACTCTCCTGTCTTGATCCATAAATATCATTATGGAAAGTGTTTCTGCAAAAGAACTTACTCCAAGGGATGCTGAAAAGCTTGACTCTAAATTCTAGAAATCTGGGTTCAAACCTTGGAAATTAAAATTAGGTCTGTATAATGTTGACATAAATTACTTCCTTTCTTTCTGTACTAGAATATCTTAAAAACATGTATCTCCCAAATTGAGAAGACAGTCTCTTAAATCATGAGTCAAGCCTGGACATTCTTCCTTTAGGCAAAAATCTAAGTTTTGACAATAAGTAATGCTGATTTTAGAAAGTAAAATATGCCATCAAACTTTAAGCCTATTGAGGCTAGAAAGGATCATCATCACAGTGTGGTCTCCTGCAGAAGAGAGAGAGGGAGAGAGAGACAATTCCGCCCACAGCTCCCACCACAAGCCCAGCTGGTGCTACAGCAAAGACACATCTTTCTGAAAGATAATATTTAAAATCCCTAACTAATAGAAAATCTCTCATGCCTCCCTTCCCTGCCCTTGGAATTGTTCCAAAACTTAATTACCATTGTTCAAAAGAAAAACACAAACCAAAAAACACCAAACCCCAAGCTTTAACTCATGACTGAGTTCAATTTCCAACCTTTAGACTTCACTTACTATGTCCTTCTCTCCTATGGTAGAGCACTCCGTTATCAAAATTTTCTTCTGACATAATCACACTACAATCACACCACAACTGATCACCTTTTCTCTCTCATTTTGATAAGCCGGATAGGTTGAGCTTCTTAGATCTTTCATAAGTCATGTCTCTCAGATTCCAGAATGCTTTTATAGCTCTGAATTTTTATGATATACCTGTACCAGCAATGAATTTAATATTAACGACCAATAAAAATCTCACCAATGTTGCACACAGAAACAAGAAGCCCTTTTTGCCTGCTCAGTAGTGTACAACTTGTGCATTCAGTTCCCATTATTTCTCCTTAGAATACTCCCAATAACTAATTTTAGGGGCTGTTTGTAATAGAAAAAGATGATTTCATTTCTAGCAAGATATTTCATCTGTCCTAGGGTAAAATGCTTTGTTTCAGACTTTAGTGTCAAAGATCTTTCATTTTATAAAGTGAAATGAAAGACAACTACATATAAAATTAATTTTGAATAGAAAAAATCTTATTAACATTTTTATGCCAATATTTAACATTCATTTTTGGGTCCAGTTTCTGAAAGAGAAAGACATTTATGTCACCATCCCAGCATATTTTGTCTCCTCTTGCATTCTTTTCCCTCCTGAAATCATATAAACAATTTCTGTGAGGGCTAATTTGGGTTAAGGCAGACTGCAAAATGGAGACACAGTGACTACAAAGGTCTCATTTCCATGCAGTTTATTCCACTTCAGAGTGAACCAAGTTAAGTAAGAACACAGTACTCATCTTTCTGAGAAATAATCTTTACGTGCAGTTATTTAGAATGAAGGTGGATTGTAAGAACCTGAATGCAGGGCCCCAGTACCTGCCAAAAGAAAAGGAGAGTGCACTGAGTCACTCAATGCAAAATGCAGAGCTTGGAGAAAGTTTATTAACTGTAATGCTAAGTTAGCACTGAGCTGGCACAGCTGGCAGCTAGGGAAGCAAAGAAATATTCCTGTTTGAAACGTGAATACCACTGATTTGAAAATTTTTGAAAATATAAACACTGGACCCAGCGATGTCATTTTAAAGTCAATTTTCAGAGAGCTAATACAAGAGCAGTCAATGCTGGAAAAAACAGCACACCTCACTGAACTGTTTATTGTCAGAACAATAGCTATGATACACACCGCCACTGCTCTGGAAAACAGCCTTAGTATTCTTTTTAAAAAGGAAACGAATGCAATAAAAGGTTCTCAGCCACTGCAAGAGAAATAGCAATATTAATGTCATGGGAAAAGATGGTCAAAACACTTTGCTAATGCTCATGAATTATCAGCTTTTTTTGCAATGTAACTGCTGTGTTTGGAAATTGCATTTCCCCACTCATTCATATTATTCTACCCATTCTTGCAGGATGCCTGGTTTTTAAAGAGTCACCACATGCCCAAGAAAAAGTAAACACGAGCCTTGGATGTGCTTTTCCCCTCCTTTCATTACAGAAAGGGAAAATGAGGTTGCAAGTGCCCCCTCTGAGCAAGAAGAGCTGTCCTTCCCAACCAGCAGCTCTGCTACGTGACCACGAGGGGCTGATGGAGTTGCTATGGTTATAAAGAGGTCCTCTGTGGGAGACATCTTCACTTGTGATTAGGTTTTGACAGAGGGATGCTTGTTGTGGAAAGGAGGGAAGGATGAAAAGAGCTTCAGCCATTTTATCCACGTGAAAGCGGAGTTACGCTACATCTGAAGTGGGTTTGGAGCAAGCCCTGTTTCTGCAGGTCCAGTGCACCAGGACAAACCTAGTTTCTGACATACAGGTCAGAAGTGATGACTGTACACAGAAATAAAACAAGAGGGCTGGTTTTCATCTGTGGATTTCCCTGCAATCTTATGCAAGAGATCATTACGCTTTCCGAAGGGCAATGAGAATAGAAAAAAATAATACATGAATGAGGACCTGGATGTGGCAGGTACTAAGTGAGGTTTTGTGCCCCTGCACCGGAAGCAGTAAAGAAAAACAGCATTTGGGCTTTTCATCCTAGCTGCTTCTACTTTTGTTCCTGAAACCGTGCCTCCTCACTAACAAAACGGGAAAAGCTGAGAGGAGCTGGGGAAGATGGAAATGGCCTGCCCCAACTGGGGCAGAATTTGAAGGAATAAAATGTTGAGCGTGGGACTGCAGCACGTGGAGACTGCTGAGGAGATTGGTTAAATCATCAAACAATAAAAAAGTCCTCTGCCTTTATCTCCCTCTGCCTTTTCTCTGTTTTCAGGATTTAGCCCCTTGCACAACAGTCTCTTCTCTTCCTGCACATTTCCTTCCATCCATCCTGCCAGCCCCAGTTGAGAGGAACAACCATTTGAGATACAGCCGGGCAGGAAGCTATGCTCCAATTTACTGTTTATTAAACTATTTGCCTTATCATATAAAATATGTGGGTTTTGTTCCCATATCCACACCTTAGATATTGACAGAAGTCTTTTCCATAGGAGGATGGAGTGGGAGATCTACATCTGCTATAAGAGAGATCTACCCTCATAAAAGGGAAAATGAACTGAAATCTTTATTTCAAAATACCAGGAGAGCTCAAATACAAGCAAAAACCCTTACAAATGAAGTTTTAGTGAAATAAAGAAGGCTGACCAGAATGTTTCAGAGCGTGAAAAACTGTGAATAATAAACAATATAAGTTCTGTTTTACTAGGAAATCTCATCACATAAAAAAAACCAGTCCTGTGAATCATCCTTGATGCTGGCTAGCAGTCTGTGTTCAGAGCACAATGTCTGCACTGTCTATAAATATTACTATGGCCAGTAAACTCAAGGCAATGGCAAGGGGGCTGTAAAACTATTGAGGGTACCATACACTGCAGTGGTTATAAAAAATGCCATAAAAGAAAAATGATCTTTTATTAGATCTTTTGTTTGGGAGGAACTTTGCATTTTAACAGGGCATTTAGCAACCAGGATAGCTTTTCAAAAGCAGCAGTCTCACTGCCCACAGATCGGATTTGGAGCCCCGTGAAGTCCTAAAATTACTTCAGCCAAGAGATGAGGGCCTATCCCCATCTGAAGAAGTAGGATGTTCAGTTCAGCTCAGCTTGCCATCCCCTCTTCTCTGGTCTTTTACAGCTTTTATCACACTTGATGTAAGAGGGATGGGGAGATGCAGCGTAGAGCGTAAAGCAGCCTTTTCTGTTACAGTTTTGCTTTCAGCAAATGGAAACCCCAGTTTGCAAACTTGCTCTCTACCCAGGTGATGCCCAAAGCCAGCATGAAGCTTCACTGCAGGATCAGAAGCAGGATCTGTCCCCATGACATGGAGTACAGCGTGAAAAGCCACTGTTACTTGTGAAGGAGCTACTTCTAAGCTGCTGCTCGCTCTCAGGACACATTTGACATTTCAGGCCTGTGGATGGCTGATGGGTCACATCTATATGCTGATACCAATCCATTCATGGTTAGTATGGCAAGGCAGTGCACACCTTTCACTTGCCATGAATTCAAGTGAGAGTGTAGACTTCTAAGCCTGCCTGTAGTTTTGTATGTTCTCAGCTGAGACCAAACCTCTGTCGCCTTGCCCAAATATTCTGAATTAAAATATGCAGAAGTTCAGGAGAAAAACCATATTTTCTTCTAAATGCTCCATACACAACTGCAAAAGCTCAGCATGGAACTGCAAAGACTGATATCTAAATAGCTACACACAAGCCAGCTAGAACTAAACCCCATCCATTCTACTTATCCTATGTAGCTAAAGACAGTGACAGCGTAGGAAAGTTTCATGGGGCCTTACGGGCCAACTGTTGTGCCATGGCTAAGTACCGCAGCTGATAACCAGGCTTTTGTTATTCCTTTCCTGCAATGGGATATGTCTGAAAGCACTCTGGGGTATCCATAAAAATCAGAATTGTGGGGGTTTCTGAAGTGCATCTGTCTTATGAGATGAGAGGAAAAGTTGGTCTTGACTTCTAGACTATTTCCTCTAGATTGTTAAGACAAATACTAAAGGACCTTCCATGCCCTGGCCAGGGTGGAGACAGGTCACATGAAGACAAAGATATTATAAAGCTCAGTCGAGCTGCTTTCAATTCAGGTGTCAGGACTGACAGGATTACGACCGAATTGAGAGAACTTTAATATTAGAAAGCCAGACGCAGCATACTCTCAGACTAGATAGGCAGATGTTGATTATTTCAATGGAATAAAAATGAATATATTGCTTACAAAGTAAACTAATATTTTAGAGGTTTGATAGCTTTTGTCAACATGTGCAATCATAACAAAATATGATGCACTCTAAAGATTAAGTATGGTTCTCGTGTAATGCCAAATGAGTACTTTGGGAGTTGTTTTTACATATCAGAGGTTTAGAACTTGGCCCTAAGAGCATTAATATTTCCTTTAGGAATAGCACATTAACAGCAAATCCTGCAAAACCCTTCACAGTACACTATAAAATACGTCCAAAACAAACTCTGCCTCACCCACAGAGAGGTTCAGTCTTTGGATAATTCAACACTTCTTATCCCTATTTAAAAAAATCCTTCAGATTGACACAAATTCGATCCATATCAACTTTTCTATTACAACACAGACTCTCTATATATTAGGACATGTGGAGCCTAATTAAACACAAATGTTTACTTAAACTAGTCAAGCTCTGTGTATTTTGTACTAAAGCCAGCATATCATATCAAATTAACCCTTCTGCTTTTCTGGCCATGTTGCTTGGATTGCCTCTGACTGAGTACTAAACCTGTTACAATGGAATTTAAGTAAAGACCTCGTGAGGGGAAACTTGCACTCCGTTTACCTTAGCCTTTTGCCACATCAGCTAGGAATATTTTCAATATGGCCTGTATTCCACCCAAATGCGTCCCACAAATACTTCTGCAACTGCACTGAGGGGGAAGAGGGCAGCACTGCTTCCATCCAAACAAGATTTGCAGAATTACACGATGGGATATAAGAGCAGTATTTGCTCCTGCAGGCACAGTAACTGAATTTCCAGGCTATAATTGGATGATGTAGTTTGCAGCATCTCCAGAACCCCTTGATGGAATTACATCTGCCTGATAAATTATATAGTTTTCAGAACTGTATTTCACACAATGTGTGGAGCCCTGTGTCCTAAAGTCTCAATTGTTATCACCTACTTCTGCTCCTGACATATCAAGAGAGGCTTAAAATACAATGAGCCACCCTTTGCTCAGCCATGAGGCAGAAAGGGAATGCCCAGGAGCTAATGGGAGCCTGCTCCTTTCCTAAAGGACCTTTCCCTCATGAGGTGCTGTTGGTTTTCCCTCCTCGGGCTAATGAGGGAGACAGGAGGCATTGGGGAAATGGAACGTCTGCTGCTATCTACAACGTCTTTACGCCCTACAGAAAAGCAGTAAAAACCCACCGAGCATCAGGCACCAGGTTTTCATACACTTGGTAATCTGCAAGCATGACCAGCATCGGGGACAGACTGCTAGATTTGGTTTGACCCAAGACATCTTATTGTAAAGAATCCCAGCATTCTTTTATAGCTGAAATTTTAATATGCTGAAACAAAATGGAAATGAAGCAGGATTAAATTTTGGGTTCCTCTGCTGCCTTTAAGTAGAGGACAGTATATGTCAAGGGACTGGATTTCAATCTGAGAATGTAGGAGGAATTGAAAAATAACTCATATATAACTGTAGTAGTTCTAATGGCAGCCCCAGCCCCTGAGAACCGATGAAAGAAGCAGGTCTGCCTTCCTCTATCTATCCCCTGATTAAAAGAGAATATGCAATGAGGTTGGACAGAGAATAAATGAATGGGAAAATAGTCATTTAATACAGTTATTTAATTAGTTCTTTCTGCTTCTCATGGTAATGTGGCAGAATACGAGGCTGAACAGAACAAGGTAGCTGCCTATGGCATAATTAGGTCTTTTAAGGAGGGGGAGAAAGGCATCAGTCTGCACAGGCTGGCAGAGAAAGGAACTCCAGTGAGCACCCGATTTCCATAGCTGGAAACACAAAGCTTCTTTAATTAATGCAGCTGATAATGCATTTAGTTACCTTTTTAAAAAATATTTTTAAAAAATAAAATATAATTATTATTTGTCGCTTGAAAAGTACTTACTGCGTGTTCTCTACATTAGATGACAATGGAGTCCCCAGACAAAAAGATACTCCCTGCCCCCAAATATGTAAAAGATTACCTGAAGTTTTAACACCTGAAAGCTTTTTAAATGAGGGTGAGTGGGAATTGGGCACAAGGAATGGAGGCGACTAGCAGGGAGGACTCTCCCAAACCTCCCCTCCTCTTCCTCCTCTTTAGAGACAAAATGAATCACTCTGGATGCTGATTGAGTGCCCTGGAGCTGGGTGCACTCACTTTTCTAACATATATAGCATGGGGCATCGTAACACACAGCCACAGACACTCACTGCCACCCCTCGGCCTGAGGGAAAGCTGGGGAGAATGGACACTTCACACAATCATAGAATTGTCTAGGTTGGAAGGGACCAGTAAAATCATTGAGTCAAACCATTAACCTAACACTGCCCAAACCACCACTGAACCATGTTCCTCAGCACTACCTTTACCCATCCCTTAAATACCTCCAGGGATGGGGATTCCATCCCTGGGAAGACTGTTCCAATGTTTTGATAACCTTTTTGGTGAAGAAAGTTTTTCTAATGTCCATCCTAAGCCTCTCCTGGTGCAACTTGAGGCCATTTAAGAGGCTATTCAGCCCGCTCAAGATGCTACTGGAAACACTCAGATAATTTGGTTACCAACAGCTTGTAAAACAAAAGTAGAGTAGGATAAAAAGCTGACCTTGTAAAAGACCTCTCATAGATCTGTACAACATGTTTGACACATACAGCCAGGAGCAAAGACGCTGTCAAAAGTTCTAATTACAATAAAGAAGTAGCCTTTACTAAAAGTACCATTTCGGGGAAAACACCATCATTTTCATTGGGCCAAAATGACTATACATATGTACATATACTCATCCCAAAGTGAAGTGTAACCCTATTATAACCCTACATCTGTAATATTAAAATCCAGAGACTCACATAAATTGATTTTTAATGAATGTTTGATCTCTTCAAAGAATCCTGCCCCAAATGTCTCTCTCAGCTGAGACTTCTAATGTGACAAACCTCCAAACAGCTTCAGTGTCCATCTGCAACATACATCTCAGCTTGGCAGAACTCCTTCCCTTAAACTAATCAAAGTTTTGCTCTAACTGACGCTTCTGTGAGGTGTAGGACAAACATTATCTTAAGTGCATCTCTGCTCATTTAACAGCCTAATTTAGGGTACAATAAATACACACGAGCACTGATCAGGATCATGTCTGGTAAGAAGCTGCTCTGACTGAAATTGATAAATGCCTAACCACTGATTTTAGTTGGAACCGGATTGAACTACGCAGTAGGTCAGTAAAATTAACATCTATCTGAAAATTACTATAACTACTCAAACTTGTCTCACAAAATTACATAAAAATAACATACAGGATCAAATGAGGAATTCATGCCAGGATACTGAAAACAGCCTAGAAAGTAGCATTAAAAAAATGTGGCCTGATATTGATGGCAATACTCTATTTATTCCTAATCCAATGACATTAATTTTTATGTTTTTCTTGGTATTGATAAACTTCCCTGGAACACACAGAGAGACACTTTACAGATCCTTCAGACTTACTTATCAGGTAGATCAGCATTTCATCAATTTCTTTTTGCTTAGCCATGCTTTGCACGGCATTGCCCTTTTATCTCTTGCAACAGTCTAATTACACAATTAGAAGGCTCCAGACCCCTCACCAGCTTTGTTCCTCTTCTCTGGACCCGCTCCAGCACCTTGATGTCTTTTTTGTGGTAGGGGGCCCAAA